>CM060968.1:61155606-61675606 GCA_030765045.1 Tenodera sinensis
TTTCCTTCTGGGGAGAAATGAAAAGCAGCAATTACTGACCTCGAATCTTTGAGAGAGTGTGTTTATCTGACTGTGGAGGAAATGTGCAACAATGAGGGTGTTTTTGCTAGAATGCAATGTAATTGGCTAAGAAGGTGTGAAGTTTGTAGGTGTGCAAATGGTGGACATTTTGAATAATACCTGTGAAGTGGGTGAACCATTTGGTTCATTACTTATTCTTTTACTGCTGCGTTAAAAATATAATTTAGACATGCAGCTGAGCCTACAGCAGGCCCAATCAGAAACCATCACCCGCGCATTGGCTAGGACAACACAACCTAACCATAGTATATATTTGGAAAACTGACGTGACCTTTCATCTTTTTAGTCCTGAAGATGGCCATGGAGTATACAATGGCCGAAACCTCGACCTCCACATACTTAACACGTATGATCACCCGTGAAGAATTGATCACATCATTTAGTACACTTTGTAAGAGCCTACAAATGTACTTTTGTTTGTGTTTCGAAGTCAGAGGGATGGTTTGGTTTATTAAATTACAGCAGTGTCAACTAGAAAATGATTTAAGTTTCATGTTGAACAAAATGATAAACAATATCCTTAGATGGTAATTATTATTTATTTATGCCAACAAACTTACTGTTGGTGTTTTTAAACACACAAGCCGTATGTGGGCAAAGTTTGAGAGGTAGGTAAGTGGAAGGTCTGTGGTTCAAATCCCAGTTGTGACATTGAATTTTTAAGTTCCAGTTCTACCTCTCAAATATCCTTAGATTTTGAGTTTAGGTTACAGTATGCGTTACTGGAGAATTCAGATGTACTTATTTATTACGACGTAGCAGACACGACATGGTATGTCTCTGTTTACATTCACAAGCTGTGGTGGCAGTAGTGATGCACGTTTTTTTATATACTGACCTAGTGAACGTGACAGCCACACAATCTGCAGCATTGCCAGTTTGTCTCTTGTTTTCGACAAAACTAAAATATCTCCATAGGAAACAGAGACAAAAACTTGACATACAAAATGTGTTCCAAATACCAAGATCTATCACTGGTTTAAATTAATGTAATGACTTCCCTTCCACCCTGTTTATGTAATCTTGGGTCTGGTGTTCTGGATGGAAGGCTATATGTTCTTCCATATCCTCTTTTACCACTAGTCTTAATCTTCTTTTCAATATTTTAGCACAGTGGTGTCAATCGTTGCCCCGAGCGGTAATGTCATACAGAGAGCCAGTCACCATGCCCAGGGCATAGCGAGCCAATATGTTAGAAACCAGTTCAATGCAGTTTTCCGTGTGATACAGACAGAGCAATGGTTGCATCCGAGAGCATAGACATAAGTCATTTGTATTCGCCTGTTTTGAATTGGAAAAAAAATTCCTAGTAGTATTCGGTAGCAGTATTCAGTACCTAATGTGCAACCAGTATCTTGCATTAAAAAGTACAACATACAAAGACATTATGAATGTAGATAAAGTAAATAATGCAGCAGTTCAGCTGGAGCTGACAGAAATATAATGTGATCGTCTTCAAGAAAAATCTGACAATTCATGCTCAAATGTACTGTTTGGATTCTACCGGAAACTGGACAATAGGCATTTCCCAAATTTGATTCTCAATGCAGCGAAAACTATGACAATGTATGTTGCTATTATTATTGTTTGTAGTGTTTAACGCCCGCTTTTACTACATATGACACCGCAGGCAGTGACACTAATGATACTTGGAACGAAGATGAAGCACAGGTGGAATGAGATGGCGGGGGAAACTGGAGAACTTGGAGGAAACCCGCCGCAGCACCACTTTGTCCACCTTAAATCCCACATTTGGTTGCCTGGGGTTGAACCTGGCCGCTTTGGTGAGAAGTGAATGGTCTAACCACTCTGCAGTGGTGTGGCCCCACAATGTATGGTAGCACCTACCTTTGTGAACAGGGTTTCTCTATAATGAAGCTCCTGAAAACTCGTCACCGAAACAGATTCTCAGATAGCAATTTGGCATCCAGTCTTAGAATCTGTCTTTGTAATGTTGTTGAACCAAACTTTGAAAAGTGTGTGATTCAAAAATATGCCAAGTGACTGATCCTACAAATATGTAACATGTGGTATTTTACATAGGTTTTCAGTAAAATAGTCTTAAATTCATTATGCAAATGCTTAACGCTAAAATATGCATCTTTAAGGGCAATAGTTTTCAAACAACTTACATGTAGTTCTTCCCTTTAATTTTGGAGGAAATTGCCAACCCTTGTTAGTAATAATGTTTTGTGTTATTTCACTTATTTGAAGATAATCCAAGTAAATATTCTGTTATTTATGTTTAATCAATAGCTAGGAATATCCATTTAAGGGATAACAGGATTTGAAAGCTGTCATTTACTTTTTGTATAAATATAGATATATCTGATACAAGTTCGTATTAAAAGCACTATTATTTATACTGTGTGATTATTCTATTTATTTATTTATTTATTTATTTATTTATTCATTCATTCATTAATTCATCTGAAAATTGATTTTGACATTTTCACACCTAGGATTAAAAACTAATAAAACATCTAACTTTAAAAGGTACTTAAGTGCGTAAATTGTAAATGGTGTGCTTCACAGTTTAAAAATGCTAACCAAAGGGCTAGGGTAGGTTTAATAATACCTATAATTCAGCCTAATCATCAGAAAGTTGCAACCATTTTACTATTTTAATCAACTAGAATAACTATGTCAAGTAGTTTTCTTTTATGGGTGAAAAGTTCTGGGTTGCAGCACTTGCCCAGTAAACCCCTCAACTGCCTGTGACCTTGACACCACTGTTCTAGCATACACCTTATATACTAAGGTATTGCTAAAGATATATTGCTCTGTAGTTATTACAATCACAACTACTTCCTTTTTTATATAGTGGTATATGAAATTCTTCTTCCATTCTTCAGGTATATCATTTTCATCCCATACTTTCTTGAACAATTTTAATAATTACTTCACTTTTTTTTTTCCATCCATATTTTATTAATTCCGGTGCACTTTCATCTGGTCCAGCTGCTTTTCCTGTTTTGACTTGATTTATTGCTATTCGTACGTCTATCTTGTCTATATCCCCTGGGACTTCCATGTACTTTCATATCATCCATATTCAATTTCCTCATCTTGCATATTATTTTTTCTGTGATTTGTTGGCAATTTCTGTTGAAACTGAAGAAGTTTTGATCTACACAGGGTTTCATAGACTTCATGCCATCTAGATCTAGGTGTAAAGTTAGTAGGAATGAGCCAGTTTTTTGTTGTGAAAGTAGTTATTGGAATGCTAGGAAATGGGCCTATTACATCAAGAGCCAAGGGCATTTTCTGCTTAAACTTCTGCATTTTTTATTTTGTTTATAAGATCAGATGTACCTGAAACGTCCTAATTTTCTAAAGTAAGGTATGGTGTAAATAAACTCTATGGTATAAAGTGTTCCTATCTTCTTCCTTGGAAGTGTTGAAAAGTGTTTTTGTTATCAATTAAATTCAAAGGTAAGTTAATTAATAACACTAAACAACACTTACTTCAGAATTTCCCGGAACATGTTTCAGAGGCCTATTTTCTTCCATTATCAACCGGACATCGAATAGTTCTCTGTGGTGTGGCTAGCGATATGTTTTTTGAGGTCTCCTCTGGTGGTGGTTCAAAGAACTTGCTGAACATATCTTTATGGGGGATGTCAGAATTGAAATTTTTATATTTTTCAAAATGATTTATTCCCATTTGGACAGCACTAGTTTCCCCGTTGTGTGCTTGAGAACTTTCAATTATGGATTTATGTTGCGATCCCAAAGTGGTTGGTAACTGCTGATTTGTCTCTTTGTTTTTTATGCTTCTGGAATGTTCCTTGGATCTTGTTTCCAAATTTCTTTTGGTGTTTCCTATATAAACTTGATTACAATCGCTGCATTCAATTTGGTATGTACCAGAATTTGTATTAGTTACTAAAAGAAACAACACTCACAGCAACAGAAACAAAAATGACATTCAAAAAATTCACAACTTTTCAAAGAACATAACACTCAACTAGCACCAGTCAACCATTTCTGCATAAAAAGTCTACTAAGCTCAAACATCAAAGATGCCACCCCACCTAATAAAAAATCTGGTACATACCAAATTGAATGCAGTGACTGTAATCAAGTTTATATAGGAAAAACGAAAAGAAATTTGGAATCCAATCAAAGGACCACTCCAGAAACAAAAAATAAACAGTTTGACAAATCAGCAGTTGCCAACCACTTTTGGACAAAAAATCACAAAATAAATTCAGAACCAGAACTTCTCAAAGACACACAGTAAAACAAGAGCTGTCCACATGGGAACAAATCTTCATTTTGAAAAATATAAACAGCGTTTTCAGTTTTGACTCCCTGAAAGATATGTTTAGCAAGTTCTTTGAACCACCACCAGAGGAGACCTCAGAAAAAATATTGCCAGTCACACCACAGAGAACCATTTGATGTTCAGTTGATAATGGAGGAAAATAGGCCTCTGAAACATGTTCTGGGAAATTCTGAAGTAAGTGTTGTTCAGTGTTAATAACTTACCTTTGAGTTTAATAAAGTGTTCCTGTTCATGCTTTCTTTACTCTGTTCTAGATATCAAGGAGGCAGAGATGCTTTGCACTTTGAATATAAATAGGAAAGAAACTGCAAGACAGAGTTATTTGTTTAGTATATTTGTGAATTTTACTTTGTTACAGGAAATCCTAACTTTGTTTGGTCAGCAGATACGGATTACAACAGAGTGAAGTCAGGAATGAATGCAACCTTTGCAGGAAGCAGCACTACTTACAGTGATCACATTCCTGAACTTCCCTCAGAGAATACAAAATCTGTTAACATCAAAATAAAATCTACTATGCAGAATGTTTCTGAAAAGCAAAAGAAGACTGAACGAGAAGCTATGAAGGATTTATCAAATATTACTCATAAGAGACCTCTGTATAAGGCACATAGCCTTAATGCGTTGTCTCCAAAAGCTGTTAATGAAGCAGTCACCCTGAAGAATGTAACTCAAAAGACAGAACCAACAAAAGTGCCTGTCAAAACAGCGAAAGCTTCCAAAAAAGCAAAAAATGAAGTACAGGTATGTGGCAGTATACAGAAAAAATTTGCTATCATTGCAAGGTGTTCCATAACCTTTGGGATACTTCTGGGACTAATATGTTTAAGTTTATCACAAAATAATTTTCTGTGTACATGTGTTGCATTGTTTACCGAAGCCTTCAGTTTGGGGCAGTGGCCATTGCATGCAGTAATTCAAAGTTATGTATTTATAAATGCCACTGCATGTCTCATTCCGTAAATTTATTGCGTTCCTTATTCTGATTCAAATTACATAACCGTGAAATACTGGATTATGAGAAGTTTGAATTTCTTTTAGTTAATAGTCAAAATAAAATCTGTCTCAGTTTCCTATTTAGAGTTTTTTGGGTGGGTGAAGCAAGATTTCTTAACCAGGTATAGGGATTTCTAAGCATTCAAATCACTAAGGAAATAAAATTGAATTATTGGACTTTATACAGACGTCATATGTAGCAACCTGTCCATCAGTGCCTCGTAGTCTGTTGGCATTTGCAGACAGTGCTCACCAGCGCTTGTTTACTGCTGGCGGTGACCCTTAGCTGCTGTGCTGCTCTTTACATTCTTTATATTACCATATAGTTTGAGTGTAGGTGACTTGAAGGCAACTGCTTTAGAATTCCTATGTTCATTCATAACAATGGAGTAGCAGCTAAAAAAAAAGGTATGCGTGATGTTTAACTTGTTTATGCTGTATAAATGGTTTGAACATCTTTACATCATTTGAATCAGGATGAAGAATGCAGTAAATTTCTGAAATTAAATATATGGTGTCCCTATTAAAAATTCAAAACTTGTTGCTATGAATTTCTGCAGTTCCCTGGAGGGTTTTTTGTAACTGCCTCATATTGTAGGTTTTGGTCGGCATTGTAGCATAATCACAATTTTTTTGCATCCATTAAATATACAAGGGGCATTCAAAAAGTTTTCAAGTGCCATGTTAAAGTTCAAGCTCTTGATGCAATTCACAAACGTTTTTCACAATCCTTCAAAGTAATCTCTATTCCTCTCCACATTCAGTTGCAGACGATGTAACCATTTAACAAAAGCACTACGGCACTCATGACAGGTATTGTCAACAAAGCTGAATTTATAGGCTGCACTCGTTTAAAAGGCTTTCCAGCAATGCAGTATTTCACTCAAAAAAAAAAAAAAAAAAACAAGTTACGGCTGTAGGATAGGTGGTCAAGCAACTGTACTTTGGTGACTTCCAAATTCCTTACATTTGCAGTTTTTCTGTAAGAAGACTCATTGTGGTGCAAAAGCGGAAGCTTTGAAGTTCCTGTCTTTGAAATGCAGACCCCATTTTGCATAGATTTTTTTTTTCTTTCTTTCTTTCTTTCTTTTTCTTTTTCTTTTCTTTTTTTTTTTTTTTTTTTTTTTTTTTTTTTTTTTTTTTTTTTTTTTTTTTCCCTCTCCAGTTTTAAATGTCCATGGAATATGCAGTCAATGCTGCCAACACTACACTGATTTCCAAACTTAACATTTCAACAGTGAGATGTGAATTTTCTACCACCAACTTCCTCACTCTTTGAATTGTTCTGTCATTCACAGCTTCCTGAGGCTGGGCAGAGTGAGGTTTATCTTTCAAAGTCTTTTGCCCTTCAAATAATCGAATCCATCTTATTATGGATCAGTTACTAGGTTCTCATGGATTTGTTTTTGTTCTTTCAGCTCACTTATAGCATGTGAAATGATGTGTGTGTGCATGTGCGTGCGCGGGCGTGCGTGCATGTGTGTGTGTAATGGCTCAAGCCATTCTGCTTCTTGCTTCCCAATATTTTGAGGTCAAGTCTGCACATGATGTTCCATATTCATTTCCTTTTTCTTGTTGCATAACAGACAATTTGAAGGTGATAGCAATCAATTTTATGCAGGTGTTTACTGAGAGTCATGTTCAGCGGTAAGTCTGAACATGGCGATGACTTTTTCAAAGTAGTTCAGGAGTTAGTTTCAAGCTTTTTAAGAATCTTTCTCCTTTGGAATTTAATATATTTATAGTTGTTGTTTTCTAGTGCCTTGCATCTGGCAATGAAGCCATTAGCATTCATACTTTCCAATACTTTTGAACTGTAGTTTCTTCTGATCTTAATGCTTCACAGGTCTTCAAGTGGTCTTCGTTCATTTCTGCTGAATCCTTACACAGGACACATTGGTGAGGCTGAGATACCTATTCTGTAGAGATGACTTGCTAAGCAGTCGTGATTTGTCAATAGTCGGAAGGCTGCAACTGCTGTTTTCCTTGGTCTGTGGGGGATTATATCTGGGTTGGAAAGTAGTGTAATCCATTTTTTATCTTTGGCATTTGTTTCTATTTCTTGTAGGTATGAATGAGAAAATTTTTTAACGATCAAGCGTTATATTGAGGAATATGAGAAATTGAATTTAGACTTTTGTTTTATTGTTGTGCCTTTCTTTGCAAGTGAGTCTGCAGCTTCGTTCCCCATGACTCCACAGTGTGCTGGAATCCATTGGAGATGAACAGTCTTATTAGCTTTTTGGAGTTGTGTTAACATTTTGTAGCATTCTCTAATTTTTGTTGACTTCTTTGTAGTATTTGAACATATTCCCTGAATTGCAGCTTTAGAATCCAAAAGAATTACTGCCTTGTTAAATTTATTTATTTATTTATAGTTAATTTAGTTTTATAATCATTCATTTTCTTCTTAATCATATGTTTAACTGATTCCAGGGGTAATTTTGGTTGTTCCTTATTTTGAATTTTGGTTCTTTTTTTGCTAGGATGTCTGCCTTCTCATTATTCAATCCACAGTGTGCAGGAATCCACTGGAAGACTATATTCTTATTTAAATGTTGTATCTGTTTAACCAAACAATGAATTTGTCTTATTTTTTGTGTTTTTGGATCCTGAGTTAATGCTATTGCTTGGATTGCCACTCTAGAATCTGATTATCATAATGTTTTTTACATTTTTGTAGCCAAACAAACAAATATTTTAGAGCAGTGTAGATTGCAGAAATTTCTCCATCAAAATTTGTAGTGTTTTCCCCCACATTTTTGTAAAAGGAGAAAAACTGACATGTACTGCATGCTCCAGCTCCATCATCACTTACAAATTAGCTGCGTCCATTCATCTTTAGGATATTTGATTTGCAGTGTTTGCAATGCTATCATTTTATATCTAGACTTGTTTGTTTCTTGAAAATTTCACAGAGTTTTAAAAAGCTTTCTATTGGATTAATGGGACGTAATAGATTTTCTTTTGTAATAGGAATGTGTGTTTTTCTTTTAGCTTTTTTACTTTTTGCACAAATCCTTTTTGGGTTTCTAGTATATATTTAAAATCCTGATGTTTGTTTAGTTTATTAAAATTTGGAATTATTATAAGTTTTTCATGAGTTATTAGAGCTTATTCTTCAAGTTCTAGGCTTATTAGATGTTGCAAAGAGAAGTGTTTCTATTGGGGTGGTTTTAACTGCACCTGTTATTAAGCGTAATGCCTGGTTTTGAACTTTCTCTTATTCTTTTTTTTTTTACAAAATTCAGATGCATACATCACCATAGTATTTTAAGATAGGTTTGATATACGTGTTGTATGCCATGTTAGAGCTGCCCTATTTAGTTCTTGCTAGTCTTTCTAGTATTTTGAATCTATTGTTTGCTTTCCTTGTAACAGATTCTACTTGATGTAGCCATGTGAGTCTTTTATCAAAATATACTCCTAAATATTTCAAAAATTCTGTTTTCTTTGGAATTCATTGCCATTGTAATACAGTTTAATTTCATTTGTCTTTTTTCCCAAGGAAAAATGCTCGATATACATTTTTTCTGTATGTATTTGTCATTACATTTTTTGAACACCATTTCCCAAGTTTTTCTAGTGACATCTAAGGTGTTCTCCACATTTTTAATTTTATTTTATTTTTCTGATTTCCATATAACTAGGTCATCAGTGTATAGGCCTATTTTGCAGCCTTCTTTTTCTAATAGAGTTGGTAGGTCATTCACTTAAATATTAAAGAAAATTGTGCTTAACACAGCTCTTTGAGGTAATCCAAGATGAGTCTGTCTGTATCTGGGGGTCGCTGTGCCATATTTTATTGCAGTGTACCTCTGGGTTATGAATTCAGAAATCCATTAACATATTGTCTTTGACACCTAATTGTTGGAGTTTGTGTATTAATTTACATCTCCAAACGCAATCATTTGCAGACTTGAAATCTACAAATACTGCTATTGTATTATCTTCTTGACTGTTGAACGATTCCTTATATTCTGGCGTAATAAAATAATTGTTCGCTGGTTGAATGGTGTTTTTGGAATCCTGCTTGTGATTTAGATAATAGGTTGCATGTTTCCAAACACCAGTTTAATCTATCTGCAATCATTCTTTCCATAATTTTGGATAAGTGGTCAGTGATATTGACTTGTAATTGTTTATATTTTATGCAGCTTTTCCAGGTTTTAATAGTTATTATGATGGCTTATTATGATGGCTTTTTTCCAGTTGGCTGGTACTGAAGTGTTCCATATATGGTTGTAAAAGTTGAGCAATGTATTTCTGGCTTTTATACCCTATTGCTTTATAACTTCAGGATGTATGTTATCTGGGCCAGGAGCTTTACTGTATTTAATTTTAGCGGCATTTAGTTCTGTCATACTGAAATTCCAATGGATGTTAAGTTATCATTTTGAATCTGTTTATTGGTTTTTATCTCTTTTTGCATTATCTTTTGTTGCTTTTTATTTTGGGATTTTACATGCAGTGAAGTTGGTGTTAAAAATTGATGCTGTTTTTAAATCAGTAATATTTCTATATATAATAGGTTGTTTGGATATACTTTCCTTTTGTGTTGTATACATATTTATAAACCTTGTGAGCATCTTTTCTGTAATCCAGATTTTCCATAAATGTGTTGAATGAATTTCTTTTTGCATTTATTATGGTTCTTTTGAAAACGGCTGCTTTACTTTTCCACTCTAATAAATGTTCTCCATCTTTTTTAGTGTTGAGCATTATTCTCTGCTTCCTCTCATTCAGTTTTTGGTTTTTCCAACTCTTTCCTCCAGAGGGGTTTGTATGTTTTAACTTGACGTCTTGGAATGCACTTCTTTGCTGTTTGAATTAGTATGTTACAGTTTGATTATTTAGACCTGACCCTGCAGAAACGCAGAAGAGGAGAAGGTAGTCTAGGGTGGGGGACAAAGGCTGGCAATATCCTCCTTACCTGCTTTTGTTACCCACATTGTGCACATACCTGGAACTCTGCTACTACTGACCCAAAACCCCTCGCAGAAGATAGTGGACTAGTCCAACTACTGCACATCTAAGCAGAGTCAGGTCTAAATAATCAAGCTGTATATAGTATATCAATGATGCTGTTTGGTGACTCTGAATTAAATTTTATCTCACATGGTAGTTTTTGCTCTAATTCGTCTTGAAACCCCTTTCAGTTTCTTTTTCTAAAGTTCCAGGACCTTATTATACACACATGAAGCTATTAATAGTGAAGCAATATAATCCACTAATATTACAATAATGTAGACACCAACAGCTTCACTTAACTACAATTGAGTTGTGAACATTGTACAACCATCCTGTTTCAGCAGTTCCTTTCTGCCATTTTCAAGGCAAACTAAACTAGGAAAAACAAATCTGTTGGAAAATTGAATATCGTACTGGCAAGTTGTCACAGTTGTCTAAACTTAATGTTTAGAGCAGCCGCATTTAAAGCGGAAGGTCTGTGGTTCAAATCCTGGCTGTGGCATTGAATTTTTCAGTTTCGATTCTAACTCTTAAATATATGACACAGTCCAAAAATGAGAGTACGATATTTTATCAACATCATATTGATGGCAACCTGCTTTAATGATGCTGCTTTGCTTTTGAGATCTGGAAATGTTTTATTATGTCCATAAGAGTCCAGTGTTTTGTGTTCTATTCTAATTAGCATGCATTCAGGAGCTGCTAAATATACCTTCTCATATGCATTCCTCGGAAATAGTAACAGTATATTAATGTTATGTAGGAAAAAAGTAGTGAAATGATAGGCTACTATGTTGCAAGTAAATTAGTGAGCTGTTGACATCACGTACCTGGTACATCAGTTTTATTTTTCATGTACGGTTTAGTTCCTGAAATGTCAGTATTATGGTGGCATTTAAAAGCCGAAAATTCAGTGATAATTATAGGTAGGTGTTTGTATATCAGGCTTAAATATTTCTATTTAACGATGTCAACTAGAAAGAGTTAGTCAAAAATAAAAAACCAAACAAACAAACCAAAGCTCTCTGGAAAAATGAACAAGTGTTTTCAAAAGAGGTATTCCAAATTACAGATATGGCTGTTTTATTCAATATGTAATTAAAATAGCATCACATTCATTCAGTCTAGCTCTCGTATATTTTTACAATCAAGTTAACAAGAACTTGTTCACATTGCTTTGTGCACATAATTATTATTGTTTATTTTGTAATAAACGCTGATGCAAGTATGGAATAAAATTTGATAAGTATGTTTAAGCATTTAAAATTGAGTCTTCATTTTCCTTTTGTATTTGTTGTCTTAATCTGTATGATGCGTTATTGTGTGCAGTGATTGTTAATTCCTGTGAGCCTGTGTGGCAGTTATTAATCGTGTTTTTACTATACATTTGGTCATTGCATGACAACTGTGCTAAAAGTGATAACATTGTTGTCTTTGCTGGTTGAAACATCAATCACCAACTGAGGATGTGCCGACGTAAATAATATTTTCTTCTTGTGGTACAATATTTTCCTGAGCCAGGACTAAACATTGGTATACAGCTTAGCAAATAAATGAATTGAAAAGAATATTTTCCTGTGCCAATTTGCTAATTTTATTTGCCAATTTTTGCAAGTAAATGTATAAATGAACACCTGTAGGCAAAAAGGTTGTAACAGGCAAAACTGAAATTTTTTAGGAAAGACAAAAAACAATTTTGGCCATATTTTATTCAGACATGTTTTCAGTTTTTATTTTGTGAAAAACTTAGTACTTCTATAACAATATAGGGATATGGAAAAACATTTAACATTGCTAAAATTTCAGCAGTTGAACAAAATACTAACATTTCCATGCAACAGCTTGTAGCAGTTATTTCCATTGTTTACAGCCTTTTAACGATTTTTGCAGTGTCTTTCAGAACACTAGAAAAAAGTAGCAAATACTTATTATTAAAATAAACAGTAATTATTATTTTATTTATGCCAAACCCGGGACATAAAGCACTTACAATTGTAAGTCGCCCTTAGGGTATTTATCTCTGATGTGAGATTCCCTTGTGGTCTAACCGGGAAAAGTACAAATCAGCTGGGGTATTTAGTGTTGTACTGGCAAGTTGGCCATGGTAGCTTAGTGGTTAAAGCAGCCGCTCGATAAGCGGAAGATCCATGGTTCAAATCCCGGCTATGGCATTGCATTTTTCAGTCCTGATTTCACCTCTTAAATACTAATACACTTAACCTCTTTATAATTAATTTAAACCAAAAAGCTGAGTCAGTTAATAACATTACACAACACTTACTTATAATTTCCCGGAACATGTTTCGGAGGCTGACTTTCCTCCATTATCAACCGGATATCGACAGCCTCCAAAATGTTTTTTGGGAAATTATAAATAAGTGTTGTGTAGTGTTATTAATTGACTCACCTTTTTGGTTTAAATTGATTATTACAACACTGTTTTGAAACTTCCAAGAAAGAAGACACTTAACCTCATTTGAAACAAAGAAGGTAACATAATTGTCCTTGTCTTCTTTGGACATCCACACAAAAGTCACTATTCTGTTTTCAAACTTTCAATTGTCTGACCAATTAGGTCTTGCTTCTTTTTCACAGATACACACAATTCCTGTCATAGATATGTGCAGATTGTTTACACTTACAATAACTGGTGGAAGTGTTACATTGCTTCTCCTTCAAGATAGTTTGATGTTTTCAGAATGCCATGGCTGTAGAACATTATGAATTTACACACACTGTAGAACAGTAGGCGAATCTGATGCTATCTTGAAGTATAGAGTCTGTCATTTTAAATGAACCTGTTTGCAAGACTTGATTTTTATATTGAAAATGTTAGTTGTCTTACCGTAATCTAAGATTCATATGTAGTATAGAAGCTTACAACCTTCATGCACCCAACTCTTCGCTTGGTATTTTTCCTGGTCTGGGTTTATTTTCATGAGCTATATATAGTTGTCCAGAATTCCTTTTGTGTTTCTTTTTGTGTTAGCCATGGCAGTGAAATGTTACAAGTTTTATGCTTCCAGACAACATAACTGCCAAACAGGCGTGGATACAGGTGGGATGCCAGGGGGCCCGGCCCCCCTGTCATATCCTACTTAATTGCTATAAATGCTATCTATATGTGTGTTACCTCATCATCACGCAAAAATGGCCAAACTGATTTCTATGAAAATTGGTATATGTACTACCTTTAAAGTTGGTCCCACTTAATAGACCAGTGAGGTGGAAGGTTTCTAATGAGGCCCAAATTGAATAAATCAAAATAACCTGCCTTTTTTGGGAGTTTTTGCAAAAGTGTTCCTTAGCAAATGTTTTTAAACACGATGTTGAGTTTTGTAATAAGCAACATTTCGATTGGATGAGTATTTAACGAGTTATTGCAATTTTTCTTTACCGCTATGCAGGTAGGGTAACATCGCGATGTAAGTAACGATCTGAGGTGGTAGTAGACCGGAACCGGGCCCCCCCCTAACGAATATTTCTAGATCCGCGCCTGCTGCCAAATATAGCTGGAAAATATCAGGTTAGCTAACTTATGCTCAATGCTTTTACCACCCTTCTTCATGAAAACATGCCCTTGAGAAAAAATGTGGGTTACAATCCTTTTGCAAAACCTTATTCTTCCCTTGCATTGTCTGCAAAGTGGAAACACTCAAACAACACATGATTGAGATTAGCATGTTTATTACTGTGATGATCAGGACCTGGATGTTTATGACCTAAAATGTTAGAAATATGCAAGCATTTGACCAAAAAAAAAAAAGAGAATATGATAAATATTATAACACCTAAAATTTTTTGGGGTGTATTCTCGAAATCTTCAACATTTTAGTCTATTTAAATTAATATATTAAAAATCTAGCACACTCAATAATAAATAAATTAGTAATATTCATTTTATTGCTACATTTTGAATTTATTGAATTGCTCTATCCAGAGCTAATCCTCAACAATAGCAAATAACATACATTTTAAGGTTTTCAAAAAGGAACAATCTTCTATTTGCTTGCAACATTGACTTGTAACATGAAAAAGACATCTCAACATTGCAGGATGTTATTGGGGAATATTTGAAATAAGTCATATCATTAGAGTTCAATTGAGGCCCACCTTCATGGAACGTTGCCAGAATGTCACTACTATCTATTCATTCTAAGGTTGATCCGCGCGAAACTGAACCCAGGTGGCCAGTGCACAGTTATAATGTGTCCTTCCGCCATTCGCGCCAAAAATACTGTCACAACCATGTGGTGAGTGCATGCGGTACGTAACAGAAAGGATACGATCCCTTATTCCGTCAATTTAAAGAGTGACTAACATGTAACTAGGGACGATAAGATTGATAGTCACAACAAAATAAACGATGGACATGTCATAATTATTATTTTTCTTTGCGAGCACTGTTTATACTGATACTCGAAAAACCGGTGAACTCAGAAGTTAATTTCGCTACTTCTTTGATGGGAACAGTTGGGTATTTCTCACAGAACTTATAATACACGTTCAACACTATTGTTTTTTCACCACTAGTCAATGGTTTTCCCGCCTTATACTTTGCATAAGTCGACGAAGACGCAAGAGGAAATTCTCCGCGGCCGTCCGCCATGATTCTAAATAGAAACTGCTGGCTGTAAACAATACTCAGATATCAGGTACTCACAAGAGTTGCATGTTGGGACTTGTAGTTCTGTTTATCAGTATACATCAGCGTTAATTAACCTCTTAGGTGTTTGTGTAGAATATTACATCATTTAACGATAAATTCATTCTAAAACTCAGATTACTAGGATGGAACTACTTCCCTGCACGCATTGCTACCCTGTTGTACCACGTTGCACTGGTCACATGGGTTTGTTTTGACGCGGACAAACCTAAGACTGAACTTGGTATAATCTTGCAGAAAGTAGAGGATCATTCATTCCAACCCAACATGCAGTATAGTTTTGCACTCACACGTTCACCATCATCACTATGTACAGCCTGTAACTCACTTTCAAAATTTTTCACCAGTTCAAGGGCATCCTCATTTCTTCCTGCAATTGAAGCTTCATCTTTGTTGAATGCATTAACATTTTCGATAACACTGTAATTGGTGCAGTGGTAGTTTGCAGCATTAAGCCATGTTCCCCGTGTGAAGGTGGGCTAGGGAGGCAATGGCACAGCAGGAACCATTTCCATGAATTTCTGCACTGGTAGTGGAGCTTTGATAAAGTTTTTTCACTGTTGATACTAATTTGTCCACATCATGATACTTTTCACAAATTTTTTCCACAACTCTATTTAGTGCATGTGCAATGCATGTCATATACATGTCTATCTTTCTATATAGCTTACTCTCCAAAGTCACAGAGACATACATTTCTAAGAAAGGTTATTTCAACAAATATTACACACAAGAATTAGGAGAGGTGAAAAAATCGGTCTTTGAGATGACTACAAGCACAACTGCGGAACTGGAATAGAAGTATAAAAATATGACAAAAATACGAAAATTTAAGAGAAAATATACTAATATGAAAAATGACAAGAAAATGACAAAAAAAAAAGCATTAAAAAACCAAAATATGACTATATGACCCATGAGAATTGCATAGTTTTGATTGCAATAGATAAAATTGTACTTTGCTTACATTTTCCATGGAAAAAACCGCAAAGAAAAACTGATGTCGTAAACACCTGGGACCTGGTGATTACATAAGTCATTCTGCATTTTAATTTGTTCCAATGCATTTTATAGGGGCTGTGTCCAGCTAAAAAATGTAACATTTCTCTGGTTGGTTGTATATGCTTAAATCTTCATCTTTCTAGTATATTACCAAAAGCTGATTATTCTTCTACCCTCTTCAATTATATCCCATTCTCCTTGCCTTTGTTGGCTTAAAGTATTTTGTGTATCATTTATATTACTACATTATCTGCCACTTATCTATTACTTTATCCAAATTTCCTTTTTTAAACTGAAATATAACACATCTTGCTTAATTTGTAGGAAAATAGGCCTTATATAATTCTATTGGTATTGATAATGATAATTACTGTAACAATAAATGCATGTCTTACTGAATTTTTCACTTAACCCTTTCACCTTTCACTGCTGAGATATTTTCCAATTGAACCACTCCTTGCTGAGACATTTTTAAAATTTAAAATGCGTTCTATTCACACAATAGCATGCAAAAAGAATATAAATATCATTAAACACTCAGATAGGAGGCTATAGACTGATGTAGATAATCCACTTTCTCAAAAAAAACGTTAATTTCAGAAGCTTAATTTAGGCCACATGCAACACACAGAAGTTAGGGTTGTCCATAGTTGTCATTAATTTAGACATAGGTAATTGTAGTAATAGGTAACATCAATCACTAATAACTTTCAGCACTACCACATAGAAGTGTCAGTGAAAATGAAAGTAATTATTAAAGCCCGAATTTCTAAGCAAAATAAAATAGTAAATCAAGCAAGCAAATAAGCACGAAAAATGACGAAAATAAGCACCAAAGAAAGCAAAACCGAATACATGCAAATATGATAATAAATAGTTTCGCAGAACACATATCCTATTGAAGGCTGTTACATACACAAAAAAGGTCATCCTGGGATTTTCCTATGTAAAACTCCTGCGTCTATCAGTGAAAAATGATATGTGCAGTGAAAATGTTCTTTCCATGTCGCATGATGTCATAGGTGCATGAGAAAAGCACCTCAATTCTTCGGTGAATCGCTCTTCAATGTGTGTTTCTTCGCCAGATAGCTTTTTAGAAATTTGACAGTGTTTTGTAACCGGAATTTTTCTGTAGCACCTGATTGAGTTTATCAAACAAATTTTTGCAACCCCGTATGTTTCTGACGACAATGTTACTGAAACTTTGTATATCAGAGAAAGTGAATGTTCCAAGGGCTTATTTCGAGCTTCCAACTGCTTTATAATTTCAGGTATTTTGGAGAAATGATTATGGATGTACTGTATATTTTCTTGTATGCCGTTTTTAACAAAACATTCTTGTGCTGTCGCAATACTGACCGCATCATCTGTACATATGTAGGGAATACAAAACTGTTTTCACTTCACTTAAATGTCCTGCATGGTATGACACAGCCTCTAACCACGTTCTCCACTGAGTCAAATCTGGCTGAGGAGGCAAAGATAAATTTGGAAGTAGTTCACAAAATTTTTTAATTCTAATCGGTGACTTTAGGAACACTTTCTTCATGCTAGAGACAAGAAGATCCACGTCTTTATCCTGGCTTCTACCAGTTTCAGCGAGGCATGTCAGGTGAATTAATTTAGGGTAAAGGACTCTTAGTCCTGCTCCCATTTTAACAATATATGGGGCAGCATCACTGACAAATAACAATACATTGTCATACTGTATCCCTTCTGGCCACAAGAAAGATAACGAGTCATTGAATAATCTGGCAACAGTTGAATGATTTACTTGTTCGGGTATTTGTATATTCAGAAGAAACGATCTGCTACCTGCTTTCATAGCACCAACTACAGCACTACACACACACTGTCCCGATGCATCTGTGGTTTCATCAATAGAAATTCATATGCTTTCATGCTTCAGTGTATTCCGAATATTAGCAATCACTTCTTGAAAACACTGTGGCATATAGTTTTTGTGCAATGTAGATTCATCCGGCTGCCTTTTATTTGTGTATTGTTCTAAAAATACATGAAGCTGCACATTATTCAACTTATCCAATGGAATATCTGAACCTGCTAATGCTAAACATAAATCTTTGGAAAATGTATCACTAGAACTCGATTGTTCACCAACATTGCCTTTAATCAGTTGCTAATTTAACTTAGATTTATTCTTAAACCTCTCTTTATGCCACGTTGTATTAATGTGCTGCACAATGTCATTTTTCTTCGCAGAAACACCCTTTTCACACACAAAACAAAATAAGACACTACTATCTTCACTGAGTATATTTTTTCCAAACTCGTTCACACATTTGCGTAGGAAAGCTGACACAGGTTTCTGTGGGCGGCATTCCGTAACTGCTATATGGAACTGAACTAAAAACCGTAGTGCAAGAAGATGCAGCTCGGATCTCAGGGAATCAGCATCCTTGTTTATGACATCATTGCAATATCTGACTGATAAGTTGACACTACGAGTCTGCGCAATCATGCACACCTTGCTGGACTAAATGCTGCAGCTTGGAACTCAGGGAATCACCATACTCATTCATGACATCATTGTGTTATCTCAGGCGATCAGTGACTGATGAATTCACTCTACTAATCGCAGCAAGTAATTTTTCTCCTTGCAGAATGATTTCACAACACCGGCCCATATCCTGGTGTTTCTTTCTTAGAATTTAGTCGAGAAAATAGCGAATCATTGATAAATCACGGATAACTGTGAAATATGCACTTTTAAATTTACGAAATGATATTTTTATTCAGGATTTTAATGAAACAGAACTGGATTTAGCAATAGAACAATTACAGAACAAAAAATCTCCTGGACCTGACAAGATCCATCCAGAGTTTATTAAACACCTTGGCAGGAAAGGAAAAGAAATCCTACTTAAACTGTATAACACGTGTTGGAGAATGACTGTACCTTCCGACTGGAAAAAAGCCATTATCATCCCGATTTTAAAGAAAAACAAACCCTCAAACAATATTAATAGTTTCAGACCAATATCTTTGACCAGTGTTATTGCAAAAGTGATGGAAAGAATGGTGGCATCTAGACTTAACTGGTTCCTAGAATATTACAACTTAATTAATAGTTCACAGACCGGCTTCAGACAGAATCATAGTACAAGTGAAAATGTACTCCTACTAAGCCAAGACATCAAGGAAGCTTTCAATAGAAAGGAGGATACCTTGGCAGTATTCATTGATTTTAAATCGGCATATGACTCAGTCTGGAGAAATAAATTAGTTGAGAAGTTGCAATCAATAGGTGTGAAAAGTAACATGCTTAAGTGGATAACTCAGTTTATTTCACAAAGATTTTGTGCCACAAAATATAATACATACATTTCCAAATATAAACAAACACACCGAGGACTTCCACAAGGTGCTGTTCTGAGCACAACACTCTTTAACATATATATAAATGACCTTCCATCAATAATAAAAACTTTAGAAACCAAAATTGCTTTATTTGCTGACGATGTAGTCATTTGGACTTCAGGCTCTTCAAAAAAACCTGAATTAATTAAAGACAGAATAGAAACAGCCCTAAACAAAGTACATGAATGGAGCTCCAAAAACCTCATGACTATCAATGTGGAAAAAACAAATTATGAATTATTTACACTAAAATACAAACCAGTTAATATTAGCATAAATTATAATGGTAAACCACTCAAAGCAGTTGATGATGCCAAATACTTAGGCATCACTTTCGACAGAAAGCTAAGTTGGAAAAAACATATAACAAACATCTCAGAAAAGGTTGAAAAGAAATTGCAAATCCTGAAAAGGTTAGCTGGTGCTAAATGGGGCTACTCAAGGAGAGTCCTTAACACAACATACAAAATGTATATTAAACCAAACCTCTTGTACTGTTCTGAAGCTTTAATAACAGCAGCAAATGCTAACATCAATAAACTTGAACAAATACAAAATCAGGCTCTTCGCCTAATCACCGGAGCAGTTAAATCCACACCTATTGATGCCATGCTTGCCTTAACACGGACCCCATCAATAACAACAAAAATAGAAGAACAAGCATTGCTCCAACACGAGAAAATGTTACGACTGCCAAACTCTAAATGGACAGAAGAGAACCTCCCCCCTTCAATCCTTAAAACTCATAGTAGTTTCCTAGAAAAGGTAACACAGATTAAATCCAAATTGAACATTCCTAACACCAGAGAAAATCTACTTATTAGAGAAAATCCATTGGAATTATTGCAACCTACCTTCAATTTGGAATTAATAGAGGAAATAAGTAAATCAGACACACCAAAAGAAATACAAAAACTTCTACCTCTGGAAACAATCAATACTAGGTATCCCACAGAAGAATGGTTGCACATATATACTGATGGATCCTCCACGGAAAACCTTACTGGAGCTGGAGTTACATGTTCACATTTTTCCTTTTATCATTCTGTTGGCAGAGGCACAACAAATTATGATGGAGAAATAGAGGCTATATACATTGCTCTCCGATAATTATTAAATCTTCCCTTAAATAAATTTAACAAGGCAGTAATTCTTTCGGATTCTAAAGCTGCAATTCAGGGAATATGTTCAAATACTACAAAGAAGTCAACAAAAATTAGAGAATGCTACAAAATGTTAACACAACTCCAAAAAGTTAATAAGACTGTTCATCTCCAATGGATTCCAGCACACTGTGGAGTCATGGGGAACGAAGCTGGAGACTCACTTGCAAAGAAAGGCACAACGATAAAACAAAAGTCTAAATTCAATTTCTCATAATCCTCAATAAAACACTTGATCATTAAAAAGTTTTCTCATTCATACCTACAAGAAATAGAAACAAATGCCAAAGATAAAAAATGGATTACACTACTTTCCAATCGAGATATAATCCCCCAGAGACCAAGGAAAACAGCTGTTGCAGCCTTCCGACTATTGACAAATCATGACTGCTTGGCAAGTCATCTCTACAGAATAGGTATCTCAGCCTCACCGATATGTGTCCTGTGTAACGATCCAGCAGAAATGAATGAAGAACACTTGAAGACCTGTGAAGCATTAAGATCAGAAGAAACTACAGTTCAAAAGTATTGGAAAGCACGAATGCCAATGGCTTCATTGCCAGATGCAAGGCACTAGAAAACAACAACAACAATTTACAGTTTTGGGTAAAATATGCTGTTTTAATTAAACATCGTAAAATAAGTAAGCAAAATCGTTTTCCTGCGAAATAAGCATAAGTACAAACAAAAATAGTTAAAGTTGCTCATCTAGGTGTGTCTTATGAAGTATTGCCCTTCTACTTACCGTTAAAACTGTAGAAAAAGTTAAGCATTTTGCTTAGAAATCCGGGCTTTAGTAATTATAATAAGGTTATCCAAAGTTCATTTTACTAAATGTACTTTGAATCTGAAGATTTGCCAATCACTAATAACTCTTAAGCACTGCTAACAGTAAAAATAGAAATATCATAGTGAAAATGAGAGTATTTATAATCAGGGTTATCCAAAATTCACAATGCTAAATTTGTTTTGAATGTCAATATTTGTCTTATACCTATAGAATAAGAAAAAATTGAAAAAATATTAGAAAAATTCTTTGAGCTACCACATTCCATTATTTAAAGAAGTGCTATTTCTCACAAAGAAAATTATATCTATTAGATTCTTTAGCAATGAGATGCATCATTTAGAAAGAAAAAAGTAATATGAAAACATAAATAACCATTGGCATTTTCATCCAAATTTACCGAAATACCTGAATTATGGTTATCAAAACCATGTGGAACAAAATTGCCCTTCAGAATTGAAACATGAGACTGGCAACCCGTATTCTCTTTGTGTGTGGCACACCTTGTGATGGTGGATCACTTTCGCCACTTTTCTCACTGTCACTTATTTCCCGGCATCACTATCAACACATTCGCTTGCACTTTCACTTTCCTGATTACTGCAATCAATAGCATCAAATTCTGCCAGTAATTCATCATTGCAAAAAACACACCCCTGCCTGCTAGGCCCAGCCGTGATTTGTACACCCATGAATTCCCACAATCACGTGACCCATGCCAGCCTGCCATTCTCTGCGGTGTAAAATGCGTACACAAGCCTTTGTATTTTCAGCTGCAGATGTGTTATAATGCAGAGAGCTCTTTGAAAGTGGTTCTTCATAATCTCAACAGGTGGCAGAACATGTTCTTTTGACTCAAAGTGCATACAGAGATTCCACTCCACTCCACTCCTTTAGTGTCTAATAAGGCTTGATTCTAGCAAGTAGCTTCTGCCGTCCACCTTCCGGCCAATGCGCAGAGAGGTTTAAATATCCCACCATCTATGCGATAGCCAGCGTAGTAAAAGGGTTAAATATCCAGTATTTGGCAAGTAAATTAGTAGCATTGCAGCAAATAATGAATTACATCCCAGGTAGCTGCGATTACTAAACATGGTTTAACAAAGGGTCAGTAAGATTTATATAAAATAGAAGACTACAGTATTACTGGTACATTTTCAAGTAGTATGTATAAAAGTGAGGGAGTTATATATGTACCCCCAAGGGCAAAAAAAAAAATGTGTCATGTTTGGAATGCCAGGCTACTTTAACGATAGAGAACATCTCCACAAGCACCAAGTAACTTGCAGTTTTCTACAAATAGGAATGTCTGACTGTCTTGTCTATCTGTACGCATGTAGGCACGTATGTATATGAGTTCCAGACATGACTTTTTCTGGTCCCTGGGTATACATAGTACACTTGAAGTAACCGATCTTAAGTTAGGAAAATGCATAGAGAAAGAGGTAGAACTGGAACTTAAAAATTCAATGCCACAACTGGGATTTGAACCACAGACCTTCCGCTTGCCGGGCGGACGCTCTAACCACTGTGCTATTGTGACAAACTGCCAGAATGGCATTAAATTCTCAAGCCAGTTCGTATTTCTCCTGGTAAACCACAAAGGCAGTCTCACATCAGAAACAATTACCCCAATGGTGACTTACTATTGTAAGTACTTTATATCCCAGGATTAAATAACCTTCACATGGGCTAATTTTAGTTTCCACAGATGACGTATATTTTTTTTCGGATATTAGAAATTATTAATTAATGTTATATTGGTTTTCTTTATTCCACCTCTTAAACATTGCCCACACATGGCTTGTGTGTTTAAAAACACCAGCATTAAGTTTGTTGGCATAAATAAATAATAAATGCTATAACTACCTTAAAAAAGTTCTTTGAATCTCTTAACCTTAAATGTAATATAGAACAAACCATTGTGTTGATTATTTATTAGTCTCTCACGCAAAGTAGAAACTCACACATTCCACAATATAAACAATGAAAGCACTAAAAACTTTTTAGGAATAATTTCAGTAATCTGAACTGGGCAACTCATATAGACTATGTAACATCAGTAAATCTATCTATTGTGATAAATCTTTTGAAAACTTATTTTTTTGGAAAAAGTGTATTATGGGGTACTATATCATATCTAACATATGGAATTGAAATATGGGGAATTGTGTACAAAATCAATATAAAAAGGCTCTTTATTCTGCAAAAGAAATGCATAAGGATAATTTAAAACCTGTGGAGACGTGCAAACATGCATTCATTGATAACCACATATTGACTCTATATTCACTGTGTGTATACAAGGCCATTACATTTGGAATAGAAAATGGAAGTGAAAACAACTAACATCCATCATTTCACTTGACATAATGCAGATTATATTTGAAAAGGTTTCAACAAGAAAATATCAGAGAAAAATGTAAACATTCAAGGTTTAATTATTCTGTTCAATAAATTGCCCAATGACATTAAACAACTGACTGGCAACAAATTTTAAATAAAATAAAAATCTTTTCTTATTAATAGATCTTTGTATGATTTTGATTTGTAAATATTCCTTTTATTTAAATTCTGTTATAATCACATTGTTTATTCTCTTTTAACTGCTACTTTTGACTTAACTTTTTCTTTAGCTACTGTATTTCTAATCCTTGTACCTTAGAGGATGTCAGAAAATTGTATACAAATCTATTTGTAAATATGTTTAAGAATAGGTTTAAGGACTGTCTAATATATGGACAAATTGTAGTCATTGTAAATGTGTAATGTTGTAATACTCCTGTGTAAATATGTATATAAAATTTGACAACTTCACAATGTCAAACTGTATCCCTGTCTATTGACAATATGTTATACTGCTAAGGAGACTAACAGGGCTGGTGTGGGTGAAGTCTTCAAAACTCCACTAAAGCATAGTTAAATTTTCCTCTGCAAGCGCCTCGATAAAGTTTCTACTACAACACTATTTGGGTTGCCCAAATTCCTACCTCATATGTAAAAATCTGATGCATTGCACTCACATGACTTTCTCTACTCTTGTACCAACTATTCTTACAAACACTTATTCCTCTATCTTCTTCTCATCAGTAGAGATAAACATTTGCAGAAGTTACCTTATTGCCCATTTTGTTGTGGCAATCCAATAGGTTTTGAGTGATAGTAAAATCTTTTAAAGCTTTGAGATTCCGTTCTCTTTGCATGGTTTACGTATAACAAAAAAATCTGATGTGTTACACTCACATGACTTTTTCTACTCTTGTACTAACCATTCTTACAAACTCTTATTCTCCTATCTTCTTCCTGTTAGTTGAGATAAACATTTGCAGGAATTCTCTTATTGCTTGTTTTCTTGCATGTGCAACAGGAATATGGGAACACAGTAGGCTTTGAGTGACAGTAAAATCTTTTAAATCTTTCAAATTCTGTTCTCTTTGCACAGTTAACATATAAAAAAATGAATAGCGACGTTCCATCTGATAGAAGTATAAGTTCTCCAGAACTCACAAATAACAAGGGATATCTCTGAAATGGCTCATTCTACAAAAAGAGAAAATTATTTGGACATAAATTGGGTATTTTAGCAAGATCTGTATAGATCTATGTTTGTTTTTTGTATAGTAAGATTTGGTCTATCACTTACGTTTTACCAGTTATGCAAAAGTCATCCAGAGTAAATAGGACTATATGGGCTATAGCCAGAAAATTCAAGATGTGCATTTCATTTGTCATAAAAATATCTCAAATATATTAATCAAAATCTTTGTGTCGCATCCTTGAAAGACATTAACCTTAATTACCAAATTTGGTTTTTACCAACTCCATTTTTGAGTTATGCTATCCACAGACTGACAGACAGACACAGACCTTTTTCTAAAAGTGGTTCTTTTGTATTCAGCGGGCCTCATAATATATACTTCTGGTGAAATCTTGACATTGAATTTTTGGGTAGAATACAATACTTCCTCTACTTTACTAAACATAGTAGATCAAGTATAAATGAGTAGCAATGTTCCACATAACGAAAATATAAGTTCTCCAAAACTCACACAAATAACAAGGAATATCCTCGAAATGGTTCACTCTACAAAAATGATCAATAGTGCAGTGGAAAAGACTGGATCGAAAAGTATGGGGGGTCATAATATCAATATAAAGGGAAGATAGACACAATCATAATCATGTAACTAGCAAGTAGGGCCAATAAAGGTGCAAAAACAAGACTGTCCAAGGGAAATTTAACTCACAGAGACTCTGCGAGTACTATTGAGCTAAGATGGCACTGTACTTAATCATGCACAGGCTGCGATTTTTATCTAATACACAGAAGTCAGAAGTATAACCTGACATCCCTATGGTCTTCTAGAGAAATTCAACTTGTGAAATGTAGTTCTGTCAATTTGTTATATTGGCACGTCTGTGTATTAAGAGTCTAATAAAATGTCAGACTGTGTAAGGTGCATGTTATTTCATGGTCCTCATTACCTGGCTGGATTTACCTTTAAACTCCAAGATACGGGCTACTAAATGCAAGGTAATTTATTTGCATAATGGATTACAGTCGCTTACATATAAACCTGCATGATTACATTGAAATGGGAAGTGATATCGAGTCAATTATGATATGGCGTCAAACTCTCAGCACAACACTAGGAGAATGACACGACCGTTCAGGGAGAACTAGCGACATCTGTTGCCTAAGGCCACAAGCTTACATCGGGAACTCGAGCATAAATCACTGCGCAATTCTTCCTTTTTCTTCTTCTTTACCTGAATATCCTCCCTTATGTAGGACTTACAATCCAGTGCCTAGGGTCAGACGCCTATCGGGGAGCAAGGAACCTATGGGAATGAGGAAGAGGATGATATGAAATGCAGGTGAAATCAATGAATGGAAAGGTGATGATGGAATGTGTAGTGGGGGAAACTGGAGAACTCAGAGAAAACCCACCCACATGCCGTTTTGTACACGGCAAATACTATATGCAGGTTTCCGACATCAAACCTGGGCTGCCTAGGTGTCTAACCACTCAGGCAAAGTGCCGCCATGCAGTTTTTTAAAGCTAGAAAATACCTTGTACTGGATAAAGCAATAAACCTTCAAACCTTCGTAACAAGTGTTTGTGCTATGTAATCCACATTATTACTGGCAAGCTTTTGATTTCATGACAATGGTCTGCTGGGTGCTTATGTTCTGACTAGATATCGAAGGTCAATACGTGGTCACCCCTTTTGTCACTGTGAGGGAGATTCCAGTTGACTGTACACATATACTAATTAAAATTTACTTGCACTATTTATACTGTATAGTAGATAATAGAAATTATTACAGTCAAGGTTAACAATAAAAAGTAAAAAAAAGAAATTAAAATAAAAAAGGTGGTCAGTTTACACAGAATGTCAAGCTATTGGGATTCTACTGCATAATTAATTGATGAATCATAAATATACACCTTTTACCCCTAAAATTATGTATGTATATTTTCAAATCAAGATACTTCCATTTCATGTGATCATGTGATAGACACAGTACATTTACATCTATAGTATCCATAACAGAAATACCACATGTTTATAATGACATAGGTGTTCATTGACTTAGGCTTTTTTTATTATTGATCTAGTTAACTGCACTAAACCTGACATGATAGGAAGAAACTAATCTAATTTTGACACTTGAGAGATGGATTTTCATTAAAACAACCAATTGACTACTTTACCACAAAATAGTGTTGGCTAGTGTAGTTGATTTATGTTGAAAATTTAAAGAAAAAGATTACTTCCTTAGTTAAAATTATTGCACAATATAAATTAGTACTAAAACACAAAATTACATTTTTATAGGATTATTTACAACTTGTACATTAAGCATGTATTTATTGCCAATACTGTAGAATACTAATCACAAATGATAATTTACAACATGAGATGAATTTAGCACAGATAGTGAGGCACAAAGACATTACCATATATTAAAATTGGTGATGTGGATTGTGCGGTTTAAAAAGAAAACTAAATTTTACTAACAATTGCAGGAATTAAAGGAAGATTCCAAATTTGTATTCACATGTGGAAGCATACCTCGGAAGTTGCAAACTAAATTTCAATTAACTCTTATGTCTTGTTATTCTCAGATTAATTAGCCTTAAGTTACTGTACATGGTAATGTAAATTGAAGATGGGTGTTCATTTTCCTGAAATTTTCTTCTCTAAGGTTATACCTTTGTTTAATTAGCCTAAATGTGCAATTACTCCCAGATTTGAAACAGCAAAATTTGTGAAATGATTCATTTTAAGCAGCAGGATTTTGCATCTTCTACAAACTTCAAATTTCCACTAAATATTTTGATTTAACATGCTCTTAAATTGAACCATGAAAATTGATTGAGATAGTGTACTTGCACTGCTTCTGGCATTGTGGATAAGTTGGAAGAAGCAGTTTTTTTAATATAATATCCATTAGTATTTTATAGCTTGTTGCAACCTTTCTTCTACTTTGATAGTTGTGTTATTTAATAAAGTTTTCTTTTTTCAGGTACTGAGAAATTGGTATCCATTGATATCAGAGGGAGGACTGAAATACTCAGGCATTCTGGAAAGGTAAATTAATCTTAATATTTGTATGTTAATGCCTTTACCTTTAGTTTGCTTTTATTTAAAGCATTTTAAGGGCTTTTTATTTAAAGATTGTGGTTATAATTGAATTCAGAGAAAATAAAAAAAATATATATATATTTTCCATCTACTAAGACTTTTTATGCACTTGTAAATACAAATGCTGAAGGCAGCAAACTTTTTTTTTTCAGAGATTATAGCTTCTCAGAGATGGTAGGCTAGTTCTACAAACAAGAACTATATGTGATACACACAGGAAATAGTTGTGTGTTAACAGCTAAAGAAAGTCAGCATAACTGTAGAACAAGGCATTTATTATTAAGATGGTGAGATCAGAACTTTAAAATGAGAAAGAAAGAACCCTTGTAGAGCAACTGCATGTTGTCTGGCTTTCCTGTAGCCACTATTCAGTTTTTCTTTGCGTATATCCTCCTGATTAGGAATCATAAATCTCTAGCCACTTGGTGAAATAGTCCCTAGTCTGGATAGCAATTTCTTACATCTGTCCTAAGCAGAGGATCTGGTCACATTGATGACAATTCATTCAAAAGGTGCTCCCACTTCATGTCTGGGGTCCAGGACTGGCTGTGCAGATGTTACTCATGCATTGTTTACACCACCTCCAGATACTTCTCAAAGGTAACCAATAAACTTGGTAACAGCTTTGCCAAGATCTTACAACAGCAGTGTACAGAAATCTATAGTTAATCTACCATTTTATGCAGCTAAAAGATTAGTCAAGCCTGAATTTAAAAAAATTATTGCAAAATATTACTATGAAAAATCAAAAAATAAAAGATGGGAACTACCAAACATTCAAACAGTAATTCCTGAGTATCCTCGAAAAACGGCAGTTGCAACCTTCAGGTTGATTACAGGACATGATTGTCTGGCAAAACATTTAAACAGAATTGGGATATATTCTTCACCACTCTGTCCTCTATGTGATCTGCTGGAGGAAATGGATTGAGACCACCTTCAAATATGCCCTGCCACTTCTAGTGCCCCATCCATCAGTGAAAAATATTGGAGAGCAAGAGGATTAATGATTTCATTGTCAGAAATCCAGCATTAGCTAACAACAACAGATCTTACAACAAGGTGCCCTCTGGTAGTTAAGAGCATGAGTCTCTTCAAGAACTTTCTTCACTTTCTTGGGAGACTCAGGACCTGTCATGTTCTTGACTTTTTTTTGTCTGAGCCTCTCGCTGATGTATTCCAGGTATCATACTTCTTGTCTGAATAGCTTACACTACTTTGGTATCAGGTTGGCTTGGCAAAGCCCTTGAGCATCTTCATCAAGTTTCTCACTTGATCTTCGAATGCCTTATATATAACAGGAGTTAGAAGATGTAAGCATTGTAAGTGTGGTCCCTCATGCAGTCCAAAATGCATGACCACGTACTGCCACTGTCCATGCTTTCTCCCTGTCATAGTGATGAAGTGTCATCTGCCAGTACTTGGGGGAGTGCAAAACACGTGAGCACATGCTAAGGTGTTGGGTATAAGCAGTATTTCATAGGGACATCATTTAGCTTCTGGTAGTCAGTGCAGAGGCACAGGTCTTTAGCCTCCTTCATTAGCACTACGATCAAGGACCACAGACTTTTGGCTTCCTCATTTATGCTTCTGGTCTCCATGTCTGCTATTTAGTTTTCTGCTTAAGTCTGTTTTGTCAGTGTGACACAGTGAGGCGGCTGTTGATAAGCCAAATACATATTGCCAGATTTGTGAGGCTTCATTCTATCATTATGGCCATTATCATCTTAAAATAAGCTCAAGATGTCCTGGAGAATTTGGCAAATCTTTTATGAAAGATTCTCAGTAGTCTTCTGGACAAGGTTACTGAGTTGCCTATTGAGTTAAATGGCTCTTGGTGTATCTAGCCAATGGTATTATACAGAAAAATGGCTATAATTCTGTAGGACAGTCCTGTTAAGTGTATCGGTAGTATTTCTTATTAACTTTATTAGCAAATTTACTTCTACAAATGCATTTATGGATGTCATCTTAGCGTGGTGCTAACGCTGATGCTTACCAAGTGGGAGATCCGGATTCGATTCCTGGCACCAACCTGGGAATTTTCTCCCACTGGGAGACCTGATTGGGGATGCACTGAGCCTCATTAGGTCTCTGAGGAGCCAATTGAGCTACTTAATTGAAAAGTAACAATCCCTGATTGCAAAGACTGTAACTGGTCGGGAGGGACTGGGGCACTATGTCCCACCTTGATTACTGCACCTCACTCATGACACTTATGATGGGCAGAGGTGGGAGAGACAGCAATCAGGTGGCAGGCCTTGGCCCAAAAAGGGCTATTGTTCCTCAAGATTATTAAATGCATTTATTTAATGCAGGAGAGTATTTCATTGCCTTGTGAGATATATAACATTATTGTTTCTCTTGACGCATTATATTTTGTGGACTATTTCTAACTTACATACTTAATTTTGTCACTTTCACAATTTTCTCACTTAATTTAACACTCAACTCAGAGAATCTTCCCTTTTCTTCATCTTGCACATTATATAAGCACTGCATTATTTTTCTTGGTATTAATTTTCGATTTAAATCTTTTGCATAGCTTACGTGCATCTGTTACTTATAAGTTACAATGGCATCTCTCTCGTAGCTTGTTGATTTCTCTTCTTAGACAACGCGAAGCCATTGTTGGATTGCCACTGCTGCTAAGCTCTTAGTATGTTCCTCCTTCAAACACATTAATATTATATTTATATACATAACTTTTTATGGTATTGCATTTCTCTGTTAATTTCTTTTATTTTCTTGAGATTTTGTGTTAAATATTTTTGTGGCTAAAATGTCTTTCTATTACAAAGTGAACACAAAGCAAAGTTCCAACAGGGATTGGATAAGTGTTAGAAATGAGAAGGAAAAGAAAATTAGTGAAAGGGGGGAAAAAGGGGTGAAAGAATAAGTGAGGTTAGTGGGGTAGTGAGTGAAAGGGAGATAATAAAGGAAAGTGGAAGGAAAATGGGCGAAGAAGATGAAACAGTATTAGAAGAGTTTGTGTGAGAGGAAGAAATGGGTACGATGTACAAATGTTTAATGAAAGAGGGGAGGAGGAGGAGGAGGAGGAGGATCAGAAAGGCACATTATACATGTGGAAAGGCAAGGCTACAAGCGAGTGATTTATAGGCCGTGGAATGCTTGAAACAAAGGCGAGGGAGTGAATATAGCAAAGGGAAAGGGTAGGAAGAGGGGAAGGAAAATAGCAAAGAGATGGGGAATAAAGAATAAAGAGATATAGAGCAAATAGAAATAAAATATAGACTATAAATAAAGCACAATAGAAAGGTGTGTATATATACAAGCACGTCCAACGACAAAATGTAAATGAGTACAATGTGTTGCATAGGGTGGTCCAAGACAAAACGGCTGGGTCCTAGTTCAAGGACAGTCAAAAGTATGTAAGATTAGAACCAAATAAGTTCAATTCAATTACAAAATGAATGTATTAATTACATAACTCATGTTCTTCCAAATTTCTTTTTTACAAGTATTATTCACTTTAAATAATTGTTGTTGTTTGTTGTTGTTTTTTAGTGCCTTGCATCTGGCAATGAAGCCATTAGCATTCGTGCTTTTCAATACTTTTGAGCTGTAGTTTCTTCTGATCTTAATGCTTCACAGGTCTTCAAGTGGTCTTCGTTCATTTCTGCTGGATCGTTACACAGGACACATATATTATTAACATGATTTTGTACATGTATAATAACTATGTAAGTGTCAATGCACTAGAAGTATTATCTTCATCTCGTACTTTAACAGCAAAACTTGAAACCTGTACATGTTTTGCATGTTTTTTTATGCATTTAATTGTAAATGCTTTTGACATGTTCTATGTTCAAGGTCTGCCTGGCCATCATTGAACCTACAGAACGCAATCTAATCTAATGGTGAGGCTGAGATACCTATTCTGTAGAGATGACTTGCTAAGCAGTCGTGATTTGTCAGTAGTCGGAAGGCTGCAACCGCTGTTTTCCTTGGTCTCTGGGGGATTATATCTGGGTTGGAAAGTCGTGTAATCCATTTTTTATCTTTGGCATTTGTTTCTATTTCTTGTAGGTATGAATTAGAAAATTTTTTAATGATCAAGCGTTTTATTGAGGATTATGAGAAATTGAATTTAGACTTTTGTTTTATCGTTGTGCCTTTCTTTGCAAGTGAGTCTGCAGCTTCGTTCCCCATGACTCCACAGTGTGCTGGAATCCATTGGAGATGGAATAGTCTTAACTTTTTGGAGTTGTGTTAACATTTTGTAGCATTCTCTAATTTTTGTTGACTTCTTTGTAGTATTTGAACATATTCCCTGAATTGCAGCTTTAGAATCCGAAAGAATTACTGCCTTGTTAAATTTATTTAAGGGAAGATTTAATAATTGTCGGAGAGCAATGTATATAGCCTCTATTTCTCCATCATAATTTGTTGTGTCTCTGCCAACAGAATGATAAAAGGAAAAATGTGAACACGTAACTCCAGCTCCAGTAAGGTTTTCCTTGGAGGATCCATCAGTATATATGTGCAGCCATTCTTCTGTGGGATACCTAGTATTGATTGTTTCCAGAGCTAGAATTTTTGTATTTCTTTTGGTGTGTCTGATTTACTTATTTCCTCTATTAATTCCAAATTGAAGGTAGGTTGCAATAATTCCAATGGATTTTCTCTTATAAGTAGATTTTCTCTGGTGTTAGAAATGTTCAATTTGGATTTAATCTGTGTTACCTTTTCTAGGAAACTACTATGAGTTTTAAGGATTGAAGGGGGGAGGTTCTCTTCTGTCCATTTAGAGTTTGGCAGTCGTAACATTTTCTCGTGTTGGAGCAATGCTTGTTCTTCTATTTTTGTTGTTATTGATGGGGTCCGTGTTAAGGCAAGCATGGCATCAATAGGTGTGGATTTAACTGCTCCGGTGATTAGGCGAAGAGCCTGATTTTGTATTTGTTCAAGTTTATTGATGTTAGCATTTGCTGCTGTTATTGAAGCTTCAGAACAGTACAAGAGGTTTGGTTTAACATACATTTTGTATGTTGTGTTAAGGACTCTCCTTGAGCAGCCCCATTTAGCACCAGCTAACCTTTTCAGGATTTGCAGTTTCTTTTCAACCTTTTCTGAGATGTTTGTTATAAGTTTTTTCCAACATAGCTTTCTGTCGAAAGTGATGCCTAAGTATTTGACATCATCAACTGCTTTGAGTGGTTTACCATTATAATTTATGTTAATATTAACTGGTTTGTATTTTAGTGTAAATAATTCATAATTAGTTTTTTCCACATTGATACTCTTGAGGTTTTTGGAGCTCCATTCATGTACTTCGTTTAGGGCTGTTTCTATTCTGTCTTTAATTAATTCAGGTTTTTTTTTTGGAGAGCCTGATGTCCAAATGACTTACATCGTCAGCAAATAAAGCCATTTTGGTTTCTAAAGTTTTTATTATTGATGGAAGGTGATTTATATATATATGTTAAAGAGTGTTGTGCTCAGAACAGCACCTTGTGGAAGTCCTCGGTGTGTTTGTTTATATTTGGAAATGTATGTATTATATTTTGTGGCACAAAATCTTTGTGAAATAAACTGAGTTATCCATTTAAGCATGTTACTTTTCACACCTATTGATTGCAACTTCTCAATTAATTTGTTTCTCCAGACTGAGTCATATGCTGATTTAAAATCAATGGATACTGCTAAGGTATCCTCCTTTCTATTGAAAGCTTTCTTGATGTCTTGGCTTAGTAGGAGTACATTTTCATTTGTACTATGATTCTGTCTGTAGCCGGTCTGTGAACTATTAATTAAGTTGTAATATTCTAGGAACCAGTTAAGTCTAGATGCCACCATTCTTTCCATCACTTTTGCAATAACACTGGTCAAAGATATTGGTCTGAAACTACTAATATTGTTTGAAGGTTTGTTTTTCTTTAAAATCGGGATGATAATGGCTTTTTTCCAGTCGGAAGGTACAGTCATTCTCCAACACGTGTTATACAGTTTAAGTAGGATTTCTTTTCCTTTCCTGCCAAGGTGTTTAATAAACTCTGGGTGGATCTTGTCAGGTCCTGGAGATTTTTTGTTCTGTAATTGTTCTATTGCTAAATCCAGTTCTGTTTCGTTAAAATCCTGAATAAAAATATTATTTCATATACCTTTTGGCTTATTAGTTTCTCTGATAGTTTTTTGGATAGCCTTATCTTGTTTTTTATATGCTTGGGGTATTCTTTGTGACTGAGCATAAAACTTGTTAAGAGATTCTGCTATTTCCCTATCTGTAGTTAAGCTTTTGTTATTATGTTTTAATGGTTCAGTTGTATTTTTTGATAATTTTGTTTTATTAAGGAATTTGTATATTTTATTTCCATCTTTCCTATAGTCCATATGTTCTACAAAATTTGTGGAACTGGCCCTCTTTGCTGTAATTAATTCTTTCTTAAAAATGGTTGCTTTTCTTCTCCAGTTTTGTACATCTTCTGGACACTTGGTTCTTTCGGCTTTGACTCTTGCTATATTTCTTTCGTGTTTTAACTTAGATAAAGATGGAGACCAAAAGTAGCTATATTTCTTTAACTTTCCTTTGGGGATATGTGTTTTGGCTGCTGTCAATAATATTTCACAAATTCTTTTATTCATTTCATCTGTTGACTTGAACTCTGATTCTAACAGTAACTTCCCTTCTATCTCATTTTGGAAACTGGACCAATCTGCTTTTTTAAAATTCCAAGAAGTTTTAATTTTTGGTTTGTTACTTTTATTTATTAGACCTCTTATGGAGTTTATGGTGATTCTGTGGCCTGAACCTGGGTCTTCTATTATTTCTCTTTTTGTATTGTCAATTATGTCAGATGACACCATCAGAAGATCAGGATTTGTACCTGAACCATTATAATGAAGATAAGTTGGTGGATCATTTGGATTAAGTACTAATTCCATTGTTGATGAGTTTAATAGGTCTTCTATGACTCTTCCTGCTGAATTTATATCTCTGTAGCCCCACCTAGGGGAGTGTGCATTAAAATTACCTATTAAAATACTTTTGGGTTCTATGGGAATAGAATTTAGATCTAGTGTATTGTCTGGAGGATTGTAGATACTGTAAATTCTATAGTGGTAGTTACTTTTCCATACTTCAATTCTAACTATTTCTGATTTATCTTGTTCTTCCATTGTTTTTTGGATTTGGATAGTAGCTTTCATATTTCTTTTAATTCCTGTAAGAATACCACTTGCTATTTGACGAGCCTTTGGAAGTATATGTGTAGTGTACTGATCCATTTTAAAGTGTATTTCCTGTTCTTCTGATAATTTTGGCTACTTGTACTGTGAAGACATCTATATCTTGGTCTTTGAATATTTTCATTAGCTCTTGTTTTTTAGGCTGGGACATGCCTCCTGCATTCCATTGTAGAATTCTTAAAGTATTGGAATTGTTGTGATGAAATTTGCCTAAAGATGTCCCCACCCGGAGATCCGATTGGGGGACAGTTTTAACTCCAGAATGTTTATCTTTAGGACTCATATTCATGTATGTGGCTTTCATGTAACTGTTTTCTTAACGGGCACCAGTTTTACAATGTGGCAGTTACATCACCCGACTTAAACCCCCATTTTGCAATGGGGACCACACCTATCGTTGGTCAACGGGTTCATCGGACCTAGCCGGGAGGACTAAATAGGTAGTATTTAGATCCACCGACCTTCCCCTCATGTGCCTCTGAGGGACGTTGTTGTGCTGTGATAGGCCAGCACATATATAAATGACATTTCCTCCATTTTAGATGAAACAGTTATACCGCTGTGATTCGGTGCCCAGAGCCTCATCTGTTAAAAGCAGGGTGCACCACGGGCAGGATGAGGATGGGAATTGGGTAGGAGAGGCTATAGGAGGCACATCACTACCCCTTACTACCCCACTTTAAATAATTAAATCTGGCAATTAATTTGAAAAAGTTGAATTACCCCTTTAGAATGTAACCTAAACATTTTTGTATTCTATTTGCTTAGCAGCCTCATAAGATATTCTTCGGTTACTTCAAAAGAAAAATGCAATATTTCCAAATTTATTTTAAGATTAAAAATGCAATATTATTATTGAACAACGATGTTCCGTTTCACAAAAGTTTGTAAGCTTTCCGGAACTCACACACATAACAAGGAATATCTCCGAAATAGTTCACCCTACAAGAAAATTTATTGACACATAAATTGTGTATTTTAGCAAGATCTACATTTTTTGTATAGATGGCATTGTGTTGCCGTGGATACTTGTTTACATTTGTGTACATGTGAATGTGTACCTATTAGTCTGCCTGTAACGTTTCAATTATGTAAATGCTAGCGCGAACACTTCCTAACAAGCTGACATCGAACAATACATTCATTTATCACTTTAAAATTGTTTCATTAAGAACATTTACTTTAAGCTCGACCATAGCATGATGTAGAGTTTATACGCCACTGTAAGGGACCTCATTATATCCACCTCTTCATAATCATACTGCTATCTACCAATTCAGCGGTGCACCAATTCAACGACACTGCTAATCCACCAATCAAAGATGCATCTATTCATAATGACACTGCTAATCCACCAATCAAAGATGCATCTGTTCATAATGACACTGCTAATCCACCAATCAAAGATGCATCTGTTCATAATGACACTGCTAATCCACTAATCAAAGGTGCATCTATCTATAACGACACTGCTAATCCACCAATCAAAGATGCATCTGTTCATAATGACACTGCTAATCTACCAATCAAAGATGCATCTATCCATAACGACACTGCTAATCCACCAATCAAAGATGCATCTGTTCGTAATGACACTGCTAATCCACCAATCAAAGATGCATCTATCCATAACGACACTGCTAATCCACCAATCAAAGATGCAGCTATTCATAACGACACTGCTAATCCACCAATCAAAGATGCATCTATCCATAACGACACTGCTATCCACCAATCAAAGGTGCAGCTATTCATAACGACATTGCTAATCCACCAATCAAAGATGCAGCTATTCATAACGACACTGCTAATCCTCCAATCAAAGATGCATCTATCCATAACGACACCGCTATCCACCAATCAAAGATGCAGCTATTCATAACAACACTGCTAATCCACCAATCAATGATGCATCTATCCATAATGACACTGCTAATCCACCAATCAAAGATGCAGCTATTCATAACGACACTGCTAATCCACCAATCAAAGATGCATCTATCCAAACGACACTGCTAATCCACCAACCAAAGATGCATCTGTCCATAACGACACTGCTAATCCACCAATCAAAGATGCAGCTATTCGTAACGACACTGCCAATCCACCAATCAAAGATGCAGCTATTCATAACGACACTGCTAATCCACCAATCAAATGAATTGTTGTTAATAACATTCTAATAAATTTAATTTGTCTTATCGTTTTTGAAAATTTCTTTTTTTTTAAGGTTATAGCATATACACCCTCTGTATCATTGTGTCAAAGCCAACATAACAATAAAAGTTGAAGGGACACCTATGAATTCTCTCTGTACAATCGAATAACAAATACATGATTAAAATGTCGGACATCAGTGACAATAACATGCAGTATAGAGTATTGAAAATTTTTACAAATATCTTATTGACTCAGGCGTCTCCGTCTAGGGGATATGTGAATAGCAACCACAAGGTACCCAAGCTGAGCAGAACATTACTTCCACTTACTGGTGTTTTGCTCCTCACTGTAGCTTTTCTATCTGACCTTACCTTGGTCATCTCTTGTTCTCTTCCGACCCCGATGCTATTAGGGTTCCTGAGGGCTAGGGAGTCTTTATTTTTCCAACCTCTCCATTTCTCTATAAACTCTTAACCCCTAACATGCTGACCTGTCATGGCATGTAATACGTCCTCTGAGTGGTAATCAGAGGATATGGTCGGTGAATTTATTTTGATAACTCTCCCGGTCAGGTCGGTGAGACCCGTAAACCAACGACAGGTGTGGTCCTCCAGACATTCTGGGGGTTGTGAGAGAGCGATGTAACTGCCAAAACATAAAAATATGGTGCTCTCTAAAAAGCGGTTACTATTACTGCTATTGCTCTCTTCAATATAATATTGGAGAGCAAGAAGATTAATGACTTCATTGTCAGAAATCCAGCATTAGCTAACAACATTTTTTGTATAGTATGATTTGGTCTATCTCTAATGGTTTAACAGTCATGCAAAAGTCGTCCAGAGTAAATACGACAGGGGTTATAGCCAGAAAATTCAAGATATAAATTTCATTTGTCATAAAAAATATCTTAAACATGACATTTTAATGAAGATCGTTAGAGCCATTTTCAAGAAAGTCAAAATTTTCGAAAAATGTTTCATGTTGGTGCTGTTTTTATTGAAGAGTTGTTTCATGTATGAGCGATGTGGCTCTTATTTCCCTCAGGGCGTGGTAACGGATGGAATGAAAAATCAGACGATGTTTCTTCACCACAATGTATTATTTTATTAACACTTTTTCTCTATTTTAAATTTAAATAGATCCTCTTAGCACCATTTTAGATTATTTAAGTCTTTCCACTTTTTCAAAAGTGGAACAAAAGCTTGATGAAAGTCTGGTAAACGTTCTACAATGTTCACACGCTACCAAAATACGTCTTATCACCTTGAATATTTAGGCACTAGTACCGATTCTTTTAGTTGCGAGTCTATCATTCCGACTGCCACGTGTACATCCGCGCATGCGTTCATCAAATAGTTCCCGCATTGTTAGGGAAGTGATCCTTAGCCATTTTCCCTTCGCTTTCAGTATTGAACACATATAATTCTTTTATTTAGACAAATATATTAAAATTAAATATGGAAATATTTGACGTCTTTAAACAAACTTAATTGTTTGTTAACAATGAACATTAGTAACACGTTTTCGTCATTTAACCGACTCATACCAACATCAAAAAACAAATTACACTCTTAACAAATATTCACATAAATTCTTTTGGGGTCTTCTAATATTCTGTCTCAATGTAAAGGGTAGTTTAGGGGGGGGGGGGGCTGTTTTCTTCAAAGTCTTTGTATCGCATCCTTGAATGACATTAAACTTAAATACCAACTTTGGTTTTCAACTGACTTTTCGTTTTTGAGTTATGCTGTCCACAGATACACAGACACACACACGGACCTTTTTCTAAATATGCTGTTTTTGGATTCAGGGGGTCTCAAAACATATATTACCGGTGAAATCTCGACATCAAATTTTTGGGTGGAATACCATACTTCCCCTACTTACCAGTAGGGAAAGTAAAAACAGCTCTTATTCAACACGAAAAACATGGAACAAGAGAAATTCTACACATACACTAAAGACTCAGGAGAGCTTTCTTTCCAAAATTCAAGACATCAAGAAGAATGTATACCTTCCTAATTCAAAGGAAAACTTCATATATGTATGAAGTCAATCTGACACAAACATTAGACATCACATATTATTTACACCTGACAGAAGAAGTTAAGAAAAGTTATATTCCAGTTAGTTACTCAGGGGTCTCTGTCTAGGGGATATGTGAATAGCGACCACAAGGTACCCAAGCTGAGCAGAACATTACTTCCACTTACTGGTGTTTTGCTCCTCACTGTAACTTTTCTATCTGACTTTACCTTGGTCACCTCTTGTTCTCTTCCGACCCCGATGCTATTAGGGTTCCCGAGGGCTAGGGAGTCCTTATTTTTCTAACCTCTCCATTTGTCTATAAAATCTTAACCCCTAACATGCTGACCTGTCATGGCATGTAATACGTCCTCTGATTGGTAATCAGGGGATATGGTCAGTGAATTTATTTTGATAATTCTCCCGGTCAGGTCGGTGAGACCCGTAAACCAACGACAGGTGTGGTCCTCCAGACATTCTGGGGGTTGTGAGAGAGCGATGTGACTGCCAAAACATAAAAATATGGTGCTCTCTAAAAAGCGGTTACTATTACTGCTATTGCTCTCTTCAATATCATCATTAAAAAGTATTGGAGAGCAAGAGGATTAATGACTTCATTGTCAGAAATCCAGCATTAGCTAACAACAACAACATATTATGAATGCAGTGTCAAACTGAAATGCATGATAATCTTATTGTTCCACCTTAAATATGTGGAAGCAGTAACTCGGAAGGTTTAATCCATGGCTGGAACTCTAAAATGGGTGTTCAGCTCTTCAGGATGATGTGTGAGCATTTGAGATGCTTGTGTACATATTAAACATCATCCAATTTCAGTATACCTGCAAACCTTCAGCCCAATCTTGAATATTCAAGATATTTTGTGATTTGTGTTGTTGCAAGTGCTTATTAATTTTTGGGCTTTCTAGTGTCCTGTTAGAGTCAATTTATATTTGGTAATTGTAGTTAGATAATTTGTCATTTTTTCTCATAAACTAAAATCTTATTTTGTGTTGATGTACTATAATATAGGTCATACAGCATAAAGCTGAATGGCAAAAGGCTGCACAGTGGTTTATAGTTGAGTTTGCTTTTGTGTCTGTACATTCAAACAGTAATTCCTGAGTATCCTTAAGAAAATGGCAGGTTGGTTATTGGACATGATTGTGTGGCAAAATATTTGAACAGAATTGGGATATATTCTTCACTACTCCGTCCACTGTGATCTGCTAAAGGAGTTGGACCAAGACCACCTTCAAATATGCCTGCCACTTCTAGCGCTCCATCCATCAGTGAAAAAATATTTGAGAGCAAGAGGACTAATGACTCCATTGTCAGAAATCCAGCATTAGCCAGCAACTACCTTTGTATATGTAAGACCATAGGAGTGTCAGGTTAATACCCCTCTTACATCTGTGTAGTCAGCATCATGAGAGTGCAGTTTAAGTACAGTGCTCACTTGCATTATCGGCAGTCTCTTGTTTATTAAACAGAGACGTTACCCCACCATCAGTTTGCATGATGTCATTTGTGCAGAATCTAGCAAGGTGATTCGCCAAGTCTAAAATATACCTAACTATAGTGACTCCATTGTGCATACATCTGTTTAACCTTGATTTATTGTACTCCCTTTTTAATCATAAATCTTCAAATATCTTAAGACAGAAAAGTAAAGAGGGTATAGAGTTACCATTTTGTTGTCAGTTAAATGCTCATGTTTCTCAAATTTCCTTGATGCAACATATTGGGAGTGCTTTTAATTTATACCACCCTAGTGTTAGCTTTAAGATAAGACACTAAAAGTTTGAAATGGGCAGCTAATTGATTAAGATTTCTCACATATAAATTTAACAAGGAGGGTTAAGCAGAGTTGCAACTGTATAAATTTGTTCAAAAATTTTGAAGATGCAGTTCTCAAGCCAGAAATGCACAGTGATAAATTTAGCACTAATGCTGAGAATGAGAACACTACACATGCTTCATCTTGCAAATCAATCACTGACAAATTGCATCAAGCATAAAGTACAGGGCTAAACATTCTACCTCAGGCGTTCTGTATTAGCTGTTAGCTTATAATCGCAGGCAACATTAATGATAAGATAGAGCAACATCTGATTGCATGGTGTTACTAAGTTACTGGAAAGCGCAATAGGTGGCATCTTAACAATTTGGAATTGGTGCAGCAGTAGTCACATAACAGTTTAGGAACTCTGGACAGTAGGCAATGAGTTCAATGAAATTGCATTTTCTGAAAAAATAAATTGTTCTAGAGAAGTTAGATTCTGGGGAAAGAACATTGTGACATACTGCATGAAAAAATCTATGGAACAAATGTATGATCTTTGAAATCATTTGTGCATTCCTGAATAAAGATTTCAATCAAGTTTAGTATGAAGCCATATTTGACAAGTTTTATTCCCGACATGTCACACAATATCTGCCCATGCAAACACAGTAGTTCTGTGCAGGATGGAGCCTTTCCAGATACAGCAAACATCATTCTTGATTTATTGCTCCAAGTGTTGTTTATTCATATGTCATCAGTTCTCTTGCAAGCTACAAGGGTCATAAAATGTGACTGCCGCTTACTCTGAACATTAAACCATGTAACATTTTATGGAATTCTGTAAAGAGTAGCAAATTAGGCTGGAAAATGCGTAACATTGAGAGGTAGCCTTGTGGTATCTACAAATCTACAAGCGGTGATGAACATTAAAGGAGGGTCCAAGGGAAAATGACAGTCACTTTAAACTTGTTATTCTTGAGGAAAACTTATGTTCATAAAGATCAATCCTTACCATGTTTGTGCTGCTTTAATCCAAATAAATGTTACATGTCAAATAAATGATATAACATTCCATGTGCCAGTAGGTGGTTAATGTTCTTTTTTATGTTTGCAGTGCCGAAAATAATGTGAAACACACTACAAGGATCATTGTTAAAGCAGATACGCGAACACGCACCATATCTTGCTGTTGTGGTGAGCGATATCAACTGATTGGGGATCTTGAAGCCAGTGCTTGTAAGTTATGCAGATGTGATCAAGGCACTATTATTAGCTTAATTGGATACATATGCAGATAATGTTTTAACAAAATTTGTCTGTCATAGCCATTGTTACTATTGGCATTGCATTACATATAAAACTGGTAGCTTCTTTAGAGACTAAGCTTTATTTATCTTTGTTTGAAATGAGAATATTCCAAAAGACAGACCATATATATATATGAATATGAATCTTCATTCATATCTTCATGTCACTTTATCATGGTCGCCATTGGTATTTCCTTTCATTTTTAAAACCTGGTATATACATGTGGATGACATTTTTGCTATTGTTCCTGATAAACACAAATAATGATACATGAATATTATGTAATCAAATTTTGGAAGGCATTTGCTTCACATTAACAGGACATATTTTGGAATATCTTGCTTCTAGTATCCGCTGCAACTCAAATGGCAGTGTTAGCATCCTCTTCCCTCTAGTTCCTGGTTGGATGGCATGATGAACTAGGTATAGATGTTGGGAAGCGGGATTTCCAAGTTCATAATCCTGTGTCTATGTTTTAGAATGAAATCTTCCATATGCAAAGTTCTAGTGGGTGATTAACTGCTGATTTGTCTATTTACCTAGTTTATATAGTATCCATTGAGGTTGCCACCTTATTCCCCAGCATCCCAACCAACAAACTCCTGCCGCTCAAAAACTGACTTCAAACCAATATCTTACCCTCAAAAGCATTAGAAGATCACACCAAACTCACAGAACTTTGTATGAGCCAGAACTTTTTCAGTTGTAGGGGAAAATTTTACCAGCAGAGATCAGGCTTAGCTATAGGCAGTCCTCTTTCTCCCTTCTTTGCAGACTTGTTCATGAGCTCATTGGAAATACAAATAACCAGGGCCTTTCCCAACACATTCAAAAGTTGGTTTCAATATGTGGATGATGTTTTTGCAATAGTCCCCAAAAACTGATTCAAAGTACCTTAAAACTACTAAATTTAGAAGGCAAGCCATAAATTTCATGTAGAAACAGAGGAGAGATCTACCTTTTTTTAGATATCAAAATTATGAGAAATAAGAATAGATTATCCTTTGGTATATACAGAAATACCACTCACAGACAACTATATCAAATCATCATCAGTTGGTTATGAACAGTTATTTACAAATGCATTTACAGATACAGAATGTTTACAGATTTATGTACATAAAGATATACATGCAGGTTTTACACGCATTATCATTAATAGGTAATCATATTAGCAATTATTTACTAAGTAGGTTTCCAAGTAATACAGACTACTATATTTGCTTATGATCTAGGACAAAGGGTACAGTATACTTTAATACAATAATAATAATAATAATAATAATAATAATAATAATAATAATAATAATAATAATAATAATAATAATAATAATATGCTATCGTTTTATGCTGTTTAATTAACATTTTGGTAAATTTAATTTACATTTATGTGCATGCAGTTCAGTGTCTTATTACTTTTTGGTTTCTGGTATGGGCCGCATCATGTTGGCTCTTTTAAGAAATTAAAAATTATCTATAATCAGTACAGTGTCTTCTCTGCCTCTAGAGGACTTTGGCTCTGGTAGAGCAGGTGTCTACTATCTTGCTAGCCCATGTCCACAGTTTCCTGTGACTTATTATTTGGCAGATGCTCTGATTCTGTAGTAGGCAATGCTTCTGGTTGTCTGTGTGAGTGGACATTCCCTTACCATGGGTTCAGGTGTTTCCCTAGCTATGCATCTGCAGGAGTCTTGATCATTGAGTTGAAATCGATGGAGGTACAAAACATATGAACTGTGACCAGTCAGATAATGGATCAGTCCACACACCAGTTGCAGGTACTTTATTTTAGGACGTTCTTCAAAATTCAGGAGAATGTCATACACTCATCCAGTTGTGCTTGCACCACGCTCCTGGTGCCACTCAGGGACAAGGTGAACCTTTGACTTTCAATTCGTCTCACTAGGGCACCTGTTAGCTGTGCTGCTCTGATAGCATTGTTTCTTCTCAACCAGTAGCATGCTGTTGTGTGATGTACTTCGAGATCAAGTGGTAACAGTCCTAACAGTAGAAAATACACTTGTTAATTGTAGTAGGCATTTTCTCTGAATCTTATCAGTTGTTTTGCAGATGAGAGATACATTCTGTGTGCCCAGGTGTTGGCAGTGTGCCACTATAGAACACATTGTGGTATTGTTGAATAACTTCACAGCATGATACGGTATTGTGCCAAGGTTTCCACCAAGCCTGGAGATTTTGCTCATGATGTAATGAGTGTTCTGTGTTATGTTCGTGACATGTGCTTGGAGTAGGAGACCTTTATCTAGGGTAACACCAGGACCTCCTAAATACCGGACCTGACACTGTGATTCAAGATGGCGGCCTATGTGGTGGGAACTACTTATACACAACTCGTCTACAGGCTACGATTTCAACTCAGTCAAATAAAAATGTGGTGTAATAACACGCCTATTTTGTGAATATGGGCTGTGTTAAACACAAAAACACTGTCTTAAACATAACCTCAAGTAAACAAAAAAGGAATGACATTTAATATTAAACGATAACCCATGGGCAATGAAATATATAACCTTAAATAACATCCATGCAATCTACAGTTTTACATGTCATTATGCAACTGCATTACACACTCAAATTACAAAGAAGATAGACAAAACTGCAAGCAGCATGTTACTAAAATAAAACAGAAATGTTGACATTGAGTTGACTCAGAATTATTAATCATTGTTTACACTATTTTTCACACTTGCTTCGCATATATAATGTCATATATCTACACAAAACATATACTGGATGGCTGATATGCAAAAGCTGCTATTTAGATTAATTAGCTACCTACTGAATTCAAAAGCTTTAGGGTAAAATGTTGCTTTTACTTTTACTGAAAACTTATGATTACTCAGTCTGCAACAACATATTACTCAGCACTTCATGACACTTCATTTTACAGGGGCGATCCACAAAACCAAATGAAATATTATAAATAAATACCCTAAAACAGCACTGTAAATCGAATATATGAAATATGTAACCCTAAAACAGCACTGTAAATCAAATATATGAAATACGTAACCTTAAATCAGCATTGTACAGCAACATTGTGTTAGGTTAGGTTAGTGTTGTATATGAGTGGGGTGACAGGGTCCTGTGTTATCGAAATATTTACAATTTGGGCAGTGTTTATGCAATCATTTCAATGTAAATGCATTAATCAATCATTGTAGCATACATTACACTCATTTATACACATTTATTAGCTAAATGTCCACCTCACAAGCGAAATAAAACCACTGCATCGCTCGTACGAAATTTGCTCATAAATAAAAAACAAAGCTTGGGCGCACAATAAAACTTACAAAATCGTAATAAGCAATAAAAACTGCATCCATTGCACTATGTTTCATCCGTTTTCTCTCGCGGCCGATTTTGTAAATATTTACCTAACTTTGCTATAGTCTACGGTTTTACGTGCAGCAACATAACACATTTCTTCTGAACTACACATTTAAATTACAAAGACACAAGATAATGTATAAATACAAGCAGCATACTACTTACATGAAACAAACTGTTGGTGTTGCAGATGCCACTAATTGAGTTCACTCGAAATTATTGTCTTTCACTATTCACCATGTTATATATACACCAGCAACTAACACACATAACGCTGCAATTTATAGTAATTACATACTGAATTTAAAAGCTTTACGTTGTAATTTACCTTTTGTTTTAACTGAAGGTTTCTCATTTTTAATTTGCATCCGGGAATGCAACAGTTACGGGGCATTGTCATGTTTGAGGTTAGGTTGAGGTATGACAACAATAACATACACTACTGGAACACTTTTTCTTCAACAACCTCTCACCACTTTTGTTGTTGTTGTTGTTTCCTAGTGCCTTGCATCTGGCAATGAAGCCATTAGCATTCGTGCTTTCCAATACTTTTGAACTGTAGTTTCTTCTGATCTCAATGCTTCACAGGTCTTCAAGTGGTCTTCGTTCATTTCTGCTGGATCGTTACACAGGACACATATTGGTGAGGCTGAGATACCTACTCTGTAGAGATGACTTGCTAAGCAGTCGTGATTTGTCAATAGTCGGAAGGCTGCAACCGCTGTTTTCCTTGGTCTCTGGGGGATTATATCTGGATTGGAAAGTAGTGTAATCCATTTTTTATCTTTGGCATTTGTTTCTATTTCTTGTAGGTATGAATGAGAAAATTTTTTAATGATCAAGCATTTTATTGAGGAATATGAAAAATTGAATTTAGACTTTCGTTTTATCGTTGTGCCTTTCTTTGCAAGTGAGTCTGCAGCTTCGTTCCCCATGACTCCACAGTGTGCTGGAATCCATTGGAGATAAACAGTCTTATTAACTTTTTGGAGTTGTGTTAACATTTTGTAGCATTCTCTAATTTTTGTTGACTTCTTTGTAGTATTTGAACATATTCCCTGAATTGCAGCTTTAGAATCTGAAAGAATTACTGCCTTGTTAAACTTATTTAAGGGAAGATTTAATAATTGTCGGAGAGCAATGTATATAGCCTCTATTTCTCCATCATAATTTTTGGTGTCTCTGCCAACAGAATGATAAAAGGAAAAATGTGAACACGTAACTCCAGCTCCAGTAAGGTTTTCCTTGGAGGATCCATCAGTATATATGTGCAGCCATTCTTCTGTGGGTTACCTAGTATTGATTGTTTCCAGAGCTCGAAGTTTTTGTATTTCTTTTGGTGTGTCTGATTTACTTATTTCCTCTATTAATTCCAAATTGAAGGTAGGTTGCAATAATTCCAATGGATTTTCTCTTATAAGTAGATTTTCTCTGGTGTTAGGAATGTTCAATTTGGATTTAATCTGTGTTACCTTTTCTAGGAAACTACTATGAGTTTTAAGGATTGAAGGAGGAGGTTCTCTTCTGTCCATTTAGAGTTTGGCAGTCGTAACATTTTCTCGTGTTGGAGCAATGCTTGTTCTTCTATATTTGTTGTTATTGATGGGGTCCTTGTTAAGGCAAGCATGGCATCAATAGGTGTGGATTTAACTGCTCCAGTGATTAGGCGAAGAGCCTGATTTTGTATTTGTTCAAGTTTATTGATGTTAGCATTTGCTGCTGTTATTAAAGCTTCAGAACAGTACAAGAGGTTTGGTTTAACGTACGTTTTGTATGTTGTGTTAAGGACTCTCCTTGAGCAGCCCCATTTAGCACCAGCTAACCTTTTCAGGATTTGCAGTTTCTTTTCAACCTTTTCTGAGATGTTTGTTATATGTTTTTTCCAACTTAGCTTTCTGTCGAAAGTGATGCCTAAGTATTTGGCATCATCAACTGCTTTGAGTGGTTTACCATTATAATTTATGTTAATATTAACTGGTTTGTATTTTAGTGTAAATAATTCATAATTTGTTTTTTCCACATTGATACTCTTGAGGTTTTTGGAGCTCCATTCATGTACTTTGTTTAGGGCTGTTTCTATTCTGTCTAATTAATTAAGGTTTTTTTGGTGAGCCTGAAGTCCAAATGACTACATCGTCAGCAAATAAAGCAATTTTGGTTTCTAAAGTTTTTATTATTGATGGAAGGTCATTTATATATATGTTAAAGAGTGTTGTGCTCAGAACAGCACCTTGTGGAAGTCCTCGGTGTGTTTGTTTATATTTGGAAATGTATGTATTATATTTTGTGGCACAAAATCTTTGTGAAATAAACTGAGTTATCCACTTAAGCATGTTACTTTTCACACCTATTGATTGCAACTTCTCATTTAATATGTTTCTCCAGACTGAGTCATATGCTGATTTAAAATCAATGAATACTGCTAAGGTATCCTTCTTTCTATTGAAAGCTTCATTGATGTCTTGGCTTAGGAGTACATTTTCATTTGTACTATGATTCTGTCTGAAGCCGGTCTGTGAACTTAAAGTTGTAATATTCTAGGAACCAGTTAAGTCTAGATGCCACCATTCTTTCCATCACTTTTGCAATAACACTGGTCAAAGATATTGGTCTGAAACTATTAATATTGTTTGAGGGTTTGTTTTTCTTTAAAATCGGGATGATAATGGCTTTTTTCCAGTCGGAAGGTGCAGTCATTCTGGAACACGTGTTATACAGTTTAAGTAGGATTTCTTTTCCTTTCCTGCCAAGGTGTTTAATAAACTCTGGGTGGATCTTGTCAGGTCCTGGAGATTTTTTGTTCTGTAATTGTTCTGTTTCATTAAAATCCTGAATAAAAATATCATTTCGTATATCTTTTGGCTTATTAGTTTCTCTGATAGTTTTTTGGATAGCCTATCTTGTTTTTTATACGCTTGGGGTATTCTTTGTGACTGAGCATAAAACTTGTTAAGGGATTCTGCTATTTCCCTATCTGTAGTTAAGCTTTTTGTTATTATATTTTAATGGTTCAGTTGTGTTTTTTTGATAATTTTGTTTTATTAAGGAATTTGTATATTTTATTTCCATCTTTCCTATGTTCTACAAAATGTGTGAAACTGGCCCTCTTTGCTGTAATTAATTCTTTCTTAAAAATGGCTGCTTTTCTTCTCCAGTTTTGTACATCTTCTGGACACTTGGTTCTTTCGGCTTTGACTCTTGCTATATTTCTTTCGTGTTTTAACTTAGATAAAGACAGAGACCAAAAGTAGCTATATTTCTTTAACTTTCCTTTGGGGATATGTGTTTTGGCTGCTGTCAATAATATTTCACAAATTTTTTTATTCATTTCATCTGTTGACTTGAACTCTAACAGTATATTGCACTTCCCTTCTATCTCATTTTGGAAACTGGACCAATCTGCTTTTTTAAAATTCCAAGAAGTTTTAATTTTTGGTTTGTTACTTTTATTTATTAGACCTCTTATGGAGTTTATGGTGATTCTGTGGCCTGAACCTGGGTCTTCTATTATTTCTCTTTTTGTATTGTCAATTATGTCAGATGACACCTTCAGAAGATCGGGATTTGTACCTGAACCATTATAATGAAGGTAAGTGGGTGGACACAAATTGCACTTGCAAACATATAAATTAACCACACAATACGGCTAACGTAGCCATAGTCTTAGATGGAACACAATAAACATAGACACGTGGAGAGTACACGGCACAGTCAACACGTTATTAGATTTATTCCCGTTCCCTATACTGCCCAAATAAAACTTTTGAAACACTCGCTTTGCTAACGTGAAGACAAACTTATATAGGAATTATTATAACAAACAATGACTCAAAGACAGAAAATAATACGAAAAACAGCGTGTGGAAACATCTCAGAAATCACAACCAACAGCCGGCGCCATTTTTGTACAACTGGGATGCCAGGGTCAGGTCCGTTAATCTAGAGGGTCCTGGTAACACTCAGGTAATTTTTCGTTCAGATTTTTGAAGTGTGACAATTGCCCATCCAAAGGCAAATATCCAGTCTGAGGTGCCCTTGTAGGAGAATGTATTTCATTTTGAAGGCAGAGATAGTTCATTTTCCTGGTTGAGAAGAGTGAGGGTCTCTGCATTTTCTTTTCTTTTTTCCACTTCACGCTGTAAATTTCCACAAATAATTAACATTATATTGTCAGTATATGCAGCACGCCTTCTTATTTGTTTCTAAGCTTCCAGTTTTCTGAGGATGGGTTTGAGTTCAATCTCTCAAAGCATGGGCACATACACTGATCTTTGCAGGCACCCCTTGGTTAGTTGGTTGGTCAGCACAGTGCATCCATTTGGCGTATTGCACTTCTCTGTTCCGGCAGTAGTCCACAAGCCTCTGGTACAGGTTGTAATAGAGTGTACATCAGTAAGACCAAACAACATAAACATCCATACTAAAGAACACATCCGGAACATTAAATATAAACAGACAAAGCAGCCATCATAGCACACTTTTGCAAAATCCACCATGAAATGGACACAAACTCCAAACTGTTAAAAGAAGTGAAACACCTGCTAAAACTTGCCATATGGGAGAATATTTTCATTCAGAAACATGGGACATAGAATTATGAACTTGGAAATCCCACCTCCATATATCTATACCAAGTTCATCATGCCATCTACCAGAGAGCAAAGGGAAGAAGATGCCAACACCACCAGTCAAGTTGCAGCTAAGAGCTTTCAAAACATATCCTGTTAAATTAATGTAAGTGAAGCAAATGTGTTCCAGAATTAAACTATATTAGTCATGTATCAGAACTTACATTCACAAAAAATTTAAAAAGAGTTCATTCATATAAATAATGCTTTGAAGCTTTTAAATTGACGAGCCATAAAATTCACATTGGAAATTGAAAATGATGGTTGTCTTCTATTTCTAGATCTAAAAATTTAATTTTGGCATTTATAGAAAATCTACTCATACTGATACATAAAAAATAAGTTCTAACCCGTTCATGTAAATTTGGTGTTTTTAATAGTTTAATTTATAGGTTAATAAATATACCTCTTAATAAGGAAGAATTTAACAGAGAACATAAACACGTCAACAGTGTATTAATTAATGGCTTTAGTACAGATTTTATACATAAAATGATAACTATTTAAATATCAAAAGTCTGCAAAAGAAGTATCTGCCCTCAAGAAAATAAGATGATTGTATTTTTAAAAAATTACTTACCATTATTGGGCTGATAAAGGATTTACACAAATTTTTAAATAACAAACTGTCACAACTTGTGACGGACTATCCATGACTGATGAGAGAAAAGGATTCGTTGGTAGATTAAAAACTTGACTTGTGGGAAAAGGGAGATCTGAATAAACTAGCACAAGAATAATAAATGTAAAACCTGTTATAAATAGTTCAGACATACTTTAACCCAGATGGATGGTAGATATGAAAACTTGGCATATTACAAAAAGTGTATTGGCTCACTTGTGCAAAACTGTTTAATACGTTATTTAATTTAATAAAAGTTGTATATATGTAATTTCTTTAAAAGTCGGGTACACTAGAAGAATTTGAAAACTAAATGTAATAATTCAGATCAAATAATTCACATTTTTTCAGCATGCATCAATAACTTAACTGACGATGTTTGGATCACCAATTTGTTATTTTTTATATATGTAACACAACCAGCTGTATGCATGACTTCAATGTATCCTTCCACTTGACATAATTCTCCTCATCCTCCGCTCCTGGGCAGCACGGAGACTACCAAAGGCACCGCACTCCCCCACAACAGAGCCCTCTTACGGCACTTGGGCCGACTGGTCGGAGCCCGACTGTGCGAGCACCTAGTACAAGCGTGGGAGGACAAGATGGCCTGCCTGGTCACTGAAAGTGGGGACGTGTGGAAGATCGCCAAATGTCTTCGAAACCACCGTGGCCAATACACCTCTCCAATCCAGGGCACCCGAGGCCTGGCCTATGAACCTGTAGCCAAAGCCAATGTGTTTGCTGACTATCTGGAACACACCATGAGTCCAAGAGACGGCCCCCAGGACTAACGATTTTCGGAACGTATCCCCCGGGACGTGCATCAGTTTTTTCAACACCCCCCGGAGGATGCAGAACGACTCCTGGTGATACGCCCTAGTGAAATCCATGGTGCACTCCAGCACCTCAAACCCAAAAAGGTGGCGGGACCTGATGGACTGACCCCCTCATGCTTTGCTACCTTCCCTTCAACGCCGTACTCTTCCTAACTAGGGTATTCAACGTGTGTCTTACCTTCCCACGAGAGTGGAGAGAGGCTCGGGTGATGTGCATCTTGAAGTCCGGGAAAGACCCGGTGCATCCCTCCAACTACCGATCCATAAGCCTCGTATCTATCCTCTCGAAAGTTATCGAGAGGATGATCTTAAACGCTTGTCCCCATTATTGGGAAACATTTAAGCCATCCCTGAACATCAGTTAGGTTTTTGTCCTGGGCACTCTACGCCTCAGCAGTTGCTGCGGGTGGTGGAGGCTGCTGCCCTGGGTTTCCAGGAATGCGCCTTTACTGCTGCGGTATCTCTGAACGTGGAAAAGGCCTTCTCAACGACCTGGCATGCAGGGCTCGTAGCCAAACTCATCCAACTGGTACTACCCACACAACTAATCAACATACTACACAGTTTCTTCAGACACTGAACACTAAAAGTCATTGTCGCGGGGAGAACATCTACACTCAGACCAATAAGAGGTGGAGTCCCCGAAGGCTCTGTACTGTCCCCCACGCTATTCAGAGTCAACATGGCAGATTTTCCATCTCAGCCCCAGGTCAGCATAGCTCAATATGCTGACGATGTTCTGCTATTCTGCACCAACAAACACATTCTCAGAGCCTTCAACCCGATACAGCGACACCTCCACCTCGTCCAGGAGTGGTGCCGGCGATCGCGAATGTCCGTTAATCTGGACAAGAGCCATGCCATCTTCTTCACGAGGCACCACATCCCCGCAGACTGCCCCACTTTCCAACTTCGAGGTCAAAGAATCGAGTGGAGAGACTCCATCACCTACCTAGGAGTTAAACTGGATAGGGGTGTAACTTTCTGCGGGCACATCAGGGATCTCTCGGCAGGGACGCAGGGGGCTATTGCCTCACTGTACCCTATGCTGAGGTCCAAGATACCAGTCCGCCTGAAGTTACACCTCTTCCGGGCTCTTATAATCCCCCTCATCCTTTACCCCTGTGAAGTGTGGGGCATGGCAGCAGGTAGTTGGCTCCTGTGGCTCCAAAGGGTGCAGAACAGGGGACTTTGGTCCATCTTTTCTGTTCCCATACCTTTCCCCGTGAGACTACTTCACAAAGTCTCCTCTCTTCCATACATGGAGGATGAAATTACGTGCCAGGCAGCAAAATTCTACGACAAGTTACCAACTCATGAAAGTGCCCTGGTTAGGTCTCTTGGGGACTATGACCCCAGAATATGCCGATTTAGGTCGTACAGGGTTCCCCGCAAGGCTTATGGGTATTTCCCATAACCAAGGAGTTAATCCAACAGCAGCTAAAGCTAAACTCCAATTATAGTCCCAATAAAGAGTTGTTCGGCTCAAAATTCAAACCCTCAACAAAATTCTAAATTAAAAGATCTAAAAGATCTCAAAACTTTATTTTAAAACTTTTTCTTCCGACAGCATGCAGACATTGCTGCCTTCTGTGAGTCACTGGTCAAGGGGCAAAGTAGCTTCTTTAATAAACAATCACTAACCTAAAACTAAACACAGCCACCCTTAAACACCCATCCCAAAATAAAGTCCTATCTGCGGTTAAACCCTATTGGGGGTAAGTACGCAGCAAAAACCCATCGGGCTGAACCTCAGCCTGCCAGTAGCTCGTGGCGTGACTTCAGTGTTGCTCTGCAAGGCAAAGATATGGCTGTTGTATATAGGGGTCAATCCACGTCAAATCGCACACCTGTAAAACACGACTTTTTTGTAGGAGGTTTCAAATTTTGTTTATGAATTGAGACACAATATAGAGCAATTCCGTGAATATGTCACACCGAGTGTTAAAATTTGAAATTAATGTTTCACTTTTTACTGAGGAAAGATGATGCTAGATACTCCAAAGTATCTTATGAAGTGAAAAATAAATGTTTTTAATGTGAATATGGATTCAAATTTCACTTCGTACCCATATATTTCCAAAACACTAAAAATAAGCGCAAATAACGGTGATTTTCATATCAATATTTCAGGAGCTATGTACAACTGTTTTAATTTTTTTGTTCTGTACATCACACAATGACTCTTCGTCTTCGAAACGTGTATATGGCTAATAATTTTTGACATTTATAAATAATCCTTAGAGCCTCTTTAATTATTACTGTGTGTCAATGTCAGTCACGCTAAATAAGGATAAAGTCCTCTGGAGGGAAAAGTTATAGACTGAAATAAGTATCCTTTTTGATTCTGCATCATTACAATATAACAAATAAAAAAGCATCAAAGTTTTCCTCTATAGTCATTAGTTTTCCCACAAAACACGTGACTAATGGACATTTGGTGCTCGCACCCTGTGGTCGTCATACGCGCACAGTGCTTGTGAGACTTCAGTCGGGATAGGCGTATCAGTCCATTTCTGACTCCATGGCTAAATCACCAGCCCAAAGACAACGTGAATACAAACAACATCTGAAGGAACAAGGCAGTTATGCACAATAGAAGGAAAAATAAAAGTGACTATGAGGAAAGGAAGAGAAAGACTGAAACAAAACAAGGAAGAGAATACCTCAAAGCTGAATATAGGAAATATAAGCAAGCACAGCGGGCAAGACAGAAGATAAGAGACCAAGAAGGGATTGATAAGGATACTCCATCAACATCAACCACTTTCAAAAGCAAACGGTATTTCGGAAAGGGCAGAAAACGTGTTGAGGAAGCATTGCCGCAATCTCCAAGTAAAAGAAAAGAAATGATTCGTAAATTAGCAGTTGAAGAGGGATTACATGTTGTAAAATCGAAGCATTCTGTCCCGGTATCAGGAAAACAACTATCAGAGGAACTTAAAAGTGCAATCATCAAGTTCTATCAGGATGATTCAATATCTTACCAAGCTCCTGGAAGAGATGATTTTATTGAAATCCATGTTCAGGGAGAAACAAAAGAAGTTTGCATTAGGTATCTAGTGGTAACATTAAAAGAAGTACATGCACTCTTTCTACAAGATCGAGTAGAAATGTCTGTGGAGTTGACAAAATTCGCTGAATTACGCCCTGCTCACGTGCATCTTCAAAGTCAGATCCCACATAATGTGTGCACATGCATTATACTTGAAAATACGAAGTTTCTTCTCAAAGCATTGTGTAAAAATCACGTACTCAATGAGACTAAATTTCGTAAGTTCATAACAGAAGTGGGTTGTGATCAGAAATCGAGTGAATGTATGCAGGGAGGACGCTCCAAGTGCCCGGGATTGAGTGGAGCAGACATTTCGGATAAACTTGCTAATTCTTCATGCGAATAGAAGCTGTGGAGTTCACGTAATGGAAGAATGGAAATAGAAGTTAAAAATGGGTCTGTAAAAGACTGCATTGAAGAACTGACCAATTGCCTGCCACGTTTCCTAAATCACGTTTATGTAAAAAGGCAGCAATCCGAGGCCTTTAAGAAGGCTCGGGAAAATGTTGCAATTAGTGAAGCTGTGATACAGATCGACTTCTTTGAGAACTACACATGCAAGGAGCTGCCCACTGGAACAATACACAGGTCTCAATATTTACTGCTGTTGCCTGGTATAGGAAAGAAGATATTGGTGAAATTCAGAAACAATCTTTTGCTTTGGTGTCTGATTATGTATCGCATGACAAATATGCAGTTGATATTTGCTTAAGGAATATATTTTCGGAAATATTGGATATTGTTCCGAATCTTGAACTTGTGAAAGTGTTTTCTGATGGAGCTGCTTGTCATTTTAAGCAGAAATACACATTGAGCCATGTGACAGATCTTTCCGAAGTATTTGGAATCCAAATTGAATGGCACTTCTTCGAATCCTATCACGGAAAGGGGGCAGTAGATGCGATTGGAGGACAAGTGAAGAGGATGGCATGGACAGCTGCGAAAGCAGGAAGCAGGATTCAGAGTGCTGAAGAATTTAATACTGTTAGAAAGAAAACCAAAATGTGTTCTTGAAGTTTCTCTGCCTGAAATTGAAGAAGCAAGAGAATTTCTCTACAAAAGATTTGAACGTATTTCACCTATGCCATCCACTCAACGGGTTCATTATGTGAAAGTATTAGGTTTAAATGTTATGGAATATGCTTTTCTTTCATGTGCGGAAAGTGTCAGAATGATGCACAACTTTCGGAAATAAAAGCAGTGTAGTGATATACACGTGTACTACGAGGCTACTGCATTTAGCGTTCCTGCACTATAAGGAGTTCAATCCAGGAACTAGTGTGTTCCAGGTATGTGCTGTGTGCTGTGTGCTCTTGTGTGTCGTCTATGTTATGGTTTTGAGTCAGCTTTTTATACTTGCAATGATGTAACTGTGATAAGAAATGAGAGCTGTCAACATCTGTTTATTCTGTTTATGTTGCATGACTTTAATGCTTCTCCAAGGGATATGATTCTTCTCAAAATGATAAAAACAATTACACACCTGTATGTATTACATGTATTTAACGTATAATACGTATCACTATGATTCACCATATGTTATACCATGTAAAACAAAGACGAGGTATTACAATTTTCGCAAGTGTCAGTTAGTCACGCTGACCTTTTGAATAAATATCTCCAGATGAGAATAAATATCTCCAGATGAGTATAACATGCCAAACCTTTTTTCAGGTCATTTGAAAGCTTAGAAGTTGCTCTCTCAAGTGATTTTTCAGAACAAATCAAATAAGAAAACTTTCAGAGAAAACGGAGGGCAAACGTTTGAAGTTGGACCTGCAGTTCACAAAAATGTCAGTCACGAAAAGTTTAGCGCTCATTATTAAATAATTGTTTCACTTTTTAAGGTTTTTATATTTCCTATCACAACCGCCAATGTATTCTCTGTCATCGTATGTCGTTAAAATAACATTTTTACACCTATATTGACCATTAGACAGACATTTTAGGAAGAAAATGTAGTGTAAATGTCAGTTAGTCACACGCGGAATTGCTCTATATGGTTAGACCCCGAAAGGAAAGCATTTATGTAAATATTTGTTACAAGTGTAGCTTATTTTTCATGTTGGTAAGGATTAATTGAGTAATGAAAACGTATTTGCGTTCAGCTTCTTTCTGCATGTACGCACATACATTTGAAACAATTTCCCTGCTCTGACTGTGTAATGTTTTGGTCCCTAATTTAGAACGTACAGATGGCATAATTGATTTACCTATGATCAATGTCTCACAAATTCACTATATTCACTTCTTATAGCAAAGATCTATGTCTTCAACTGCATGCTGCACTAAAAAGCACCTGTGAATTAGTAAGGACTGTCTCAGATCATGCAGACATCATTACCTTCCCGCTCCCTCCCCATGTAGTGCATGGTTTCATTTGCAGAATTATACAAGGTCAGGGGTCAAGAACAATGGGTCCAGCTATGCTTTAAAATTACACTCCTTCATTCCTTTGTCAAAAACTAAAACTTTATGAAACAATTTTCTTTCGAAGAAGGAGGTCAACGAGTAGAAATTTAAAGTTTTGTGTTGCATGTAAACATCAGTTAAAATGCATATTTTAAAAACATTTTGAAGATGTTAAGAGTGTACATATAATAGTGTCAGCTAGCAGTGTTGTATTTTGTAACGTTCATGGAACCTCAAGCGGTTAACAGTTGCCGTAATGGAAGGTGGCAATCGTTCGAGGTTACGGTAGCCGTCACCGCTGCTGCACGAGTTTGCTGCAGTGGTTTGTAAGTTAATACAACTGAACTATTAGAGACCCCATTCTAATTTTTTCTGAAAATATTGAATCAACTTCAGTGTGATCTAAGTTAAAAAATTTAATTGTATAAAATATAATAATAATCAATAAAATTTTCTAATAAATACCTCACAAAATACTGTGATTTATCTTTAATTTGAGCCAAAGATGAAGTAATTTTCTTGATTACAGTCGGAGGTGTGATTGATCGAAGGGTGAGGAGCATGCAGTTTTTGGGACATTTCAAAAATTAATATCTAACAAAATAATTTTTTTATATAAAACGAAGAAACACGGGTCAAATGTATTTTGTTCCAAAACACCAAAAAAAAATTTTCAAGAAAATCTGAGATATTGACGTCAATTTTTACCGTATTTTGTGCGATTTGACGTGGAATGACTCATAGGTACTATGAATTAAAACAATTTGTGTCACATCTGCATCTATTTCTGATACATTTAGAGTAGAGGGAATTATTTTCACTTTCCTTGCTTAAAGTCACTTAATCTGACACCTAATATTGGCATTAGTCACTTCAGTCAAGTTATAGAAAATCTGATAAATCAATTTACATAAAATAGATTCACTGGTTTAAAGAAATTAGAGACTGACTTTTTGTTATTGGCCAGCTCATTCAGTATCGACATACAGTGTATAAGGTTATATTTTCATGTAGAAGTTCTTTGTCTTTGGAACAATATATTTAATAAATGCAAATGTATAAATACAATTGGTACTGGTATATTTGACTGTCTCCGTAGCGCAGTTGTTAGTGTGCTTGCCTCTGGCGTGGAGGACCCGGGGTCAATTCCCGGTACCAGAATGGGGACTTTTCCCCCTGCTGGGAGGTCTGGCATGGGGTGCACTCAGCCTCATAAGTCCTGGGGGGGACCAATTCAGGAGCTTGATGGAGAGGTCGCGAAGGTCACATAACTGGCCAGGAGGGCTCAGGGCACTGACCACGCCCCACCCTCCAGTACTGCACCCCACCAATGACACCTATAGTAGGCAGAGGTGGGGGACACAGTGGCTGGGCGGCAAGCCTTGGCCCTTCATGGGCTATTGCACTAGGGGTTTATTTTATTATTTATTTACTGGTATATTTAAACAGCTCAGTGGATTAAAATATCATGTATCTGAGATTTCACATTTAAAATTTCCTCAATGTTTGGCAGAAACTATATCTGTGAGCAATTTTTTTCTGGTTGCAAAACACAAAGCTAGAGCATGAAATACAGATGATAATTTGTTCTATCAGCTAATAATTGCACTATCTAACATTATTCCAAACTTTGAAAAACCACCCAACTGTGTTGATTAAGAAGGATAAATATCATTGTTATAACTATTGTGAATGTTATTAATATATTTAGTTTTTTGTACTTTAAACATTGATCAATAATAGTTGGAACATGGTAGTTATGTCTCAATTTGTAAATCTTATTGAGTTGGGAAACTTAACTTTTGTATTCTTGTTGTTGAGCATGATTAAATGCAGCAACTTGTGAATGTTTTTGTCATATTTTCATTTTTAAAATCTTTAAATTTTAACTCTTCAAGTGATCCACCATTGCATCAGATGTCATCAAGTGTTGTCAGTTGCTGCAATCTGAGTAGTAAGGCACTCTCTTGAAATGGCCATATTTGGGTTAGATATTCCCAGATTTATAAAGGTCAGAAGTCTTAGGTGGACAGGCCATGTACTATGTGTTGATACAAAATGGAGATGTCCAATTCAATGTCAATGGAACTAAGGAAGTTACAATACCAAAGCTTGAATGGGAAGTTCTTGTTATTAACAATTGCAGCAGTCCTGCTCTAAACAAGATATTAACAGCTGCATTCTGTAAAATCATCTCCAATCAATTCTGCTTTATTAACTGAAAACATCCATATTTATTGTCTATACAACGTTCAATTTTATCTTTGTGATCACTAGATTTTAAGTGGTGCATGATTCTCAATATTTTAGCTTCTAATTTTACAACCAATGACATTTAGGATACTGTTCTAGTGTAGAAAGGAAGCTGTAGCACTGAAGCAAAATACTAGTTTAATATACATTGTTGTGACATTTAACATTTCGCTTCAATAGGCTCTAACCAGACATGTTTTAAACACATTTGTGTTCATGTTCAGTTCTGGACTGACTATACGGCATGCGGTTTTAGAAGGCACATGAGCTGAACCAATGCATGCACATGGTGGCTGCACTGCTGCCAAGTGATGCGCCAGAGAGCAGAGGTTATGGAGAGGGAATGAGGAAAGAAACATTTATTGTGTCACAAATTGTCAGAATGTAAACTTATGCAGCAAAGGATAATAATGATAACATTATAAGCTTTTAACACTCAATATTAACGTACTTATTTACTTCTTCAGATGCCAATTCCTTAAAAAACCTGTACACTTTAAAAATAATATTCCTGGCCTGACAGCGGAATACCTTACCCTTAGTACCTGTGCCACTGGTACCAGGCTTTGAAATGACATTGTTAACACTTCACTAAATGCAATGTAAACATGGGAATTTTCTGCTTATTGTCACGGTTACACAAAGCACAGTTATGGACTGGTCTTGAACTGAACTACAGAATTCACATGCAACTGCAGTGTTCTGTGGTCAGTTAATTTATGAACTAAATATACGCAGTTCCTAAAGACACTTCGTAATGTTTTACTCTGTAACTGCATAATGAAAAGGAATAAAACACACAAGCTAGATTGGAAGTTGCATACATAAGCATAAACATGGGAGTCTGTTGTTTATTCTCAAAGCAATAACTCAAGAACCATACGTCGTAGAAAAATGGCCTTTGTACAGGCTGCCTCAAAAATTCTTGCTGCATACACCAAGGCACATTAGAATGTCAAATTTCCAGTAACCATTTTGGGCACATGAAAAAGAGATCTTTATTGCTTACGCTTGTGCTGTGCGTTCCGAACTAAGCCATGCTGCATTACTATGATAGGACAGTCGCTCTAGGCGAGCCCTCTCGAGCTCTGCCTCATGTGCCTTCTAATACTGTATGCCTTATAGTGAATGGTGCTATAAAATCTGTTTTTATGGTCCATGTGGAAATATGTGGTGGCTCTGGTATGATGAATATCAGACTAAAACACACATTACCTCCAAGCATGAAATTACATTGAATTTCATAATACAGATAAAGCAACTGAGCTGATAATTTGGGGCGGGGGGATCCACATCTATATCCATAAAAATCTTATGTGTTGCACTCACATGACTTTCTCTACTCTTGTACTAACCATTCTTACAAGTTCTTATTCCTATATCTTCTTCGTGTTAGTTAAGATAAACATTTGTACAAATTATCTTATTGCTAATTTCCTTGTAGGTGCAAGAGGGAATACAGTAGGCTTTGTGCGATAGTCAAATGTTTTAAAACTTTGAGATTCTGTTGTCTTTGCACACTTCACATATAAAATAATCTGATGTGTTGCACTCACATGACTTTCTCTACTCTTGAACTAACAATTCTTACAAACTCTTATTCCTATATCTTCTTTATTGTTAGTTGATATAAACATTTGTACAAATTATCTTATTGCTCATTTCGTTGTAGATGCAAAGGGAATGTTAGAATATAGCAGGCTTTGTGCGATAGTCAAATGTTTGAGATTCTGTTGTCTTTGCACACTTGACACATAAAAAAAAGTGAACAGCGATGATCCATTTCACGAAAGTTCTAAGTTTTCCGAAACTCACACACATAACAAGGAATATCTCCGAAATGGTTCGCCCTACAAGAAAATTTATTGAGACATAAATTGTGTATTTTAGCAAGATCTACATTTTTTGTATAGTATGATTTGGTCTATCTCTAACGGTTTACCAGTTATGCAAAAGTCGTCCACAGTAAATATGACTACAGGGGCTCTATCCAGAAAATTCAAGATATGCATTTCATTTGTCATCAAAATATCTCAAACATATGACATTTTAATCAAAATCGTTAGAGCCATTTTCAAGAAAATAATTTTCGAAAATTTTTCCATGTAAAGGGTAGTTTAGGGTGGGGCTATTTTCTTCAAAATCTTCGTGTCACATCCTTGAAAGATATTAAACTCAAATACCAACTTTGGTTTTTAACCGACTTTCCGTTTTTGAGTTATGCTGTCCACAGACTGACAGACAGACTGACACACACACACACACACACACACACACACACACACACACACACACACACACACACACACACGGACCTTTTTCTAAAAATGCTTTTTTTTGGATTCAGGGGGCCTCAAAACATGTATTTCCGGTGAAATCTCGACATCGAATTTTTGGGTGGAATACAATACTTCCCCTACTTACCAGTAGAGAAAGTAAAAATGAACAGCGATGACCCATTTCACGAAAGTTCTAAGTTTTCCGAAACTCACACACATAACAAGGAATATCTCCGAAATGGTTCACCCTACAAGAAAATTTATTGGGACATAAGTTGTGTATTTTAGCAAGATCTACATATTTTGTATAGTATGATTTGGTTTATCTCGAACGGTTCACCAGTTATGCAAAAGTCGTCAAGAGTAAATACGACTACAGGGGCTATAGCCAGAAAATTCAAGATATACATTTCATTTGTCATAAAAATATCTCAAACATATGACATTTTAATCAAAATCGTTAGAGCCATTTTCAAGAACATCAAAATTTTTGAAAAATTTTCCATGTATAGGGTAGTTTAGGGTGGGGCTATTTCCTTCAAAATCTTCGTGTCGCATCCGTGAACGACATTAAACTTAAACACCAACTTTGGTTTTTAACCGACTTTTCGTTTTTGAGTTATGCTGTCCACAGACACACACGGACCTTTTTCTAAAAATGCATTTTTTGGATTCAGCGGGCCTCAAAACATATATTTCCAGTGAAATCTCGACATCGAATTTTTGGGTGGAATACAATACTTCCCCTACTTACCAGTAGAGAAAGTAAAAATAGAGATCACATAATGAACTTGGAAATCCCAACTCAAGATCATCACAGTAGATTGATCACACCACAGCCATCAGATGTCTTCACATTGGCAACATGAAGAGACTCTCTGACACTATCTGTGAGTCATCTAGAGCTGACAGTGAACACAAATTTGTTTGAAACAGTCTAGTTAAAACCCAGTTAAATGTCGCCACAATTAAATCGATAACAAATAGGATACTTTTATTATGACTAGTGTTCTCATTCTGCCTTAAATAATAATGCAAACCTAATTCATTTAGAAACATCAAATAGGAAGCTAATGATAAACATCAACAATTTGATGAGAAAGGAGAATCAGAAATGAAAAATTCAATACCACAGCTGGGACTTGAACCACAGATATTCCACTCTTTGTGCTGCTGCTCTTAACCAGTGAGTTACATGGCAACATGCTAGCATGGGCTTAAATTCAACTGATTTGCACCCTCGCAGCAGACCACAAGGGAACCTCACGTTTGAGATGTGTACCCCAATGGCAATGTACAGTCCTTTCAAAGTTTACCTACACATAGTTTAATCAATTATCATTGACTGGCCTGATATATGGAAGTTTTATGAGTTTTTTGACATCTATAAGTTACACTTCAAAAGTAATGACAGTCTCTTTATTGCTTTAAAAATTCAACGACTTATCACTTTTGCAGTCTGCAACAGTTGTTGGATTAAATAGAACATATTAAATTTCATGCGATTAAAATATGAATACTACCTCTGTGATCCAACAGTCAGTGTGCTAACACTTAAATATAGGGTCCTAGGTTTAACTTCTAGCTTTTTCAGGGAATGTTCCTTTGATTAGAATAATGTCCAATTCTCCACAGAGTCCAGAAGCATGATTATATTAGTGAATGGAGTGTGTTTCAGTGCAGTAAATAGAATAAACCCTAACATAAAATAAGGAAATGCCACCAAGCCAAAATTGCTGCTCTTACCATAATAGTTGAAGGTGGTTATAGAAATGAAAATAAAAAGATAAGAATGGAGATAAGCTAAATGAAAACAATCTGACCAAAGTAAACAATGAACATTTTCTTCTCAATGAAACTATTAGAAGTTATTATTTGAATTAAATCTTCAGTTTTCTTTTTTACATTATGATATTCCTTCAATTAGGTTCTGCACCAGAATTCATCAAAACAAAATTCAAGAGTGGAATCCCATATCGTTGGAAAGTAGTAGTCAAAGAATGGTTAGAAACAACAGAGCTTTCACTGCCCTCACATCGTGCCCGAAAGGAACAAAATTATGCTGAATCAGATACAGAAGATCAGGGTAAGTATTCATTAATATTGTAATTTTGTGGTTTGTGCTGCAAGAGGAAACTGAGGTGAAAATTATACTTTCTGTAATATTGCAGATTGACTGCTGAGATTTACTCTACTTTCAATGCAAATTCTTCTACTATTTCTGACCCAGTTGTATTTTTAATATCTTTTTTTAATTAACCTTATAGCAAAGAAGACTATTCTCCTAGGTGATTTCAATGACCATTTTCATGAAATTTGATAGAGATATAAACAAATGCTGGCAAAGAAATTAGAGACTATGTATCATCAAGCAGTTTGGAACTAGTATATAATTCTCAAGACACACCTACTTATTTACATTAAATGGAGCAACAACGAATCCTTGGTTGATATTGTACCGTTCAGGAGAGGGGTAGCTCAGAGGTATCGTTTTTTAAGGGACTTGAGTGTTGAAGGTTACTTTTCAGAACTGACATGTAGTTCTAGTGTGTAGGAAGTATATTTTACAAGAGTAAAAGACTTGCATTAGAATGTAAAAGTGCTCCAATATAAGTTAGAAAAGAACAGCTGCAATTGTTACCTGAGCAGAGGTTCTGGACGGTGTGAGATCCATTTTTCAAAGACGTCTTCACAAATATGAGTGTCGCAGATTAGGGTAGCAAGGCAAAGTCGACCCTCCATGTGGTCAGAACTAGGAGTTTAAATACCTCAAACTTGCTTATGCAGTGCTTACTTAGTAATTCCTCAGCACAGCTGGTCAGGTTAAAGACCAGAGCATGCCCGGTTCATAACCTTACCATGCAACGTGTTCTTTCAGGACATGACTTCTGCATATGTGAACAGGAAGTCACATGTCCGGACTTTAATAAATTTTGTTCCGAATGTATAAATTCATTAGATTTGTCCTTAATAAATGTTTACCAAAATTATCAACGTCACAGTATTATAACTAGAATAGAAAGACATGTCATAGATGATCCAGGCTGCAGTCATAGACTGATTCTGGCTGCTATTAAAAATAACCAATCAATAGACAAAAACAGAGAAAACAAGAGAAGTAGCTGGAATTTTAAAAGAGCTAATTGGAGAGGCTGCAGGGAAGAGCTTGAAATAAATCTAAATCCCAAAAACTTTATTTTTGAACAAGAAGCATCAGATAAAAATAAAAAAAATTATAATAGTGATTCTGAATTCTGCAAAACACAATATTCCAAAGGGGAAAAATACCTAACTACAAACCTTTCTGAACTAAAGAATTTAAAAGATTGAAACAGGAAAGAGAAAATGCCAGAAAACAAGCAGAAAGAATGAAAGATCAGGTAGATGTAGTAAAGTGGAGGCAAAAGACTGCCCAAATGAACGTTATTTCTTTCCAAGTTAGATTACAGGAAAGACAACAGGAAGATATATAAATACATATCTATGGAAAATCATGACTATAAAAAAAAGGCCATTTCTAGACAATAGAAAAAAAGTGACAAATCACAAGCAACTATAGGCCGTACGTAATAAGAAGGCACATGAGGCGGAGCTAGAAGAAGGTGTGTGAGAGCAAGTAGCCTATCCTAGAGAGGCGACGTTGCCCAGTTCGGTAACGTGCTGTCTAACGCAATATTTGCTTTTCACTTTTCTCTTTGCACTCATCAAATCCAGCAACAGCTCATTATTACAAAGAATTCCATTGCAAAGAGCTAGAAATGTTGAAGCTGACTGTCCAAGAAGCAATATTTTAGGTGGCCTGTAGCCCAAGATATGAGTGATAAAGTAAACGCTGCACTCAGCGATAGCAAACGACACTTGCCTTGCATCATGATTGTTTATTTATCGTCTCAAATATCTTTCTTCTCGAGGAGTGAGACGTCTGCTGGAAAGGAAATGGAATTTAGTTTATTCTTATGCGTGTTCCAAGTATGATGTCTATCTGTGTCTTACAATTACTGTAACTCGTTTTGTTGCTAAGAAGCATGGCATTAACAAAACCTGCTACAAGCGGCTTACAGACGAGTAAATCGAAAGGAAAAGTATTGCATTCAGATGCACAGGCTATTATTTTCAGTGTTTACCGTTTTTTAAAATGTCCTCCGAAGAAGTACGTGCAAACATTGTATTAAAACAGAGCCGGGCGCTAACAGCTAAAGCATGCAATATAAGTGAACATTCGTTGTCGCACATAGTGTAACAAGGTAAAATAACCACTTCTGAATCTGGGCGGCCCTTGTTTATATCCCCCGGAAAACACCATAAGACAGAAAAAAGGATTTCCAATCTGGACGACTTTCAGAAAGATGTACTGCTGAATCTGTATAAAGAAGTGGGCTTCAAAGCTTGGTGCATATACCGTATTTTATCGCGTAATCCCCCCCCCCCCCTTTTGTTTTCTCGAATAATTTGCTTGAAAACACTGAGGAGGGAATTATGCTAGTGGTGCTTCTAGAAATTCAGAAAGGAAGGGAAACCATGTAGTATTATGTAAAAGTTACATAGGTATACAGTAATTTGTGAATGAACTGGATACATACCACGATTTCATTGGGCCTACAATGTATTGTTTCAATGTTTCTTTTCTCTGACTATTCTGCGGTCTCACTTCCGTCACTATCATCACTTTTTTCGTTTATATCTGGCTCAGATAACACATCTTCATTTTCACTATTCCACAACATGTCGTCAGAACCATTAATGGCACCAGAAACACCATGTTTTTTTTTAAACTCTTCTTAACAATATGACGACTTGTAAGAAATTGACTTAGAAACAAACACGTGTGTAACTTCACATTTCAATTTTATGATACGTTATGACAGTGGCTATACGAGTATTTTTGTGGCAAGCGCTGCATCAATTGTTGTCCATTGTCAAGTCATTTGAAGGACGCTCCAATAAGTACAAACCAGGAGAAGGAATTATGCGATCTTTAATAGGTAAATATTTTTTAGTGATGAAAAATCATAGGGGAGGGAAATATGCGAGGGGGCGCCTTATGCGAAAAAATACGGTATGTTAAGTCATTCCTGGATTACGTATTTTAAACCAAAAATGTAAGCTATTTTATGGCAAATTCTCTTTGCGATACAATGTTCACAATTTTTAATCAACACTGCATATTGATGTTTCTTACTGAGCTATAAAATAAGTTTACTAAAAATATCTTCACACAGCTGGTTTAAAAAAATATTTTGTTCAATGGCGAGTTTCTGCTTTTGCTATATGTAATATAATATAAACTTTGATGAGCATGTTAGCCTAACATACTTACCTTATATTAATAACCGCATTGCAAATTCTGGTTGGCAGATATTGGGGAAACTATTTCCGTAGCTTCGCTCTGTTAACTTACAAATTGCATCGTAAGGAACATTTAAAGTGCTGAAATGTCTAAAATACACAACCGAGAAGGCCACATTGGAATATTACTCGTAAAATGTGGCTTGAAATTGTGCTTAGGCATTTGTTGCTAAATTATGTAGATTTTCACTTAGAATATCTAATATAGAAACTGATTAACCCTTACCGGTCGGATGCCGACACTATGCCGACACGGCCAGCCAAGCTGCTCTGGTCGCATGTCGGCATTTTAACGACAACGTGATCTTGGGGTTCTACAGTTGTTTTTTCAGTTGACTGTAAATATTTGGGTTAGAGGGCAGCACCAACTAGTAGCATAAATCAGTACGTCTATCCTCTTGTGCCATCTGGTGAGGAAATGCCAATTGATGCGTTTCTAGTGTGAAAAGAAAACAGTGCTTTTTTCGGCTGCACCATGGCTTCATCTAGTGATACGCCTGTCCGTGTTAAACGTGTTTATAGAGCAATAAATCCTGAAGATGACGAAGCTTTGATGCATCTACTACAAGAAGTGCTTGATAATGACAGTGATGACGATTTGGATTTTGCAGAAGATGCCGATAATGTAAGCTGTGCTTCAAGCAGCGCATCGAGTGATTGTGAGGACAATAACGACCTAAGTGCAACTTTCACGCCTGTTAGTAATAGTCAGGCCGGTGAAGATGGGTGGTGTGTGGTAGGCGCGAATGACATAAAACCTGTGGAATATAGCTTTAGTAAGAATTCTGGGCCTAAAGTAAATTTGTCTAATGATGCCATTCCATATGACTATCTTTGTTTGCTGTTTGGTGATGAGCTCCTTAGTGAAATAGTTGCTGAAACGAATCGATATGCAGGAGAGAAGATTTCTAAATTAGAACTGAGTCCTCGGTCTATTTGGTTGAAATGGACTGACGTTAACCTGGACGAAATGAAAGCCTTTTTGGGAATGATAATTAATATGGGTTTGCTGCCAATGCCTGAACTGAAGGATTACTTTACGTCAGACTGGAAAACTGAAATAAAATTTTTTCGTGATGTAATGCCCAGGGATCGCTTCTTGCAGATATTTTGGATGCTTCATGTGGGGAATGATACCTTAAATGAAAGCAATGCAGCACTACGGCGCACGAGAAAAATTCATGGCATTATTGAGTACGTTGAGAAGAAATTCCAGCAGCATTTCGTACCCGGTCAAAACATTTCAATAGATGAATCTACTGTTGGATTCAAAGGACATATACTTTTTAAAACGTATAACCCCAAGAAGCCTACAAAGTGGGGACTTCGTTTGTTTGTTTTGGCTGACAGTGCAACTGGCTATGTTCATAGCATTATACCATATTACGGTAAAATTACACCTGATGTCTGCAAATTACCCTTTGAAGACAAGAGTTTTACGACCAGAATTGTGCTGTCCCTAATGTCGCGTCTGGAGAAATGCACAAATGACATCAAAGGGTACCATCTCTTCACAGATCGCTACTACAGCAGCGTAGATCTGGCGAAGGAACTGGATCAGCGCCAGTGTCATGCAACGGGCACAATAATTGCTGGTAGAGCTGGGAACCCAAGACCTGTAAGGCAAGGAGCCTTCAAGAAACTGAAGAGTGGTGACGTGACTGGTTTCAGAAAAGACAATGTTCTCATCTTAGGATGGAAAGATAAGAGACCTGTCATTATGATATCTACTTATCATGACACTTCGGTGAGAAGGATTGGTACAATTCAGAAAGGAGGGGTAGAAAAGGAAATAATGAAACCACTTTGTGTGCTAAATTACACAAAGAATATGGGCGGGGTTGACAGAAATGACCACTACTGTGCTACGTACCAATTCTTACGTAAATCATTCAAGTGGTGGAGAAAATTATTTTTTTGGTGTCTTGAAGTAAGCATCGTAAATTCGTATATTATTTACTCGTGCCACAAGCAAAGTGTCCAATCTGCCAAGAAACCAATGAGTCACCTTCAGTTTCGCCGATCCCTTGTTCAGAGTCTGGTTGGAAATGTAAGAAACCCAAGGAAGAGGTGCCATCCCGGTACAGCAGAAACAGAAGAACGGCTAAACCAAAGTAATCACTTTATGTACCACTTCGAAAATAAAAAACATAAAGACTGCCTTGTCTGCAGCAACAGAAAAATAAAAGGAGCAAGGAAGGAATCATATTATTATTGCAAAACATGTTCCAACCATCCTGCTTTGTGTCCCGGCGAATGTTTTGAACGATACCATACCTTACAGCATTATAAACGAAAATAGGCTCATTCCTTTATTACCGTTTGTTGTAAATAATTATTTCTCTTATTTTGTGTTTGTTTGTGTATATTCATAAACGTACAATTCATTTAGGTGTAAATATGGATTAGCAGAAATGAGTAAACATTACAGTGCTGTGACATATATAAAAACTTCGTGGTTCTTCAAAGAATTCTTATTTTGTGTTTCTGTACGTATATTATAAAGACGCTATTTATATAGACGCAGATCTGAACACATAAATGAGCTAAACATTACAGTGCAGGGACATATACATTTTTCGTCTCTTCAAAGGATAGCACCTCACATCATTTGCATCATAGACATGTGAGTACAATTTATTTCTGCTTGTTTTTATGTTTATGCATGCGTTTAAACCTGCACGAGAATTATTTACCGCACAGAACACTCCTTTCTACCTGCCTGTGTCGGGGACGGAGGGTCGGCAGAACTTAGGCCCTTATTGCACGAGCCTTTCCCTTAGAAATAGCTTGCACAAAAATGTGGAAATCCCTTACGACCAGCTGGCGAAAACTTTTACCAGCGCATACGACCGCTAAGGGTTAAAATATGTGCAGAAACTCTGTATAGACACTTAGAAAAATTGAGAAAAACATGAGAAATAGCTATCAGAAAATGCCTCAAATTGCGCAACTACGACATCCGTTTAGATTTATTTAAATCGTCACGTAACTCTCTCATTTTCACTCCGATAACAAAAATATTTACACGAAAACACTCCTAGAGAATTGGATATAATAAAAAAATTAAAAACTCAACATTGTAGTTTTATCATCTAGGCCCAATTTTCAACTTGAAAGATATAAACTCCGTTGAAACATTAGATGCAAATGAAAATTATCTGCTTAGATGAGGAATTTATATTTGAAGCAAATTACAAGATTAGAGCCTATTGTCTCATTTTAAAAAGATTGAAATTGTTATGACAGATTTTAATTGTGCACCTTGCAATCCTTCACCGTCCTCGCTGCTGTCTACCGGTAACGCTCACGTGCATATCTCCCCTCTCTTTCTTTTGCATAGCGATATGCTCCGGCAACAGCGCTCCATAGCTGAGTAGGGATTGGAGCTACTCATGTGCTCCCTATAGTGATGACCTTTACAAAACATTATACCAGAACTATACCCCTCCCCAAACTGGTAAAGTAAACAGAGAAAGAAAGTAGTAAAAAAGTAAAAATATCATGTAGGAAAGAAGATACTGAGATATTCGATGCAGATTTCAATATTTGTCAACTTCAAAATTCTACAAAGAAATCAAAACAAGGAGGAGCCCAGGAAGTGACAATGTACATTCAGAGTTTCTGAAACAATTCGGACCAAGTGCTCAAACCACGTCTTTAACCAAGTTTGGCATACAATTCCTTCAGAATGGAAAAAAAATCGATAACACTGGTCTACAAAAATTAACTTTTTCTCTTTCACAAGAATTAAAATAACAGATTCTAAAAGTATTTTTCGTGCTGAATTCAAATATAATTACAGTTTGTCCGCATCGGGCAGGAGTTTTGTGTGATATTCATTTGAATTTTTATAATATTCTAAAAAATCCGTAACTAGCTATCTAACTCAAAATTATAACTACTGATTCTGACTTACCTAGAAAGTGGTAGATAGTGATTTTCGGGTATATTTTGCATCTGGAACGTCTCTCATTTTAGTCCAACAGTAGTCAGCCAGCATATTGGAACTCCACTTGCCTTGGTACCTCTTCTCTATCGTAGAAATTTGCTGGAAAACGCTCACCGTGTTCATCGCTGACAGCTCCAAGGTGTTCGGGGAAGAAGTACAAGTGAGAGTCCAAGAAGTGAATTTTTAAAGACATGTTGCATCCCATAGCTTTATAAGAATGCAGAAGATCAGCCACTATGTCACGATAGTTTTCTGCTTTATGGTTTCCAAGAAAATTGCAACAGAAACTTTTGAAAGACTGCCAGGCTGCTCTCTCCAGTGGATTTAACAGTCCCTCGAAATGTTCATCAGCAATTAATGATCGGATTTGTGGTCCTATAAAAACTCCTTTTAATTTAGCATCACTGACTTTGGAGAATTTCGATTTCAAGTACAAGAATCCATCAGAAAGTTTATCCATAGCTTTGACGAAATTTTTCATAACCCCTAACTTAATATGCAGTGGAGGTAAAAATATTTTTTCAGGATTCACTAAAGGGACACATGCCACATTTTTCTGGCCAGGGAGAAGAGATTCACGTTTTGGCCATGACTTTCTAACGTAGTGAGACTTCTTATCTCTGCTGTCCCACTCGCACAAAAAACAGCAAAATTTGGTGAACCCAAGTTGCAAACCAAGCAATAAAGCAATGACCTTTAAATCACCACAGATATTCCATTCATATTTTCCATATTGTATTTTCTCTAAAATTAGTTTCATATTTTGATATGTCTCTTTCATAGCGGCATGCGCTACTGGTATTGATGGAAGTTCATTGCCAATATGTAGCAGCACAGCCTTCAAACTTACTTTAGAGGAGTCTATGAACAATCGCCACTCATCTGTGAGTCGGTGTTGATGCCCAAGAGTTTCCATAAGTGAACAAATATTATTACAAAACACAACACCATATTCTTCAGAGAAGTATTCTTTGAAAACACTATGGCGGCTACGATAACTACTTATTCTTACATCTTTTTGGAGTAAATTCCACCCTTTGAGTCTGGAAGTTAAAACTTCAGCTTGCAGTTTAGACAGATTTAAATCCTGAATCAGGTCATTAAGGTCTTGCTGATTGGGAAAGTATGGTTCTGATGAACAGCTACTGGCTTCATATGTAAGATCATTTTTATTTTCATCTGAATCATTTTGAGTTTCAGTTAGGTCAGAATCAGAGTTATCACTTAAGGTTGTATCTACATATACTGGTACGGGAAACTCTTCACTGTGTAAGACAGGTCTCAATGCAGATTGCAAATTCGGATACTTAACTGTATATTATGTTTTACATGTGATTCCTTTAATATTTGTCAAACAAAAATAACAGTCAGTTGAATGATCCTTCGGTTCCCTCCAAATCATGGGAATTGCAAATGGCATATGATGTGTACCATTTTTCCACCCAGTCAGCAGTCTAACACACGAAACACAGCATGTATTTGGGGCCCAGCTCTTATCAAAATCACCAACTTGACAGCCAAAGTAAAGATGATACCACTTCTTTACAAGTGGGGTCATATTTCGCCTCTGAGACTTGAAGGTCAGCTCACCACAAATATAGCAGGAATTATCTGCATGATTTACACACTTTCTTGGCATGATGAAAACATTAAGCACTGAAATACAACATGCACAACATACACAATACACTTCTAAACAGAAAGGAAGGAAATATGTATTTCACTAGTGAACAATGTCACAGTCAGCTCAATACTGACACATCACAATGCCAGACAGGTCTGAGCATGTCTAAACATGAATGAACCTGCACAGTCTTGTTTTGTGGTGCTTCAGCGTGATATTACAAATAATTTCAATAAATACGGCTTGAGTAAAATAGCTACATATGAGGTAAAGGTTCCTATGACAGGTCAAATAAAACGCTAAAATCATATTTTGAAAAGTAGCTTTCACAGAAAAACTATGCCTGATGGGAAAATTCTGACTACATATCTGAATTCAGGATGAAAAAATGCACTAGATTCACTATTCAGATTTCTTGTGAAAAAAATCTTGTCGACCAGTGTAATCATACCTATCCTGAAATCCAAGAAACCTACAGACAAAATTTCAAGCTATGGTTGTATATTTCTTACAGGTATACTCACAAAAACAATGGAAAGGATGATTAACGCTCACTTAAATTGGTATCTTGAGATGAAAGGCATTCTTCGCAAAGAACATGCAGGATTTTGAAAAAGCCAAAAAACTGCTCAACAAATACTAAAATTTAATCAGGCTATTAAAGACAGGTTGGATAAAAACAAAATAACCATTGCTGTTTTTGTGGACTTAAGAATGCATATGACATGGTATTGAGAGCAAAATTACTTGATAAACTACGATATATGGAGTAAATGCAAAAATGCTCAAGTGGATAAGAGGGTTTATAGGGCAGAGATTTTGTACAACAAGAGTTAATGGAATGACATAAAAATTTAAACAGCAACCCATAGGGCTAGTTCACAGTGCTGTTATTAGCCCCACGCTGTTCAGTGCAGTGATAAATAATTTGCCAGTCGAACTTAATGGCATAGGTGGAATCAAAACAAGCTTTATTTGCAGATGATTTGGTCATCTAGGTATTGCAAACAAAAAAAGCATTACAGCAGACTAATTGAAACAATGAATAATGCACTGAAAATACTTGGAGAATGGTCAAAAGAAAACAAGATTAACAGTAAATCTTGTTAAAACTATGTACCAAATATTCTCACTCGCTTGTATTTGGTAGCTGAGCTATTTTATTTCTAATTTGTTTATGTTATTCGTTGTCCATGTCTTTATTGTCTTCCTGGGTGAGTTAATCTGTAATGTAGTTTGTTTCAGGTAAATCAGTTGCATATGTTCCATCTGTGTTGTTTAGGGTTGAAAATGTGCTGTTACTTCCTGTTTTTCCTGCCACTAACTTATACACTGCATTTCATGGGATCCAGCTGGTAGTGATATTGCAGTATTCTTCCCTGTTTGATGACTCTCTAGTATTGTCGTCCAGCTTCCTGATCTGATTTTTTTTAATGCAGTGCGTTGTCAGCTGCTTTTCTCAGGCACCTTCTTCTTTGAACTTTGATGTATTTCCCCATGACGGACAAATTAGTTTACAACCAGGATACAAGTTGATGTCAATTTCTTTTTTGCCTTGTGGACAAAATTTGTAAGATTGCTAACAAGCTTTGATGACAGTTGTTTGTAACTTGTGGACCATTTCTTCTAGATACGGCTGCTCTGTTGTAAGGTTCTCCTTGTTTCTATTCAGTTGGTCTAAATCTTTTTGTGTGCAGTTTGACTTTTATCTTGATAAAGTTTACATCAAAACTAAAGTAGCCCTCTTAACTATATACCTTGAGTCCAGGAAGTTTATGTGCTGTATGCCTGAGTATCCTATGGTAGTGCTAATGATACTATGTCAGAACAGCTTTCTTCAAGGGTATTGTCCCAATTCTTTATCTTTCTAAGCAGTGTTTGATTAGTTATGATCAAGTCAATTTACTGGTACCTTGATTGGTTTGTAATGTTGGATGTCCATTATCCTTGTTCATGATAATTTTTTTCCATAATACATGTAGAATTTATCCCTGTTGATAAACCCGTACTTTTTCAAATGTATTATTTTTGTAAGTTGAAGTAAGTCTATTTCAATATTTCTCTGAATGTCGAGTAGTGACTTGCAACAAGGAGACCCATTTGAGTGTGTTCTCTCTCTGTATGTGTGTGCGTGGGGGGTTGCACACTAACGAGAAGTCGCTTAAATACCAGAATCAGTATTCCAATGATCCATCATTAAGTTTTTCTGTGAAGTCTTCCCACCTAAAACTACTCTTTACATGGAAAGGTTTTAGAAAATTTTAAATGGCTCCTAACCATTTTGATTAAATACCATACATTTAAGATATTTTCATGTCAAATATTTATCTTCAATTTTCTGAGATTAGCCTCTAAAGCCCCCTTCATTCTAAATTATGTTTGCACTAGATAAACCATAAGAAGCAGACAAAATCTTGCAAAAAAAAAAAAAAATTAGTTCATGTCAAAACACACAATTTGTCTTTTTTAGGTTAAGTTGAACATTTCCAATATTTTCTTTGTACAAATTGGTTTGAATTCTCAAATACGTATTACCTTTATCAAATGGGAAGTCATTTTTGTTTTTTCTTTCTTTCCTTCTCTCTCTCTCTCTCTCTCTCTCTCTCTCTCTCTCTCTCTCTCTCTCTCTGACTTTTCCCCTCATGTTAAAAAATCTGACTGTCACTTACCTATGGTAGCATACAAGAAATTTACAAATGTAATTGTGAGTTGAATATTTACCTGGATTAAACAGAAGTAGCTATATAATTATTATTTATTTATGCCAACAAACTTAGTGTTGGTGTTTTTAAACACACAAGCCGTGTGTGAGCAAAGTTTGAGAGGTAGAACTGGTTTGAGAATTTAATGCCATTCTGGCAGTTTGTCACAATAGCTCAGTGGTAGAGCAGCCGCCCGGTAAGTGGAAGGTCTGTGGTTAAAATCCCAGTTTTGGCATTGAATTTTTAAGTTCCAGTTCTATCTCTCAAGCTATATAAGCTTTTGTAAGAGTATTTTATAGAAGAGTGAATAGCGAAGTTTATTTTTTTGCTGTCATCCAAACAATGAATTTCAAAGCAATCAAATAGCAATCCGGTTTGAAACTATTTGACTTGCTGTAGTTTGCTGTATTCTACTCCTACAATGAATGTGTAAATACATAACTAAAATTCATCTTGATTAAGCAAAATTAGGTATCAAGAATAAGATTTTGTAACAATTGTTTGTAGATGAGTGAATAAAGAGTGCCATGTGAATATAACATCAAATTTTTATTTTCTGCTCAGGAACCACCATGCTACTAAACTTGAGTTGAGCAAGCTGAGGTACCTGTAGAGGTACCTCAAGAAATAGCAAGCAAAAGCTTACTGAAAGTGAGCAGACCTTGTTTTCATTTATACCTGAGCAATAACTCAGTGATCAAAGTCAGCAAGCTTTAGCTCGTGAGGAGGTTGAGGAGAGAATTTTTGTTTATACAAAATCAAGCAGGTGCTTGGAATTAGTGAGAAATGAGCTAATGCTTGCTTTTATTTATACCATCAATACAGGGTTATTCCAAATGATTCTCGGGGTTACAAAAATTCATAACTCACAGTGCAATTAACGTAGGAATATGAATCTTGTTTTATTATATACTGTAACTCATTTGTTTTTTTTTTTTTTTTTTTTTTTTTTTTTTTTTTTTTTTTTTTTTTTTTTTATGTACATTACAAATGTTCGATGTGTGCCTTTTGTCACTCTGCACACATCTCGATAGTCAATCTCTTCCCATACACAAGTCAACATGGCAATGGTGATGGTTTCGAAGGCGGCTTGGATGCGCTGCTTCAGTTCCCACTGCTTTTCCCTTTGCACAAACAACTTGTATCCACAAATTGTGCATACCAGATGCAAACAGAGTTGTCAGAGAGAGGCTCCTTCCCGTATTTTGTCCAAAAATGGCGCATTATGGGGTGTTGATATTCAAGAGTACAAAAAGCTTTCTTCTTACCGCTAATTGCCAGTTTGTTAAAACTGCTGTTACTGCCATCTGGTGGTAAGTGATGTCACTACAGTTGATGCAGAACAGAACTGTGAGAGTTTGTGTAACTGTTACTGCAACAGTAAAAATGGTATGTCTTCCACGTTTTCTAAAAGAAAAATCACGAAACCCTGACAATCATTTTCAATAACCCTGTAGTTTAATTTTTCTTCAAGAGCCGCTGATTAAATAAAAATTAAGCAGTAAGCTATGTGCATTTTGGTGTACAAAAGTGAAATGTTGCATTAGTGTTTTACTATACCTCGTGGTTTTACATGTATGAGGGATGACACAAGCGTTCCTCTCTGTCGAAGTCTTCGCCTTTAAGATCTAAAAGATCTCGTGTTTGGTGTCCGGACTAGCTCTAGCAAGAGGTCCTAATCTACAGGGTATGCGTGAGTTGTGGTAGGAATGGAACCAAACGAAGAATTAACCAACATTTAACTTTATTTGTAAATTTCCAGATTTGTAGAAAACTGCCGACGATATTTAAATAGAATGTAACTTTGTAACTTCAACTACAATGTTATAACACTTTAACTTTGTCACCCTTTAGCAACTGCCGAATTATGTATACGTGCTAGCTTACGTACAAATCCCAAATTGCACGTGCGTTCTCTCGGCTCGATTCAAGACGAGTGTGCATTGCGTTGCATTTGTTTATGCGTGGGCGACACGAAGGAAGCAATTTCCATTGGCCAACTTTAGAGCACGTCATGGTAAGATAGGAATCAGCCCGCGGAATCGTTAGAGCTTTGTACGTACAACAATTGTAACCTTATCACTCATTTAAATCTGCCTAGGCTTCCATTCTTGAGACTTTAATCTATTCAGTTTTATTATGTCTTCCCCTTAACTAGAATCTCCTTTTGTTTCTTTCTATTATCAATTATATATATTGACATTATAATTCCGGTTTCAGGGATATAACAGAAGAAAAATGGAATAAATGCAATTTATTCATTTTACGTCATGTCATTGATTAAATTAATTGAATGAAACATTTAAAATGAGTCCACGCTGCTACCAAAAAAAAAAATCATTATTCTAATACATAAGAGATTTACTTCCCCTCAACTGCATTTGAGTCTACTTTTAATTTTTATTTTATTGTGCACATGGATACTCTTTAACTGCTGTGGTTCTCAGCATCCCATTCTATATTGGGCGTGAAAGACAGTTTAATTTTGCTCAGAGGCCTCTCAGGCTTGAGGTTTTACATGCAGTAGATCTGTGACACAGGACCACTGGCATTACTTTCCTTCCAAAGAAAGCCATGCTAAAGATTTTTACACCTGAAAAAATCCATTGCCCTCCACCGAGTTTGAATTCACAACCTTGGGAATGAGAGGCTAGCATGTTACACCTAGACCTCAGAGGACAACTCCCTGATGTATTAAAGAATATGTTAGTCACTTACATTCATTAATTAATATATTAAGCATTATATATTTCAGCATTAATGTGTCACTATGTCATCTGGAGATGCTTGAATACAGCTCGAGATAATAATATTGTTACCTATTGATTCAGTAAGTAAACTCGTGGAAGCACAAAGTTTTCCTTTGTTGGATATTTAATTGAAGTTAAAAATATTATTTATTATTATTTATCCATGGTAGGTAACTGTTAAGTGTGTCAGAATTTTGTTCCACATAAGTTCTTTTACATATCAGCACTGACATGAGGCTATCATATTTGAGCTCACTTAAAAGGTTCTCCACCTGTACCGAGATCGAACTGAAGTACATGAGCACCTAAAGCTAGCTCTCAGCTAACCACTTCATAGTTAATGAAGGGCAGTGCAACCCAATGTGTGCTGGATTTTTGTCCTACTGTGGTTCTTTAATACGCCAGTTTATCTCTTAACATGAAACTTGCATTTAACTCCAATTAATCTTGGGTAGGGCTGAACTTGCAAATCCAAGTATAGAAAGCTAATGTTTAACCTACTGCACTCCCAGATTTTTTTTTTTTTATTTATTTATTGGGTAGTGTTTAACACCCACTTTTACTACATACAGCACCGTTGACGGTGACACTGATGGTACATGGAGTGAAGATGGAACACCGGTGGAATGAGATGGCGGGGGAAACCGGAGAACCTGGAGGAAACCCATCCCAGTGCCACTTCATCCACCACAAATCTCACATGTGGTTGTCTGGGATCAAACCCAGCTGCTTTGGTGAGAAGCAAATGGTCTAACCACTCGGCTACGGCACGGCCACTCCCAGCTGTGAAGCACATTTGAAGGAACATCCAAATGGTTCTCCAAAAATTTAGGCTGTGTTATATAATTACAATGGTTTAGTTAAGATGAGGGATCTGTGAAAATCATGAACAAATTATGAAAAATACATTTTTTTATTGTTATGCACAAAAGTGCTTTTATTTCTGCTCTATAACCATTTAAATGGCTTTAAATACCTATTTAAATGTCTACCTCTGTCTGCTGCAAGTGAATGTAACTGCTACTGGTTCTGCATTTTGAAAGCTAACTTTTAGCTAAGACTTTTGAAACATATCATTTTAAAGGCCCTGCTGATCTTTTGAAACATAATACGGCTGGTCAACCTACTTCCCCAAGAACTACAAGGTGCATCCAGAAAGTAAGTTTCCCTGTTCTTTAAGAGCAAAGAAAACATAGTTACATAAAAAACTTAATTTGCAACTGGTAAAGCAATGTTTGAGCTATTTTTCAACATGGTCACCAGAAGAATTGAGGCATTTGTGATATTGTGGGAACAACTTTAGTATTTCTATGTCACGGAAGTCTGCCACCTGTGAATGGACATCTTTTGCTACTTGTTCTTTTCTTATTCATTTCATGTTTGTTTTGTTACTCTTACTTGTTTATTGTAATTCAGGACCCCTGTGGTCACCGATAGATATCGGCTGATGTCAACTTCTGTTTGAATCAAATATATCAGTTCATGTTGTCAAAACGCTAACCAGAGGGCAGGAATTTCTTGAGGTGCAAGAAAAGATGGAAATCGCTGGAGCAGGATCAGGACTGTATGGTGGATGATCCAACATCAACTCCCAGCTGAACTGCAGAACAGTTACTGTCTGCCGAGCAGTATGTGGACAAACATTGTCATGGAGCAGCACAACACCTGCAGTAAGCATTACAGCTTCTTGTTTTGAATGGCACATTCACAATTTCCACAGTGTTTCGCAATAACAGTTAGCGTTTACTGTTTCACCTCTGGGCAGGAAGTCAATGAGCAGATGTCCTCGTGTTAGAACACTGTGCACATCACTTTCTGTACCGACGCAGTCTCTTTGAATTTCATCTTGACCGGAGATCCATTGTGATGCCAGTGCATTGTGCTTAGTTTCTGGGGTAAACGGCAAAAACCATGTCTCATCGCTCGTGATGATCTTGTCAAGGAACTCGTTGCTATCATGATACTGATGCAGAAATGTCGATGCTCCTCCTATGGTTTTTTTGCTCAGGTGTCAAGTTTTTCAGTACCCAACAAGAGCACAATTTCTTGAACAGCAGGTGCTTAGTGACAATTTCATGCAACAAGGTTCGCAATATCTGTGGAAAATGACTGTTGTGCTCTGTAATCGTGAAGCCACGGTTCTCTATGATGAGCTGCCTCACTGGATCAACAAGCTCATCATGAGGGATGGTAGGCCACTGTGCTCTTCATCATGGACACTTTGCTAATCTTCTGAAAACTGCCAACACCAGGGTTGCACCATCTGTTTGTTCATGATGTATAGTCCATAGATCTTTCAGAGCTAACAATGAATTTTGATTGGCGCCATGTTTTGTGCAGTAAGGAACCTTATCACTGACTGAATGTCGCAGCAGCGGGAGAACAAATAGGTGCTGCCATTTCAGGACACTGCTGCTGTGCTACTGGCATCAAGCAGGACCTGTCCTGGTGGCATGTGATTGATGCATCTTAGATCTGTTATGTATGTGCAGTCTTCCCAGCTTAATACAGTTTTTAAGGGAAACATAATTGGGAAACTTACTTTCTGGATGCACCTCGTATTTCTAGTTGGCTAGATTGTCAACTTTCGAGTATGTAACAACTCCCAACTGTTTTCTTCTCGTAAACTTGACTCAGTTCTTTCACTTTGTCTTTCAAAGTGGTGATACAATCATTTGACACTCGTTAAGACTTCTTCTCTTTGACGCGACATATCTTTCACTATGGCAGTGCCATACACACAGCTGTCTCACACTCACTGACCGATCATGTCTGTAACCTTAAGTCATCTCGTCTCCTTATATAGCGAGGATGACATAACATGGACCTTTCTTGACTTCCACAAACACACTGGACACTGGAAGCCTCTTGAAGATTCCAGCAGTGCTTTGTTATGCGCCATGCTCATTGTTGTTAGTAACATATACACAAGGTAGTCTGACCTTGAGTGCCTTTGTTGCTCATTGGCCTGGTATGTAGTGTGAAGCAGCTTAGCCCTGACAATCCTTTGTTGTGTGCCATGCCTGGCATTACAGTAATATTTGGCTAAAGCTTGTGTTTTGTGTTCGGAGTTCACAGTGTAGTCTTACGTGAGTATTATAGCAACTTTGCATAAAAAATGGAAGAATGAAGATGTACTAGAGTTATTATTTGGATTTTAAATCATCCAATACATGACAATTATATGTTATTGTTTAGATTAGTCCACGTTTTCCAAGTGTATTTTTTACAAAACGGAACAGTGTATCTAGAAACATTTGTTCATTCGTACATACACATTCTTTTGGAAATATGTGGTGAATGAATAAATGGAGTAAAAAGTCACAGAATCTTTTAAATGTAAGATACAACATACCCACCGAGGGAGTCTTTATTTTTCCAACCTCTCCATTTCTCTATAAAATCTTAACTCCTAACATGCTGACCTGTCATGGCATGTAATACGTCCTCTGATTGGTGATCAGAGGATATGGTCGGTGAATTTATTTTGATAATTCTCCCGGTCAGGTCGGTGAGACCCGTAAACCAACGACAGATGTGGTCCTCCAGACATTCTGGGGGTTGTGAGAGAGCGATGTGACCGCCAAAACATAAAAATATAGTGCTCTCTAAAAAGCGGTTACTATTACTGCTATTGCTCTCTTCAATATCATCATTAAAAAGTATTGGAGAGCAAGAGGATTAATGACTTCATTGTCAGAAATCCAGCATTAGCTAACAACACATACCCACCAGGGAAGTTCTGAGATAAATTAATATTTTATGCATGCTGAATCTCAGTCTTTTTTTCAATGTGTTTTTTCAGCACTTTGCTAACGTGAAAAATTCATTCTGACTTAAGTTCAATCATTCAATTGACTTGAAACTTTGCACATGCATGCAACAAAGTTGTAGCATTTACAGAAATGCTTGGAATATCATTAGTCAAAATATAATTGTGTTTCTCCCAGATAGATAAATAACGGCAAGTTGGTAGGAAGATACCATAAAAATAAATTAAAACCATACAAAGAAAGGACCAAATAGTCTTTGCCAACAAATATGTAAGGCAGGAATAGTAGAGATGATGGAAAATAACAATTTTTAATGGGTTACTTATGGAAAATTATGTTCAGATTAGAAATTACAACAAGAAAGAAAACCAACATAGTCATTGGCTATATCGACCACAAAGAGCATTGTCAACAAAGACAGATGAGGACACTGATTGTCATCAAAGAAATGAATTATAGCGACGGAAAATAATGTGTTTTTGACATAAGGATGTCAGGGACAAAAATAAAAAGGAATCAATTATGATGACAAAGATAAAATATTTTGACACAAAGATGTCGAGGGTGAATTGAGAAGAAAAATAATACAATTGCAGAATAATTATAAGTATAGAAGTTTTCTCTTATAGAAATAAGAGACAAAGAAGTGACAATTAGTGAAGTAAGGAAAACCATAATCAGAAAAGCAATGCCCATGAATTAAGATGGATATAGCCAATGCTAAGCTCGAAGAAATATTGAACCAAATAATAATGAATAAGAACCCAATTAAAATAAAATGGTACCATTAGTAACATCAGAGTTTAAGAACCGACTCAATGACCTGCCTATACATAATAAGCTTACAACACAAAGGAGGCAAAGAACTGAATAAAATATTGCCATAAAGATGATCATAATCATTAGCTCAAAATTTGTATCCTGTTTTTCTCTCCTCATAACAAGGAACCTAAGTCAAAAGCCACATAATAAACCATACCTTCGTGTGTTATTTACAGGCATGCTGCAGATACTGTTTCTGAAAATTTAATTTAGAATTTGCATAACTAAAATCTTGCTGAAAATTCGAAAGCTTCAATAATAGAATAAAATTACATATAACCAGTGAAAATGTGTATCTATTTACCTACTACACTTTCATTTTTTCCAGCGACAAAAAGTTGCACTTAACTCAACATGTACAAGGAGCTGCAGCCCAGGTCAATGTGGAACGAAAAATCATTCTTCAGACAAAAATGACTTTCATGCTAAGCTATGCCGAGCAATAGTGGCAGCAAATATCCCATTTAATGCACTGGAAAATCCACATTTCAAAGGCCTCTTAGAAAAATATTGCCACAGAAATATCTTATCAGAATCCACCATAAGAAAAAAATTATGTTGATATGGTATTGACTTTGGGCAGAATTCATTCGGACATAGGCGAATAGCATATCTGGGTATCTGTAGATGCAACTACGGATAGTATGGGGCACTACATAGCACATTTAATTGTTGGGAAGCTGAATCCTGATGCCCATTTGATTTGTTGGGAAGCTGAATCCTGATGCTCCCACAGTAGCACATCTGATTTGTTGCAAGCAACTGGCCAGAACCACTTCTCAGACAATAGTGAAATTCATTGATGATGGTCTCAAGGTATTGTACCCAAACAATCGTGATGAGAATAAAATGCTACTCATATACACTGATGCGACATACATGATTGCTGCCATGCAGTTGCTAAGTTTTTTACCCTTGCGCCACATACATTACTTGCCTTGCACATGGTGTTAATCACATTGCAGAGCATATCAGAGAGCAGTACCCAAATGTCAATAAATTAATTTCTACAGTAAAAAAAGTTTTCATCAAGGTGCCAACAAGGGTTCACATTTTCCATGACAAACTACCGATGTCTCTCTGCCACCCAAGCCTGTACTTACTCGCTGGAAGGCATGGCTAAAAGCTGCAGAATACTACAACAGTCTCTTCAGTGAGGTGAAAGATGTTGTTTTAAACCTAGAAGACGACTGCATGTACCATGTCTGCAAAGGAAGTAATGGCATATTCTGGTATTCAGAGAATCTAGCATTTTTAAAGTCACATTTCTCCTTTCTTGTGCATGTTATTGCATCATTGGAAGCAGCAGGAAAACCACTGTATGAGTAAATGGAAATATTTAATGGAATGCAAGAAAGGATAAAATCTTTCTTGTTCTGTTGGAGATAAAGTACGAGAGAAACTGGAAGGTTCTGCAGAGAAATGTGGGACTACAGGACCTGCATAGTACTTCAGATATCATAGTAGGGAAAAATATGATGTACAATGTAACATTCCTGGAAATTGAAATACACACCTATTACTTCGGTGGATGTGGAGCTTTCATATTCTGCATACAAATTAGTGTTGAGTGGCAGACGGCATTGTTGCCTAGTTGAAAACTTAGAAAAATTATTAGTAATATCTTGTGAAGCTAATTACGGAGATTAATGGACAAAGTTTTGTAAAAATTCTTAATTGTACTTGACTGATGTGCTGCATTTATGTTCAAGACTTATTTATCACATTTCATTGTTTAATGTATGAATAACTAGTCAGATTTTGTTTTTGTTGTAGTAGTAGTGTGGGTAACAATGAATAAGCATTGTATATGATTAAATTAAAAAAAGAATCTGATTTCAAACATGTTTTTAAAGAAAATATTAATTTTTTAAAAAAGGTCTATAAAATTTTTAGAGACCATTTTTTACATTTAAAACCTATTTTCGGCACCCAAAGTAACATTTTAACAACCTATAAATCTGAAGTGTAATAATAATTAACTTTTTAACTATTTGTGGTAGAATGCTAAAATTTGGTGTACTACTTGTAATGTGCAGGTAAACATGTAAAAATTTTAAAACTATGAAAAAATCTGTAGAAGTTTAAAATTTTACAGATCTCTCACCTTAAACTATCTGTGGTGACAAAATATTGCATTGAACATCAAATAGTTTGCATGATGGAATGAATATAGCTTTATCTATTGTTACTGTGGCTACAGCTGCTTACAGACGGCGAAGGAATTAGTGCATACTGACCAGTCCAAGTAGCTGGCTACCTCCCACTAATGGCCAGTCCTCTTGGCTGAACAATAACCACTGTGTGCTGTCTTTGGCTTCCAAAGTTTCATTTTGCCTGTTTCCAGCAATTTGGTTGTCTAGGATGTTTGCTTTGTGCATGCCCTGTATAAGGTGAGGCAGATAGTTCGTGTTGTGATTGAGTATGTGGGGGTTTATAGCTGCCAAGATGTTGTTTCCGTTGTCCTCAGCTGTTCACTCTACTTCAGCTGTGGTTTTATAGGTGGATTAAAGAATAAGTATTATGTAGTTTCTGACGCTTGGCTTTATTGACACTGACATTGCATATGTTCGCCTAACTGTCTCACATGCCTCATTCAAGTTTTGTAGCACTTGAACACTTCCTGTTGGAAGAATTGAGGAGCATTTTTTCAAACCTCGATAGATGCACAAAATACGTTCCTGAGATAAACGGTTTTTTCTATTTATTGGCAATACTAATTGGTTAGCACAGCAACTATATTAATCATTCAATTCTCCTTCCTGAAACTGTCTCATTGAATGTGAAAAGAAACAAATAGCATAATTTAACAGGTGCCAATTTGGGATTTGGAAATGAGTTTTTTCAAAAGCCGATAGATGCTGATTAACTTTTCTGCATGAACGAGAAATTAAGACATGAAATTTCGTTGTTTTTGTCATTTATTGTTTTTGTTGCTTTTCATTTATGCATTTATTATTTTTTTATTTATTTTCAGCTCTTTATAATACATAATGTACTATACAACTGAGACAGAATATATGGTTAGACCCCAAAAGGAAATCATTTATGTAAATATTTATTGCAGATGTAATTTATTTTTCATGTTGATAAGAATTAGTTAAGTAACGAAAACGTGTTGCTATTTTTTCATTGTTGTGAAAAATAGAATTATTTAAAAACGTCCTAAATGTTAAGTGTCATGTTTAAATTTAATATGTGTAAATATAAGAACCATATATATTTAATGTTAAAAGCGAAGGGAGAATAGATAAAGATGGCTTCCCCAACAATACAGGAACTATTTAACGTAGGAAAGTATAAAATGAGCACATACGCGCATGAATATAAAAGAGAGCATCATGTAAACAAGCGCCAATTTTGTTATTAGCGTCTGTGTGTTTGAAAGGTGAAGACGTGTTTCTGTAACACTCGTGGATGTGGATCTAAAAGACTTTATAAAAGTGGAAAGACTATCAAGAAAATACAAATAGATGGAACGAAAGTCAATTAAATTTTAACAAGTGTAATAAGGGACAAAAAAAGTGTTAATAAACTGATATATAGTGAAGTTACATCGAGTGTTCATTCGTTTCACCCAGTACCTCGCCCAGAGAGAAAGAATAGAGTCTCATAGCTCAACGCAAAGTAATAATCTTTTAAAAATACAGCACCACAACCAACATATTAATGTTTATAAGGATTATTTTACTAGGTATAAACTTGGAAACTAAGTACTGCTACATTCATAGTAACAATATATTTTGTTTTATTTATAACAAACATATTGAATACATACAAAGAAATTTCAAACAATATAAGTAAGCTTTAACCTTTAGTAGTGCTTGTGCAGTTTGTTTCTCTTTTCCACATCTGCCTCTGTATTAATCTTCGTCAGTCCCATTTTGCAGGTTGAGCATGTGTCAATGTGTGGTGTACAGAATGAAAGATTGAAGAAGTTGTAAAATATGTCTTTATATTTTGGCAATGAGCAGACTGGTAGGTTTCTTAATCTTCTTTCGTTGCAGAAGTTGGTCCACATTTTTCTGATATTAAGTTCTGGAGGTAAATTTCCTCTAATTGATTTTGCTCTTCCATAGTGGCTTTCTCTACTTCTGTACTTCTTAACGTCTTGCTGTATAGCACCAGTAATGTCCTTCTGTAATATTCCTGTTCTGTCACTTCTTCTGGTTTCCTTTGACGCATTCCCAGATAAGTGAAATTTTCTAGCCAGGAGAGATAATCTAACTTTTGACACCCCTGTGATTCCTTGGAACCTTTATTTTTAAGATTTCATGGAGTGCACTCAAGACCACGTGAACATTTAATTGCTGGAGTATGAGCTTTCCTTGACTTGCATTTTAATTTCCTTTCTTTGTTTTTGCAATTCCTACCTCCCGCACATTCTACGACTGGTACAGTTTCACAATCTGAGCTGTCCATTGTGCATAGTACAGTGCAGTGTCTCGACTAAGAATAAAAATGCCATGTAAGTATAACAAAGTTTGCAGAAGCACCTGCCTGCTGTGCAAGGGGTCCCAGGTTCATTTCCCAGCAGGGGAGTAGGAATTTTTCTCCAGCCAAAATTATTCTTCATCCTTTCCTGAGTCTGGAAGTATAAATGAAAGTGTGAATGTGTGCGTGAATTCAACGTATAAAAACCCCCAAAGACAGAACAACCCACTGTTAAACGAGTAACACCATTGCCAATAGGCAAGGCCACCAATATGACCTCTGCAGTTAAAGACGGGATATAAATGGAACAAAAAACAAAGCAAAAGCTTGCAGAAATGAATGTGAAATCCAAGTGCACAACCTGAGTTTGCAGTTATTGCCAACGATGCAGCAGTGTACAAAGCTTGCAGAAATGATTGAGAATTCCAAGAATTGCAACAGTGAGATGGCAGTCAGTGCCAACATGTGTTTCATAGAATTCAGGTTGCTACACTCTGGATGATAAAATCATAAAATTGCATCTATCGACCTTTGCTTTAACTGAGCAAGTGCATCTATCGAGTTTTGAAAAAACTGTGCATATATTCCCTACCTCTACACAGGACACGAATCAAATTTTGCAAAATCTGATTTCACAGAACGATGCAGAAGGTGAAAATTATGCCAATACTATATATAACTCAATTTCATAAAATTTTGCATCTATCGAGTTTTGAAAAAACGCTCCTCAATTAACTACTGAGCTGATCCTTGTCCATCTTAACCTTTGTTCTACCTCCCTTAACCATGGTCGCTATGCTTGTGTCCAGAAACACCCCAGCTTTTACTCTCGACTCTGAATTTCTGAATCATTGCCTGCATTAAACAACATGAATTACGTCAAATTGAAGAGAAGTATGCTTTAATTGCAAAAGCTTTCCACAGCTGCTGTGCTGTTGTGCATTTATTGTTTCGTTCAAATACTCCGCTCCTTTGCGTTATTATAATGGCAGGAAAAGATCTAACTGAGGACAGATAGTATTGTGTTTGTGTGTGGCCAATGGAGGAACTATGCATACTCTACATAATCAGGTGCAATATGTATGTAAACACGATGATAGCACCTCCAATCCATGCGCATTGCTAAATGTCCCAAGTAATACCTCCCCTGTCCATGTTTTTTCCATGCTAAATCTTCCTGGCTATACACAATAAGCTTCACATCTGTTAATGAATCAGAAAGGTTAAGCTGATCTTTAGGATAAGAGTGTTTAAGTGCCTCAACTAAGTGGTAATTTATTGGCAATTATCTCTTATATAGTGCTATCCAAAGATTGTAGAACACTTGTCAGAAACAAATCCAGCAGACAGTTTTAGCAGTAACTTATCGGCAGACTGTAAAACTGACCCTAACTAATTTTTGTTTTACCTTCACTTTTACCTGTTGCTTTTTTGGGGCGGGCTATCTATACATTTTCTGCAGTGTTGTTGGTCCTGTGTTACTTTCTTCACTGCTTGCAGTTCTGTTCCTCTTTCATGTTACCTCACTAGCAGATTGTTCCCATTCTTTCTTTGATCTTCCTTTTCTTGCTTCAAAAACTGTTTTTTATTCATTCGTTTTAATAATATGCCCATACTGTTTCAAATTATTATTCTCTGTAGTCTCTTCTATATTTAGGTTCTCCTTAATAAATGTTTCTTAATCCCTCTTTTAGTTTTACCATAATCTTTCTCAAATGTTTCATTTCTATTGGCATTGTTCTACTTTCATATTTATCAAAGTTTATCCAAGCTTCTGACTCATATGGGTGTGGGTAAATTGTTCTATATACTTGTATTTTTGCCTTGAATTATGTTTTTAATTAATAAAATGAAATATACAAAACAAGAATTAAAAGCAGAAATTGATAGTTGTTCAACACAGTAGTGTTTTCTCATTCATTCTCACTAGGATATTAGATTTGTGTTTTAAACTGGATTTTTGAATGAATGAAACATTCACTTATGGAGCTCCTTTTGTATGAGATTTTCTATTACCTAATAAAGACAAACAAGGATTTCTCTCTGTATTTCAGATGTAGAAGAATTTGCATTGGAATCTCTTGTAGCATCTGGGAACCTGAAAAAAAGTAGGCGAGGAAGAATAATAGTTCCTCCATTACAGCACTGGTTAGGTATGTGACAATTACTGAAAGATATGTGAGTGGAAGTAAACTAACTGCTCAGTGCCTTATTGAAGCTCCTAATAAATCATCTCTTATAGTTTTCAACAGTCTTAATATTTTAGAAGTATTTGGTGTTGAGACATTGGTATTTGTTTGCTTCGCTCTCTTTTATGTTCTCATACCATGATGTAACAAATGACAAAAATTCAGTCTGGTTACTTTCCTGCCACTTTATTATCTTCTAAAATTTTAACATAAATAGTTTTCTTCTTGTCGTTAACACAAATCTACAGTCTTTCAGGCTATCACAACTCATGATTTTTTTACTTCTTATAACCTCGTTCAGTCCTTTTAGTGTCTTTCTTCACTTCTTCTGCCTCTCATGCATTAATTATGGCAGTATAATCACTCACGATGCTCACTGAATGTACTTAAATTGCACAGCTGTCTTGCACTCAGTGACACACTAACTGACTCGTGTCTGGAACCATAACACTCTCTAGCTTCTTGACCTCTATATAGTGGTGATGACATCACAGGACCATTTGCAAACTCCTTCAAATACAGTGGCAGTGACGTAACCACAACCTTTTCAAAGCTATCAAGAAAAAAAACCTTTTGTGTAGCCACCTCAATTGTTGATAGTCACGTGTTCACTTTCATGAGTGGTGTGGGGAAGGTTGACCTTGTCCCTTTGTTTGCTTGGCATGTGGCGTGAAACAGCTTAGCCCTGGCAGTACTTTGTTTTGTGTCACAAGTGGCGTCACAATTATTTCAGAGACTTCCATTGACGTGGATGACATGCCTTGAATTATACTCACTTGCTACATGTTTTCATGTTTTCTCCTTATACTTTGTAGTGGAGTGATCGGTTCTTTTGTTTTCAACAGCAGATTACCTGTTTATCTTAATGAAGGTAGTACAGGTCACTACACAGCTGGTAACATTGATACTATGACTGTGATAACTTTTCAAGGAGGTTTGCATTCATTTGAAATTGGGATTTTGTTCAGGCTGAGGGGTTAGCAGATTGCGGCAGTCTGCTTCTCTTAAATTGACATAGTTTTGATGCTAGTAATATTTAGGGCTGTTTCTGAGTGCTTGAACTTTCAGTAAGTTGCTTTGTACCCAGCACATTGATCCACTCCTGATGCCACTGGCTTCTCTTATTCTTTCTAAATGCCACTTGAAATATGTTGTTGTTAGCTAATGCTGGATTTCTGACAATGAAGTCATTAATCCTGTTGCTCTGCAATATTTTTTACTGGTGGATGGGGCGCTAGAAGTGGCTAGGTATATTTGAAGGTGGTATTGGTCCATTTCCTCTTGCAGATCACATAGAGGACAGAGTGGTGAAGAATATATCCCAATTTTGTTTAAATGCTTTGGCAGACAGTCCTGTCTCATCAACCTGAAGGTTGCAACTGCTGTTTTTCGAGAATACTCAGGAATTACTGTTTGAATGTTTGGTAGTTCCCATCTTTTATTCTTTGATTTTTCATAGTAATATTTTGCAATAATTTTTTTGAATTTAGAGTTGACTAATCTTTTAGCTGCATAAAATGGTAGATTAACTATAGATTTTTGTACACTACTGGTACCCTTTTTTTACAAGAAAATCAGCTTTGTCATTACCACTCAGACCACATTGGAAGACTAGGTGTGTTTGAAGTGCTGTTAGATGGGTAAGGATTTTCCAACATTCTATAATTGTTTGGTTTTTTGGTGACAACTTGGAAATAATTCCTATAATTGCTGCCATGGAATCTGAGAGAGTAACCGCTTGATGAAAATGTGAAATTCTATACAAAATATTTTGTAGGGCCATTCGAATTGCTTCAATTTCTCCATCAAAGTTTGTAACTTAAAGATTTGTAATAGGAAAAGAGGTGACATGTGACTCTAGCCCCTGCTCCATCATGGTTTGATATTAATGATCCATCAGTATAAATATGGAGTCATTCGTGTTCTGGAAATCTAGTATGGATTGTGTCTAATGCCAATAATTTTAGAACACTAGTTGAAGTATCACTTTTCTAACTTCTTCTGTCAGGTGTAAATAATATGTGATGTCTAACGTTTGTGTTGGATTGACTTTAGATATGAAGTTTTCCTTTAAATTAGGAAGATCTACATTCTTCTCGATGTCTTGAATTTTGGAAAGAAAGCTCTCCTGAGTCTTAAGTGTATGTGTAAAATTTCTCATGTTCCATGTATTGAATGGGAGTCTGATCAACTTTTCATGTTGAATAAGAGCTGCCTTTTCTATTTCATATTCAATGGAGTATGGTTGGTTAGTATTTCCATAGCCGGTATTGGTGTGGTTTTGATAGCACTTGTAATTAGTCTCAGACTTTGGTTTTGAAAGATTCGAAATCTTATTTTGTATAAGGTCCAGGAGAGTTTTTGTTTTTTAGATTAATTGTAATGTTCAGTTCTTGCATATAAAAATTTTGAAAAAGGATATTGTGTTTAGTGTTAGGATGACATACTCTTTCCTGTTTCAAATCTTTAAATTGTTTACGTTCCTTTTTATTATTTCTTGCTACTTTATGTGAATTAGCATAATATTTATGGAATGTTTTGGCTATGACAGCATCATTTATTAATATTTTGTTGTTGTGTATATGTGTGCTATTTTAACTTTCTCTACTGGTAAGCAGGGGAAGTATTGTGTTCCACCTAAAAATTCGATGTCGAGATTTCACCGGAAATATGTTTTGAGGCCCCCTGCATCCAAAAAAAGCATTTTTAGAAAAAGGTCCGTGTGTGTGTCTGTCAGTCTGTGGACAGCATAACTCAAAAACGAAAAGTCGGTTAAAAACCAAAGTTGGTATTTAAGTTTAATGTCTTTCAAGGATGCGACACAAATATTTTGAAGAAAATAGCCCCACCCTAAACTACCCTTTACATGGAAAATTTTTCAAAAATTGTATTTTCTTGAAAGTGGCTCTAACAATTTTGATTAAAATGTCATATGTTTGAGATATTTTTATGACAAATGAAATGTATATCTTGAATTTTATGGCTATAGCCCCTGTAGTCGTATTTACTCTGGACAACTTTTGCACAACTGGTAAACCGTTTGAGATAGACCAAATCATACTATGCAAAAAATGTAGATCTTGCTAAAATACACAATTTATGTTTCAATAAATTTTCTTGTAGGGTGAACCATTTTGGAGATATTCCTTGTTATGTGTGTGAGTTTTGGAAAATTTAGAACTTTCGTGAAATGGATCATCGTTCATTTTTTTATATTTTAAGCATGCAAAGAGAACGGAGTCTCAAAGCTGTAAAAACATTTGACTATCATACAAAGTCTACTGTATTCTAACATTTCCCTTGCATCTAAAAGGAAATAAGCAATAAGATAATTTGTACAAATGTTTATCATAACTAACACAAAGAAGATATAGAAATAAGAGTTTGTAAGAATGGTTAGTACAAGAGTAGAGAAAGTCATGTGAGTGCAGCACATCAGATTTTTAGAAAAAGGTCCGTGTGTGTGTCAGTCAGTCTGTGGACAGCATAACTTAAAAACGAAAAGACGGTTAAAAACCAAAGTTGGTATTAAGTTTAATGTCTTTCAAGCGACACGAAGATTTTGAAGAAAATAGCCCCACCCTAATCTACCCTTTACATGGAAAATTTTTCAAAAATTTTGATTTTCTTGAAAATGGCTCTAACAATTTTGATTAAAATGTCATATGTTTCAGATATTTTTATGGCAAATGAATTGTATATCTTGAATTTTTTGGCTATAGCCCCTGTAGTCGTATTTACTCTGGACGACTTTTGCATAACTGGTAAACCGTTAGAGATAGGCCAAATCATAGTATACAAAAAATGTAGATCTTGATAAAATACACAACTTATGTCTCAATGAATTTTCTTGTAGGTTTAACCATTTCGGAGATATTCCTTGTTATGTGTGTGAGTTTCAGAAAACTTAAAACTTTCGTGAAATGGATCATCGTTGTTCATTTTTTATATGGTAAGTGTGCAAAGAGAAGAAAATATCAAAGCTTCAAAAGATGTGACTATTACTCAAAGCCTTCTGTATTCTAACTTTCCCCTTGCACCTACAAGGAAATAAGCAATAAGATAATTAGTACAAATGTTTATCTCAACTAAGATGAAGAAGATATAGGAATAAGAATTTGTACAATTATAAATCAGTTCAAAGGTTGTGGTATTCAAAAATTCTTCCACTATTTTCCCTGCAGAAATCACTTTTTCATAACCCCATCTTTTGGAATGGGCTTTGAAATCCCCAAATGATTGTTTTATTTAATTGGTCAATAAGTGAAAGATCTGGTTCATTCCTGGGAGGATTGTAAATACTGTATAAATGTAGATGTTTTTTGTTATCCCAAAGTTTAGCTTTATTAATTCAGCTTTATCTATGTTATCCATTTCTTTAACAATTTGAAAGGAGTATTTAATATCCTTTTTGACTCCAACTAATATTCCACTAGTTATCTGTCTATTTGAATTATTGTTCATATTTATACTGGACCCTAAGTATTAGTTGGCCATGTAAATGCATTTGGTGGGAAGAGGAACCAAACAGTTATAGAGCAAGTGATTAGGTCATCGGAAGTGCAGTCAGGTAAGAAAAACCTCTGCAGTTCTGAGTTACATTTACTAGTGATGCTGGAGCTTGGAAATGTAGTACTCTTTTCACTGCGTTACTGTACATTCCCATTATTGCCTTATCCCTCGCTCCCATCTAATTGCTAGCCTTGATTATGTTAGGCATTGTCAATGAAACAATGGCACCCTCCTCAAATACGCTCATTTCATGCCCAATTAGTATAACTTTGGACCAAATCTGTTCAAATTTCAGAGTAGAGCATATCAGGTAGCCTGTAACTCAAACAGAATGCCAGCTTCAAAGAAGTGGAGTATTCCTTGTCAGTGACACCAAAAGTGATTTTACATATTCATGTGATTTAAGCATCTAATAATTCATGTCAAACCTCCTGCATATGACCTTTGGAGGCTTCATGACTAGCGAATCACAGACTTGCAGCATTGCCTGGTCAGAACTAGCTTCATCTCACTTAGTAATTACTAGATTATGTTCGGATATTATTAGTTAATTACAAGCATAAAAGTTATGTCGTACATAAAAAGAGTGTGATTTTACTTTCAGCCGTTTGGTGTTTATACACATTTGTATTTTAAGTGTGTTTTGTGTGAATGAGCTTGATCAACTTACTCATGAAAGGGGGATCAAACAATGCAATTACCTTCATATCATTTCTAATACAATCCAACTGAGCTTTTGTGCTCTCAAGTAAAACATCAATTTTCTCTCAGAAACAGTACATTTAAAATTGTGGAAATTGAACTTGACAATGTAACAAGAGATTGATGGGCCACCTGTGTTAAATATGCAGGACTACAGAAAAGTTAATTCATTAAAGAAATAGATAGAGAAGAAATTTTAGATCCAATTGTGATACATTTAAAAGAATGGTAACACAGAAGAATTCAGAGTGGCAAGTGACAGTGGTGAGGATGTTTGCTGAAGTGGTGAGCCCCTGGCCATCCCTCTAGATGCTAGAATCAGGAGCATTAATTCCTGCAACATTAATTAGTTTTACTGAATTGTCAAAGTTTACTTAGATTTTAATCTACAATTCCACTTAATAGCTCTGTGCAACGTGCACAGTGCAGTGCTATTCTTATGCTACACTGCATGCTACTATCTGTATCTCTTTCATGAACAAGCGCACAATATGGCTACATTGTAGCACGCTCATATTTGCAATGCCATATGCAGGAGATTATAATACTTATTATAAGTCTCATTCTATTTCTATTCAGCTCAGATTACTGTGATTGGAATAAAGGGATTTGAATGCATTAACATATGCTTTTCAAAGAATTATGTGGTAAGGAGTGTTTTTGCCCCCCCCCCCCTTTTTTTTTTCTTCTTTTTTTTTTATCTTCTTTTTTATTTCCCATAAAGAATCGGTTAATAATGTTATATTAGATATTCTTTTTTACTTTCTTTACTACACACAGTAGGCAGGGGAAGTACTGTATTCCACCGAAAAATTTGATGTCAAGATTTCACCGAAAATATATGTTTTGAGGTCCACTGAATCAAAAAAGCCAACACTTTAGAAAAAGGCATGTGTCCGTTTGTCTTTGAACAGCATAACTCGAAAACGAAAATTCAGTTAAAAGCAAAAGTTGGTATTTAAGTTTAATATCTTTAAACAATGCAACATGAAGACTTTGAAGAAAATTTCTCTATCCTAAACTTTGCTTGACATGAAAAGTTTTTTCTCGGAAATGGCTTTAATAATTTTGATTAAAATGCTATATGTTTAAGATATTTTTATGGCAAATGAAATGATATTTTGGATTTTCTGGCTATAGCCCAGGTAGTCCCGTTTACTCTAGGGGAGTTTTGCATAGCTGCTAAACCATAAGAGATAGACCAAATCTTACTATACAAAAGTGTAAATCTTGTTAAAACACACAATTTATATCCAAATTAATTTTTTTGCTGAGTGAGTTGTTTCGGAGATATTCGTTGTTGTTTGTGTGAGTTTTGCAATACTTATACTTTTCTCAAATGGTAGGTTCATTTTTTTTTTTTTATCTATTTGCCGTGCAAAGAGAACGTAAACTCAAAGCCTTCATTTAGCAGCCAGCTTTAAAAGGTTTGACCATTGCTCAAAGCCTACTATATTCTCAATTCCCCTTGCATCTACAAGAAAATTGGATCATTCGTGCCAATGTTTATCTTGACTAACAGTAAGAAGACAGAGGAAGAAGAGTTTCTAAGAATAGTAGTGAGAAAGTCATGAGTGCAACACATCAAATTTTTAAATTTATAGCAAAGAATTATTAGTAAAACTATAGCATTAAGTTCTCTTTCATTCCGTATACTGATTGGCCTATTAAGTTAAGGAATAAGATTGATTAAAGGAAAAAATTTAACCAATTTCAAATTGATATGAAAGGATATGTTAATTTTTCCCTGCATTTACCTTTACTTTTTTTCAACTACTTCATCTTCTTCCACTAATCATTTTCTATCCTTTTTAAAAATCCTACCAGCCTGTTTTGGTTTCAAGTGATATATCCTCGAGTGTTATTTCATTCAATTCCTTTAAGAAATCCTACTGTTACATTTCCTTAACTATTCATTTTACCTTGGCCCAAACTAGTTCTATAGGATTGAGATCACACATGTATTGGGGCAAGCAAATAATAGTATGGCTCAATAAAATAAAAAATGTGTCTGCTTTGAGGGCCTCTTTAGGTTTATTTGTTCGTTTCAATCATCCTATAAAGATCTGTTTTACACAGAACTGTCGCTCTAAATCCCTTTGTTCTGCAACCACCAAGAGTAGGTTTCACAGCACTTCTAAGCGAGGGATTATCTGCTTCTATTACTTTTACCATTTTCTTCCGGCATAAAGCTAGTGACAAGTAGGATTTTACAACTGAAAGGAGATATGAGCAGTGTGAATAATATTGGAAGTAAGTTCGCAACATGACCAGCAGAGCAACACTTGCACGGAAGTTTACAAAACTCGGGTTACACCATGTGGAATGTCTCTCCTCTCCCCTTTATTCCTCCTAAATTGTTTATTATTATTATTATTATTATTATTATTATTATTATTATTATTATTATTATTATTATTATTATTATTATTATTATTTATCGTCATCATCATGCTTTTATTCACCATTGGAAATGTGTACAATTTCATGGCTTCATTGAAAATTTAATACAGACAAGTATGGTCTTAAACATAATAATTAGTACATAATAATATATATTGAGAAAGTTAAACAGAGTATAATACACAATAAATACATTTTCTATAGCAATACTATTTGTATACAATAAACATGGGTACATCAAATAATTACATGTAAAAAGGTCAGACTTACTCAATAATACATTAAATATCATAGAATTAGGGAAGGAGAGTACTGTTAAAATTTTGTATCTAAGGAGTCATTTACCTCATAAAATTTGTATTTAAGCAGCAATCTTTTCGTCCTCAGTTTGAAGATTTTACTTGGTAGTCCTTCGAAAGATATGGGCAATTTGTTATACAGAATCACTCCTTTGTGAGATATGCTATTAATGCTCTTAAAAAGTCTATGATGCTGTAGATGTAAAGATTCAATATTTCTGGTGTTATGCAAGTGATAATCCTTATTTTGTGTGAAACATTTCAAGTTTTTATTAATAAAGGAAACCACTTCTAAAATATATACACAAGGCAATGGTAGTATGTTGAAACTGTCAAAAATAGGTTTGCTTGGAGAATTACATTTGGCACTTGTTTCATTATTTTCAACATTTTCTTCTGAGCTATAAAAACCATATTGGACAGATTTGAACTTCCCCAAAAGGGGATTACTTACGAAATTAATTAATGGATATATCCATAATAGACAGTTTTTGATACTTCTTTACTGTGTACTTAAATAATATTCTTATAGCATAAGTTAATTTACTTAATTTGCTACATAGTCCTATTATATGATTATTCCATGTTAATGAAGCATCAATAGTGGTTCCGAGAAATGTGATACTGCTAGAGTTGCTTACTTCTGTGTTTCCAATTAATCAGCTAAGTTTGGGAATGTATTAAAATTTAGATAGCATGTTTTTCCTAAGTTTAAGATCAATCTATTACCCTTCAACCAGTTTACCAAGTTTATCCCTGACTTGTCTATGACCAACTGCAATGATGGCTTGTCTCAATTAGTAAGAATTAGTAAGAATAAAATTTACATCATCAACGAATAAGACACTTCTGGCAGGAAACATATGATGGGAAATTTTCTAAGTACTGGTCCAAGAATTGAGCCTTGTGGTACTCCAAATTTAACAATCTGCAGGCTCAACTGCATACCACTGATCTCAGAGCCCTATTTGCTAGATATGTACTGAACCAGTGATTTGCAACGCTTCTTATACCATAATTGTTGAGCATTCTTCAGTAGAATGCTTTGGTCAACAGAGTCAAATGCCTTCAACAGATCAATAAAAAAGCCTAAAGCATGTTCCTTGTTTTTATCTGTAGCATTCAGTATTTCTTCTAAGAATGAAAAAATAGCCACATTAATTCCCTTGCCTGTTAGAAATCCAAATTGAGAATTTGATAGTATATTATATTTGTCTAAGAAGGCAACTAGTCTATTATACATAATCCTTTCCATTATTTTAGAGAATGTGGAAAGCAGAGCTATAGGTCTGTAATTCTCGACATGATTCTTATCACCTTTTTTTTGTGATTTTAGCTATTTTAAATACATCAGGAAAGCAGCCGGTTACAAAGATGTATTACAAATACGTACTAAAGGTTTTACCAGTAAGTTTGAGCATTGCTTCACAAGAAAATCTGGAATCTCATCATAAACACTACAACATTTCCATTTTAGTTTATTGATTGCTTGTACAACTTCTTTTTCCATTGTAGGATATAGATGCAGTGATGCGTGATTACTAGAGTTATGAGGAAGAGTTAGTTCTCCTGAAGAAAAAGACATGTTTAGTGTCAATTTAGAAATTTCATTAACAAAATAGTTGTTAAAAATTTCAGTTAATCTTTTGGATCTGTAGTAATATTGTCGTTAACAATTAAAGCTATGTTTTCATGAACGTTTTATTACAATATGTTGTCTTCTTCACAACATCTCATATTGCTTTACCTTTATTTTGCTGGCTATTAATATAATTATTATTACGCAGCTTTTCTGCATTTGTAATTATTCTTTTTAAGATATTGCAGTACCAATTAAAATAAGCTTTGAATTGTGGGCTATCAGTGGTTTTATTGATTTTCCTTAACAGTCGTTTCCTTTCACATGATATGAGGATCCCCTTTGTTAACCAGGGATTGTTATTACAATTTCTCACAGAAAGAGACATACTTTTTAATGGGAAAGCTACATTATAATAATGGGTAATTATTTTTAAAAAGGCATATGACTTTTCATTAACACTGTGTGTATCTGAGGTACTCCATGATTCATTACTCAAGAGATACTTAAAATAGTTTCAGTTATGGTTGCTGTAAATTCTTTTGAGGGTAACTTGATTTTTGTCAGCAGGTGGCATGAGCTGCTGAGTAGACAGTAGGAAAGTGAAAATTAAAGTTCATTATATAAAATATAAATTTGATAGCATAAAATACATTAGGAATAAAACACCACTTTGAAACTTTTCTAGAGATTGGGAAGTACCAGCATATGTACCATTGAGGAAGGTGTAAAACATTCGATAAAACTGAATAGCAAGTCCAATAAATTTATGAATGTAGTCATACTATAAACAATGCCTTCTAAAGTTACTGTAGCCAGTTAAGTAGCAAATCCATATAAAATTTATGAGTGTAACCAAACTACATACAATGCCTTCTAAAGTTACAATAGGCAGTTAACCTGTAGTTGAATATTTCAAAGCACTATCTTAGTTAATAAGTATTCCTGAAAGTATCGTTTTCCATGAACACACATCACTTGAGTGTTTTGCTATTTTAAAACTTAGGATCTATGTATTTAATAATTTATTGCTCTCTTTCCTCGCAGTAGGTCTTGAAAGTGTTGCCTCTTTCACCCAAAGTGCCTACATCTTGTACAACTTTCTTCATTGCTTTCCAAAGATAAAATCAACATTCTGGTTTAGCAAGTTCATAGGAAAAAATATTGGTAGCAATACAAAGACTAACTGCTGGTCAGAGCTGAGCTTTGTGTTTCAACATATTTAAACTATTGATACTTTACTATGTACAAAGGCCTTGATAGGCAAGTTACAAATTTGTTATGGGACGCTTGTCACTTTGCAAATCTTGAGCATGTGAGAGCAATAGTAAATTAACTTTGAAAATATCTTATCCACACCATAGTATGCACTGTGGTTTGTTGGCTTGGATCATAGTGCTGTTTCCCAGCCATGGAATGTGCATAGATTTGAACATGCCCTTGGGATGCAGGCCTATGAATAGGACCAATGCCTACACATCGTGAAACATAAGCATGCTTTTCCATTTATATCATCCATTTATATCATAAAGAATATCTGATTGGAGCTGCTCCCAAGGCTTAGTTTTGTTTCTGAGAGCTCTGAACTATCATTAAAATGCTAAGCATTTAAATTCTTATCTTGAAGTTAGATATAGTGGCTCATTAATTGGATAGTTTTGATTTAATTCAATTAGAGATAAAACACTCTACTGACCAAACTATTGTTTAATGGTAAGTTTTGAATTTCAAGTGAGAATTATGAGTAACAAATCACTTCAATAAATAATTCAAAAGTGTGCAGTGTCAAAACCTCTGCACATGTGTGACAGACATCAAATGCTAAAAAATGCACAAAAAATTAATATTTCTATCACAAAAGTTAAAAACGGACCCTGGGACTGAAATATGACTGAAAAATTATCAAATTGACGCTTTTTTTGGTTTATATGTATAAATGTTCCCCAAACTTTATTTTGTCTGTTGGTACTGAAAGTTTTTAGATTCTGTCATTTTTAAACATCTAACACAGCTTGAAACCCAGAGTCAGCAAATCATACTAAGATAAGTGAAGTTTTTAGTTTCTAATTTGTTCTTACCTTAGAATCTTGTTGTTTCACTGTTAATAGCTTCAATTTTTCCTTATCTAACACAGGCTTTAAATGCCATGTGTGCTACATTTAAACACCACCCCCCCCCCCCCCCCCCCCATTTCCCCCGATTACTGTTTAAATGTTCAGCAGTATTTGAACAAAATGTAGTCTAAACAGGGCTCAAATCCAGTGGAAAGAAGCGGTTAAGCTATGAATCTAAGAAAGAAGCTGCTAGACAAAAGAGGGAAGGTCTGACATATGCAGCAGGGCAGTTTTAGGCCAAACAGGTAATCCAACTACTAATCATGATGTTGTGTGTAGAAAAATTTATTTTCTAGACTTCGTGTTTTTTAATACACTACCTGTCCCATGTGCATTAAATTTTCTGCTATGCTCCTATAATTTTTTCAGCGTGTACTCCATTTATGTGTCTGCAGCTTCACTATTTGGTTTCAAAATCTGAAAGTTTTAGCTCTAAACAATTAAATACACAAAGAAAAGTTTAAAAAATATTTTAAAGTCCATCAAAGCAAAGAAATTAATTACTTTAAGAATAATTATTTTTTTCTTCCTGCCAGAGATTGATGGTGTTTGTAGGGTAGAGCTTATAAAATAATAAAACTGTTATATTTGAGTTTTTGATGCACTTGGAGTATTTTGAATATTAAGGTATTTTCACATTGTAAATAAATTGAATAGTTAATTACCTCAAAACTATAAAACAGATTCTGCGGAACTTTGTGTGGTAGTTTATAACATAAACACCCTTAAGTGTGCAAAATATTGATTTCATTGAGTTTGTTGGCATAAATTTAAAAAAAAAAAAACATAAAAATATAGAAAGTTAAAAATTCAGTCCCAGGTTCCCTTAATAAAAATAGTGTGGTTCAACACAGCCAAAATGTTCACCAACTTCAAGTTCTATTGATGAAAAAATGTGAATGTTGATAAACATTGCTCATTAACAGGGTTAACAAGTGAATGCACCAAATTAGTTATGTTCCACTGAAAGCTAAAAGTTAACATAATGTTTGCATTTTGCTTTAATAAGATTCATGTGAAGAAGTGCTCTAGCTAATACTAGATTGTCACTGCGTAGGAAAAAATTATCAGAGAGAGAGAGGTGCATGGTATTTTTAGTCTAGATTGGCTGTAGTATCCATATGCACATAGCAAATGTTAACAAATTCTTCTTTACTATAAATCTTTAACAGGTAACCCAGCTCATGCATCTCAAGATTTTCGGACCATGCAACTACTGAAGAATTAGAGAAGCTAACTTTCCAAGATGAACAACTAAGATGAAAAAAAATTTTAATGCTTAGATTCACAGAACAGATGTCATTACTGTTTGTAGAATGTTCAGCATGTTACATTTTTACAAAATAACAGTAAAGTCCTTGTTTCACTATGTCATATTTGTCAAACATTCCTATGCAATTGTAAAAGTTTGTGAGGTATATAGTTGAAATTATTATTTGCAGCTTGGAAAAGCAAACATTGAACATAACAAGCACAGCATAAATATTGTACTTTGGTAGTGCCACTTGTACATAGCATTAACATAGAAATACAGGTGCAACATTGAATAAGATGCCGAAAACTGATTAATTTAAGGGAAAACAAAACAAAATCTAAAATTTGCAACATTTTGGATATTAAAATGAAGTATAAGTAATAATGAGATAAACTGTGAAACATTTTATGACGAGGTTTATATATTTAATAAATCTGATATTAAAGGAAAAGCATTTCTAAAAACGTTAAAAAAGTCTTCTCATTATTGTTGCTGACAATGTTTTTCCTTTCATTCTAATCCTAATTACAATACATAACAGAGTATGTTCAGAATTGTTTTGTTTCTTTCCGTGTATTTTTACAGTTTAGCTTGAAATGTTGGGATATAACTGCTTGCTTGTTAAATAAGCTGCCGTCAGAGAAAGCATCTTCGAAAGGAAAGAAACAAAATTAGTTTGGAAAAAATAATTTATTGTAGTCTCTCCTACATTTATGCATACAATTTATTAAAATGCTCACTCAATAATAGGGAACCAATAATGTTGAATTGTAGGCCATATTTTCAAATATAATAAAATTATACATTTTGCAGTATACACCTATAATCCTATTAAAGTCATTGATAATTTCTCTCAGGTGTAATACTTGAACTGCATCCAATTTAATAAGAATCTTCATGAATGATCTTTGTTACCAAAGAGAAAAAATGTACTGCTCTGTACACATATCTATGATAGTCTTGAACACTACCCATTTCAGTTGAATGATTCATCTAACAACAAAATGCTCATTGTTCCCTGTTACAGAATAATGGACATTCCAAAATACAATTTTAGATGAATTGGTTTTGAAAGAATAGGAAGCTTCATTAATTATTATTTATTTATGCCAACAAACTTACTGTTGGTGTTTTTAAACACATAAGCCGTGTGTGGGCAAAGTTTGAGAGGTAGAACTGGAACTTAAAAATTCAATGCCACAACTGAGATTTGAACCACAGACCTTCTGCTTACCAGGCGGCTGCTCTAACCATTGAGAATTTAATGCCATTCTGGCAGTTTGTCACAATAGCTCAATGGTTAGAGCAACCGCCTGGTAAGTGGAAGGTCTGTGGTTCAAATCCCAGTTGTGGCATTGAATTTTTAAGTTCCAGTTTTACCTCTCAAGCTTCATTAATTATCGACTCCCACTTTCTTTTGCTGCATTGAATTGAACATTTATTTTTAAAATAAGATTCTTTTGATACCACAGAACAGTCTAAATGTTGTTCAATATTCTTGTTAAAATCCACCTAGTATTCTCATAAGTTCTATTACAACTGTAAATGTGGGTAGCACAACAAAGAATGACACTATCCAAAATATTTTCATACCATTTATTAACTATAATATAGAAGGAGATAGTTATTCAAAATGTCCCCCTTTGGAGGCCTCAGAGGCTTTCAGACGGCGTAGCCAATCATCTGTAGCAGCATCTTATGACATGTTCAAATTCTATACTGTTTGCTTCACATCTCCTTTTAGGGCCTCCAGATTTCTGTCATGTCAAACAGGCTTTATTCTAGATTATGTTCCATAGTTGGTAATCCAACAGATTCAGATCTGACCTTCCCCATGGCCAATCCTGGTGAGCTATAAACTCTGGAACTTTGTCCTTAAGCCACTCTTGCATGTGTTTAGCCCTTATTAGCTGTAGCAGAGTCTTATGATATTCAAGATTCAGCACCAGCTCATAAGGTTAAACACTGCAACAGTGGCTTAAGGACAATGTTCCCAAGTTTATAGCTCACCAAGATTAGCCATTGGGAAGTCCAGATCTAAATCCGCTGGATTACCAACCATGGAACTTCTTCAAGAATAAAGCTTGCTTTACATGACACAGACATCGAGAGACCCTAAAATGATATTTGAAGTGAACTGTGCAGAATTTGGGCTTAATGTCATACATGCTGCTATAGATGATTGGCCATGCTATTTGAAATTCTGTGTGACCTCCAAAGGACGACATTTTGAGTAACTATCTGTTCTTTGTGTTCACTATATAATAGTTAATAAATGGTATGAAAATGTTTATAATGTCATTCTTTGTTGTGCTACCCACATTTATAGTTGTGATAGAACTTACAATATGACTAGATAGGTTATCAGCAGATTAGATTGTTTCTCAAACAATGACAATCGTTATTTCCTCCACATAATAGTAACATGACTATTAGGAGGGTATGCCAAAATTGTAAGTCAGCCTTCAGTTACGTTATTTTCAATAACTAAAAAAAAAAAAAAAAATTGTAAACTTTTAAGAGGGTAGGTAAATGGAAACATGGTGTGCTAAAAAAATTAAGAGATATTTAACAATTATGACAAATTTAGCAATGAACCCCAAAACTCATTTAAGTAAAACAAATTTTGATAGTAATGGTATTTTACAAGTTGGTGTCATTGTTTTGTGCTGAATCTACATATTAAAGCTAGTAGCAAAAAAAAAAAAAAAAAAAAAAAAAAAAAAAAAAAAAAAAAAAGTGATTTTAAAAATTCTAATATTTTGACTAACAATAAACATGTAAGCAGCATTTCTTAATCTGGGACATCGGTCTGGGTGGCTCAGTTGGTTTGATCCAGAGGTCGCAGGTTTAAGATCTGCCCAGACCGATGATTTTTACCATGTCAGTAGATTTACTGGCATGTAAAAACTCCTGCGAGCCAAAATTTGGGCACACCGGCAATGCTGATGTGATCCTAGCAATTGACAGCATCGTTAAACAACAAAGTAATTTAACTTAATTTAATCTGGGAATTAATACACATCCCACAGTATATTGTGTATGTTTACATTACTTGGTGTATGAAATCAATTTTAATCCATTTTCCATATTGATTGCAATTTGCATTTAAATGTAAAATTGAATATAAACTTGTTCAATTTGGATTCAACTCTGCTTTATGAGTTTTTTAAAACAAGCTGGCAATTAAATAATTTTATTAGTAACTTTTAACATGGATTTGGTGATCTTCGGAGCTTATAAACTGAAAGAAAGTTGTTGCCTTTATTTGTTAGTAGTTATGCAATATAGAATTTAAATGAACCTTCTTTTGCAGGATCAGATTTGGAATTCATTCCAAACTGATCCTCTGTTTACATGTTATTTAGTATGAAAATTAGATTCTGATTTATTTCAATACTCCATGTAAACATAGTAATTATTATCTTCCTTTCATAGAAGTTTGAAAACAGTGTTGTTATAATCAATTTAATTTAAAAGGTGAGTCATTAACACTAAACAACACTTACAACATAATTTTCCAGAACACGTTTTGAAGGTTAACTTTCCTCCATTATCAACCGGACAATAATGATAATGGAGGTTGATAATGGAGGAAAGTTAACCTTCAAAAGGTGTTCCGGAAAATTATGTTGTAAGTGTTGTTTAGTGTTATTAATTGACTCACCTTTTAAATTAAATAGTAATTATTATTTATTTATGCCAACAAACTCAATGCTGGTATTTTTAAATACACAGCCATGTGTAGGCAATGTTTAAGAGGTGGAATCAGGACTGAGAAGTTCAGTGTCATAGCCAGGATTTGAATTTTTCAGTCCTGATTCCACGTCTTAAATAGTTTGTAATGCCTAACATAACTTGAATAAATAATCCTTATTATTATTAACTCATCCGATGTTTTAAAAATGGAAATTTGTCTAGAATAACTCAATTTCTCATGTACCAAAACATAAAAACTGTTAAAATTATAAGGAATAGATATTAAAGGCTACCACAACTACATAATTTAAGTAGTTTTAAAATTTAGGACTTATTTTTATTTTATTTCCAGTTTAACAAGTGTTATGTTAACATAAGTGTTAAAAGCCTTTGAAATTGAATAAAGGCATATCAGTCTTCCTTTGTGTTGCATTTGTTTACTCAAAGTGAAATGTCTGCTTGAAGAGCCTGTTCCTTAACCTCCAGTGCAGAAATAATTTTGGTAGACTTGCATCATTGAAGAAAGAAAATATAATTCTTGTACCTGTGAAGCATAGCACCATTCCACCTTGACTCAGTTTTGAATGTTGAAAGTTGTCTTGGTAAAAATTATTGGCCTGCATTAAAACTGAAAACATCCTCTGGCCTGCTCCACCACAGCACAACTTGACCCTCCAAGCAGCTAAATTAAAACTTTGTTCTGTCCTAAACAAGGATCTTGAGGTAATTTTCTGAAGCTACTTATTTAACAAAAAATGCAAGAAATGCAGACAAAAATCACATCTTCCTAATTTTATAAACATATGAATATCATTGCAAAGCATATTATGTCCACCCCAGGACAAAATCGAGTTTTACTTGAATTTGCATAGTTTTTAGCATGCTCTTTCCTCTAAGAGATGTAATATTTTATCTCTATGTAACTGGCATGTGAAAATCGGATATTGTTGCAAACTTCTTCAAAGAATATGAAGAAATTTGCGAAATGTAGTGAGTGATTTGAGAAAGTGTCTAAACTATGGAAAATGCCCTGTGAATCACAAATGGAAGTCTCATACCTGATGCACAATCTCTTGAGAACTATTAATCCTCATTCTAAAGAAAGGAAAATCCATAGCTCATATCCCAGAACCACCACTCATTCAGCCAATCACTAGGATATCAGAAGCAAAATAAAATGTGGTGCTTTGAATCTGTTTAGAAAGTTTCTTGTTAATAAAAGGGTTTGGTGATAATCGTTTGGTGATAATCATATAAGGAGGAAAAGTTGCATTATTTTACAAAAACATTAACTGCATTAGAACCACTTAATTGTTACAATGAATTTGTCAAATTGTGCCATTGCTCAGGAGAATGTAAACATTGTTGACAAGGTAATCCAAATTATTATTATTATTATTATTATTATTATTATTATTATTATTATTATTATTATTATTATTATTATTATTATTATTATTATTATTATTATTATTATTGTTGTTGTTGTTATTGATGTTGTTAATTGTGAAATCTTTAAAATGTTAGCTTTGTTTATTCATTAAGCAAATCTGTTGTTCATATAGTTATTGCGAGCAGCCAGACTTTTTTCAAGAAACACTCAATTTTTCATTGAGTAAACATGTTTTCACAATGGCACTAGTGCATCTCAGTTTTAACAAATAAGGAGTTTGTGTATACTTATATGATAATCACATAAAGCTTTTCAGTTTGAAATTACTCTTTTTTTATTCACATATCCATTGGCGACATTAACAACACATACTGAATCAAATATGAATCTCCAGTTTTAAAGGCTTTAGTTTTGAAAAAATAGTTTGCTTGTCACACTATTCAATTTGTGTTATACAAAGTTAAATTTTGTAACTGTTACATTAGAAGTATCTCCCATACTTTCGCCGTAATTCATTTTTGGTCTCTCCTGTAAAATCCTGTTTGCTTGGACATAATACGGTTTGCAACAATACTCATATGTAAAACACACTGGTGGTTACATTTCATATGCATTCCTTATTAATTGTAACCATTTAAGTATGAAAAAAATTATTATATGTTAAAAGCCATGTTCTTAAGATAGCATGGGTTAGTAAAAAAAGAGCTATTTCTAAACTCAGGGTAAAAGTTATAAACCTGTAGAATATACTGTGAAACTGTCTAAAATTTTTGAGATTTAAACAGTAGTAGTTCTGCTGAAGTACTTGACTAAAATGTTGAACAGTTCTAAAACTACTTTTAATTATCTTATTATATTAATTTTAACACAGTGCATAAGACACTGACATGTATAATTATTAATATACATAGTATTTGGCCATAGCACAGACCCATTCATGAACATTACAAATTTAAGAAAAATCCTACTTCAACATTAACTACTTTGACTTCCTAACTCTCATTGGGGAAACAGCCAATACACTGTAATTGAATCAATTGACTTCGCATTTGGAAGTGGGGACAAAAAATCAGAAACATCTACAGATATTTTAAAGAGCTTTGCTTTAGAAACCATACATACCCAATACTCTACCAATGAATGGTTATACATTTTCACTGACGGTTCTTTCAAAGATGGAGTTGCCTGCAACCTTTTCTCATTGTCACTCACTTTTGATTTGAAAATAACAGCAGTTCATACAACATTAAAAGAACGTTTAAATTTACAAATGAACAGTTATACCAAAGTAGTTATATTCTCAGACTCAAAAGCTGCAATAGAAGTAATATGCTCATATATTATTAAATCTTGCCAAATTAAAGATTGTTATCAAATGGTGATACACTAATCAGAATACATAAAAAGATCCACTTTCAGTGGATTCCTGCTCACTCTGGTATATCTTGTAATGAAGCTGCAGATTTTTTAGCTAGAAAGGGTTCTAATATGCTTTAAAAAAGCTTACCATATTAATCTCAAAAGATCGATTTCATCAATATTTACAATTTCTCATATTGCAAAACTAAGACTAAGAACTCAAGAAAAGAGTTGGAAAGCTCTTGTTATTCACCTCGATAACTTACCACAATGCCCCCACAAAATAGCAGTAGATACTTCAGATTAATAACTGGTTGCAGTTGTTTTACAACTCATCTGCATAGAATTAGAATCTTGCCTGCTCCCATTTGCTGCTCATGTGATTTGGGAACATATGAATAAAGACCCCCTAAACATCTGAAGTGCATTATCTGAAGAACTACAATGTTGGAAGGCTGAATGCCAATGGCTTTGTCACCAAATGCCTGGCGTTGATCAACAAAAAGAACTACCTGTCATTCAATGAACTCTTAAACCCTTAAAAGATGTTAATTAAAGAAACTGGATGAGATCTAGGCTTTCAGCCATATAAACATTTTGAGAAACAGCCTGATGAGCTTGCAATGTACCCTGAAGTGCAGTGTATCCAAGAATCTGTACAAGAAACAACATTAGAGAGCCCTTTTGGTTCAATATGCGTATGTTGACATTTTTGTAAGCCTCAAAGTCAAAATAGCTGGGATTCAAAACCTAAAAATGAATTATTTAGTTCTCAAAAATTGCTTAGTCTATTTTCCTGTAAAAACAAATCAAAAATTTGTTTTTATTTCATGGTAGAGGCTATGTGCATTTCCAATAGTGTTGATATAGAAGTTTTGGAAGGGAGTTCAAACTTTTCTTATACCAGTTTTGTTTATTTCGTGCTATGTTGATCTCAGTGGGACTTTCTGGTTCCTTAACCCTCTTAGTGTTGTGGGCCAGTCTGCTCGTATTTCTGAAGTTGGCTGTATCGAGCCGATGTGAAGTACCACAGGTTTTTATGCTGAAAACAGTATCATTATTATTGTATTTTTCTTTAATTTAGTAAAATTATATCTGTAAATGAATGATGTGCAGAAGTACAGCTTAGGTACATTTAGACACTCGCCAATAAACTGAAGTAAAGATTTATTGTTTTAGACTCTAGACACACTGTAATTATTGAAAAATATTTTGCTGAAGTGCAAACATAATGTTTCCACACCACTGTAATTAAGCTTTCTCCAATATGAAATCAGATACACCTTAGCAATCAATGTACGCACATAGGTACTATACAAGGCCAAGCATGACATCAACAAACGTCCAATGTCAACAAGTATACCGAAGCACTGCATGTGTACACTCTGGTACGGATAGAAAATGTAACCTATGTTACAATATACTATCCTCCTCATTGCTTTCCATGTGGGAGTTACATTGAACCACCATATACATTCGTAAATTGTTGAATGTGAATTTTCTGCGCCTCTCGCTGAAACAATTTTTATATTGGGAGGAAGTTCATTCGTCACATGACATTAATGGTGCATATGTGTAATACAAATCATTTTCATGTGTTTGTCCAAGACTTGGTTTATTGCTTAGGTCACGCAGCACTGAAAATCCAGCATTTTTGTGTAGAATACTGGACAATTTATTACTTTCTCTACTACGCTAGTAAAGTAGAGGAAGTATTTTATTCCACCCAAAAATTCAATGTCTAGATTTCACTGGAAATATACGCTTTGAGGCCCCCCTGAATCCAAAAAAAATCATTCTTAGAAAAAGGTCTGTGTGCGTGGACAGCATAACTCAAAAACGAAAAGTCAGTTAAAAACCAAAGTTGATATTTAAGTTTAACGTCTTTCAAGGATGCAACATGAAGATTAAGAAAATTCCTCCACCCTAAACTACTCTTTACATGGAAAAATTTCCTAAAATAATGATTTTCTTGAAAATGGCTCTAAGGATTTTGATTAAAATACCATTTGTTTAAGATATTTTTATGGCAAATGAAATGTATATCTTCAGTTTTTTGGCTATAGCCCATGTGGCCCTATTTACTCTGGATGATTTTGCATAACTGGTAAACCGTAAGAGATAGACCAAATCTTACTCTACAAAAAATGTAGATCTTACTAAAACACACAATATATGTCTAAATAAATTTCTTTGTAGAGTGAACCATTTCGGAGATACTCCTTGTTATTTGTGTGAGTTTTGGAGAACTTATACTTCTGTCAAATGGAATATTATTCATTTTTTTATATATTAACCGTGCAAGGAGAACGGAATTTGACAATCACTCAAAGCCTACGGTATTCTCCTTGTACCTACAAGAAGATAAAGAATAAGATCATTTCTGCAAATGTTTATCTCAACTTAACACAAATATAGGAATAAGAGTGCAACACATCAATTTTCTTTTTTGCTCGTTCGGTAGGTGGTCCATTCTGTATATTGTTAATTTTTGCGGACACCTCCTCGACTATGTTTATGCTTTTAGACAGCTCTAAATTACATTATTCAAGTTGCTTAATGGCTGTTGATAATACTCAAAACTTTTGGTTTATAAAATGGAGATTGTCCAGTAATTGTTGTGAAAGTAATGCTTTAGCTGCTGCAATCGAAGAAGCCTCTTCACTATTTAAAGACAGAAGTGTTTCTTATTTTATCTTAATGATTTGCATAATACGATACAGCACTTAACCAAGAACACCATCTTGTGACTACTGGACTTGGAGACATGGAAGTGTCAGGTGCTATCTCTCTGAACGTCATTATTCTGGAAGGCAGTTTCAGAAATATTTTTTTTCATATTAGCTACAAAGCTATCAATGTCATTATATGACCCACAAATAGTGTCAGCTACTCTATGAAGTCCATGAGCAAGGCACCTAATATGGACCATTTTTGTGTAATCATTTGTATTCTTTTCATGTAATGCATCTGTTAAAAAAAGCAACACATCATCGTAGTGAATACAATGAGATACTAAAAGTGACATCGATGTTTCAAAGAGTGATATAATTGTTGAATGGTTCAGCTTTTCTAAACATTCTGTTAATAAAAATTTCTGCCCTGCACATGACGGAAATAATACACCCACAATCACATGTGCCACATACTTGTCAGTTGTTTCATCAATCGAAGCCCACACATTATTACCACTCACATGTTCTCTTATGTTTGCAACAGTTTCTTTATAACATTGGGGTAAATAGTTTATACGCAGCGTGGGCTTGTCAGGTATATTATGTTTTGTGTATTTTTCAAGAAATTCTTGAAAATACTTATTATTGAGTTTATTGAAAGGTATATCAGCACTCACTATCATGTGACACAATTCTTTGTTAAAATTTGATTGTACATCTGATTGTGACGAACATTGAGTTGTTTCATCGACGTCTTCATGTGATTTACATTCGGCACGTTTTTTATGCAATTTACTATTGCAGTGCTTCTCAATATTCTGGGTCTTTTGTGATCTTAGTTCTATTTCACACACTGTTTCTTCGTTTATAGTAATTATATCTGTTCCATATTTCTCTTTGAGTTGTTTCAATCCAAACCGAACTAAACGCTTTACCTTTGGCATGGCAGCTTGGTGTTACCAGAGGATGTCGTACTATTAACACAATATTTCAACCCGCCTGCGGTGCCGTAGTAGTAAAAGCGGGCGTTAAACACTACTACAACAATATTTCAAACTCTTGCACTCCCTGGAAGACAGATCTACCTGCATGGCAAGCAGTAGTTGCAATGAAACTGAAGCTACGCATTGCAAACCAGACTATCCCTGTGTGTTGTCCCCAGGACTGACGTCAGCAGTTATATACTGTGAGAGTCCCAAACCACATATCTCTTTAAATGTGTATGGGATCCGATGCCTGGAAATCACACTATTAAATATTACTAATGGTAATTAATAAAGCTAAATAGGGCTAATAGAATGACACCCTAGATGGCGTAGTTACAATAATTAATTTTATCACTAATTGAAGCTCATTGGCATTTACTTCACACCAATTGAAATATTCTAACAGCTTTTCACATCTATGTCTGCTGCAAAAATCTTGTGAGAGCTCTTGCCATTTTCACAGGAAGTGCACTGCATACAAATGCAGACTAAGGAATTGTTATAAAAATGAGAAATACCATTGTATACCTTGCTGTGGAAGGACAAAGGCTGGACCCTTCCAAGGGTTTGCATTCTGTCATTACAGTATGTCACAAAATATCTTTCAATATAATGTTTTGCAAATCGATATAATCAGTTCTGGGACTTAAAGCCTGGCAGCTGTTACTTGCTTGGCTCTAAGAGAGTTAAGCTGCATATATGAGATCTGTGGTTGAAAATATATAAGATATTTTAAAGGTTTTTAACTGAAAGGACAAAAGAGAGATTTTGATATGCTTGATATAAAAAATGTCATATTTAAGGAATATAATCTAATGGCACATAGGTCAGCTAATCATAATAATTCATAAAACTTGAAAATTAATTGCCTGTTGCTCTGTATCTGTGCTTGAAATTTATTTGTGAAATTGCTTCAGGGTAATCTCCATTCAGCAGAGAATGTATAGCATAGCTGCAAAGTTGCTTGCATATGTATAATTACTGTGCCATTAAGTGTTGTACGGAACATAGTAATAATAATAATAATAATAAACAATAAGAGTATCTCTCTTATTTCTCATGTAGTTTGACATCATTAATGAAATGAACTATGAGTAACAACTTCTGTCATCTTTCATGGTGCAATTGTAGAGAGCAGTTTGCTGGCTACAGAATCTTAATTATTTGAGGCACTTAAGAAGAATACATTTTCCAAATAAAAATTCAAAATGGTGATAAATTTTACCCAAATAATTATTGCTAGATTGAGAATCTAGCAGAAATCTTGCATTTTTAACTTGTTGCAGAAAAAGCCTAATTTTGACAACTCAGTAGACCTCTAGTCCCTCATTGTTAATTAGACCTGTACCACAGATTATTTTATGAAATAAAGCATATAAGTGGTAGGTTTTGCTTAATCCAGAGAAATTGCCTGTACCTAACTCTCAGCTATATAAGCAAGTCTGCATGAACAGAGAAGGAGTTTTGGTGAGTTTGTCAGTCAGTTTTTAGTTGGTAAGTCAGTGAAAGAGTAGAATTATCTGAGTGAGTTCTAGACAGTTGAGCAGTGTTTTGTGTCAAGGTTACAATAGAACAGAACAGCTGTGAGTTGTAACGTCATAAGTTGCGAAGTGTAATTCAGTTTTAAGGGAAATAAAGTGACAAAAAGTATTTGTCATATTTTTAACTTCTGACTAGTTTATATAAGAGCCTGCATATATTGTTCCTAGTAAAGTAAAACTAGTAACACAAAGGTAAACATTGTTACAGAAAATTTCTTGGAAGTGTTCATATTCCACCCAACAGAAACATAATGCTGGCCAGTGATTTTCATGTTTCTGAAAATGAATAAATGAACTAAACAGCATGACACCATGCACTATGTTTCAATGTAGATGGTCTGATCATCGTCACAGTGACAATAAAACCAGCTGTTTAGATGTGGGCTGCTCCAAGACCTTGTTCTTCCTGCCATTCCTCAAGTGAATGTGTGTCAGCTACCAATGTCATTAATTGAAATTGACTTGCAAGTGGGTCCAAATAAATTGAAGTCTAATAAATAAAGAAACATATGCAGCAGTAAATAACATAGTTTATAACAAAAATTATTATTGCCTTTAAGATAATAAATTTTGCTTACAGAGTTAGTGTTCATTCTCCAAAGTCATTCCTAAGAGTAAGGTAAAATGAACTGCAGCGATCCCAATAGTTTAGCTTACTTTTTCCCTTTTTGTCACACAAAGCTTATGTGATCTTACTAAAATGCACTCTTTTGTACTCTGTTGGCCTGGGTGGTTCACTTGGTTAGGCGCTGGCTGTCTGATCCCATGGTCACAGAATCAAACTCAATGCAGACCTGTGGTTTTCAAATGTGCTTAAAAGCAATGTCAACAGATTTACTGGCAAGCAAAAGAGCTCTTGTAGGACAAAATTCCAGTTCATCGGTGGCATTTATATGATCCTGGTAATTGACAGCGTTGTTGACAAACAAAATATTAAAACATTTTTATTAACTTGTTTTCTTGGTACAAATTTTGCAATCAATTTTATATTAACTTCCCAATGAGCTAGGGGCTGGAAATCATACATATAACTCTGAACTGGATGACAATGCAGTATTAACTCGCTTTTAAGAAAATCTGTCCACCCCAAACTACCCTTTACATGGAAAACTTTTCAAAAATGCTCATTTTAATTAAGCTAAATTCCCAATGAGCTAGAGACCTAAAATTTTAATTATAGCTCAGAACCTGATTACAGTATTAACTCATTTTCAGGAAAATCCCACGCGCCAAATATCCCTTTACATGGAAAAATTTTCAAAACTTTAAATTTTGCTTAAACTTCTTTGAAACTTGGAACTTAAATTTTAAACTAACTTCACAGTGAGCTGGAGACTTGAAGTTTTCTACATAGAGGAGTGTAAGAAATAGGAAGCAGCTATTGTTGAGAAAACTTACGTATTATTTGCAGTACAATAAAATTAATAGTGACTTAGCTGAATTATTTGTGCATAGTTATCTGTTGCATGCACCCTACATTTTTTATTTTAAATCTTAAAATATTTTCATAGCTATTAAAAATTCAAAATCACAAATTTTCAAAACAATTTGTATGGGGCTAGGAGAATTTATTTTATACTTTTAATCCATTTTAAAAGTGTGATATGTTAAAACTTTTAATTTAAATCTATTTATCTTTGGTGCTCTTAAAATTTCGATAATAGTTGGGAAATGAAAGGCATTGATTCTTTGAAAATAAATGTCTTTAAACACTTGCAGTAATAAGTATAACATGCTCATATACTATGTATTGAACTACAGCTGCTTTGATTTTTTTTAACTCTGCTTTTCTTTGCAGGAGAGAGAATTACTGTATATGGTGTGAATCCTGTCTACTGTCCTTCACCAGGTGCTTCAGGAATATTGCAAACCAGAGTAAGTAATTGTTGGCAGTTGAATAAATCTTGTATGTGAGACTCGAAGCTATTGCATTCCCCAAACACTTTAAAATATAGTAGTCATGAATATCTGAATTAATTGGGACCAAGACTACCTCGGATAGTGAAAAACTGGTAATATAATGTACTAATAGGTCATATGGTATCGCCACTGTATCTCTGGCTCCAACATTGAACATGACCGAGAGAGGCAGTGTTGCCAGCTCTTGCCACTACAGTGTATACATGTGCTATCTCTTTGGAAAATGCAAACAATTCCGAAGCGCTAGCCATAACCTTATTACAACTATAATGATAACTATAAGAATAACTATAACAAGGGTAGTGCAGTAAATTGCACAAAAACCAATGCATGGGCTAAAGCAAACACTTACTGACTACACATGCTCCACTTACAACAGAATTGCCAACATAGTAAAAAATGCAGTGCATGCACATAGGGAGGAAGCCTGTAATTGAGTGCTAACAAACATCTTCCACCCTTTGCCCTTCTGGGTTGTGTTTTGCATGTGGCAAAGCTCTAAGCAACAACAGTAAACTACGTTTTAAAAACGTTATAAGAAATCAAATTAGAGTACCAACATATCCATTGAAACAAGAATAGCTTTCTCCACTGCGTAAATTCACAGTGCTACTACTAAAGGTGGCCATTCTGATATATACTGAAACCGAAATTATAATGTCAATATATATATTTGATAATAGAAAGAAACAAAAGGAGATTCTAGTCAATAGTTAAGGGGAAGATGTAATAAAGCTGAATATGTTAGTCTCAAGAATGGAAGCCTAGGCAGATTTAAATGAGTGATAAGGTTATAATTGTTGTATGTACAAACCTCTAACGACTTAGCGGGCTGATTCCTATCTTACCATGACGTGTTCTAAAGTTAGCCAATGGAAATCACTTCCCTCGTTTTGCTCGCGCAAAAACAAATGCAACGCAAGACACTCATCTTGAATAGAGTCGAGATAACGCAGTGCAACTTGGGAGTTGTACGTAAGCTAGCGCGTATACATAATTCGGCGGTTGCTAAAGGGTGACAAAGTTAAAGTGTTATAACGCTGTAGTTGAAGGTACAAAGTTACATTCTATTTAAATATCGTCGGCAGTTCTCTACAAATCTGGAAATTTACAAATAAAGTGATATGTTGGTTGATTCTTCGTTTGGTTCCATTTCTACCATAACTCACGCACACCCTGTAGATTAGGACCTCTTGCTAGAGCTAGTCCGGACACCAAAAACGAGATCTTATAGGTCTTAAAGGCGACGTCTTCGACGGAGAAGAACCGATTGCGTCAATACCTATATCTTTCTTTACTCTACCAAACATAAGTGCCAGAGATAAATTATCATCTGCAGCATTATAAATGACTAAAAGTACACTCAAAGCTGTACACTAATTACACTGGTCTACAAAAATTAACTTTTTCTCTTTCACAAGAATTAAAATAACAGATTCTAAAAGTATTTTTCGTGCTGAATTCAAATATAATTACAGTTTGTCCGCATCGGGCAGGAGTTTTGTGTGATATTCATTTGAATTTTTATAATATTCTAAAAAATCCGTAACTAGGTAACTCAAAATTATAACTACTGATTCTGACTTACCTAGAAAGTGGCAGATAGTGATTTTCGGGTATATTTTGCATCTGGAACGTCTCTCATTTTAGTCCAACAGTAGTCAGCCAGCATATTGGAATTCCACTTGCCTTGGTACCTCTTCTCTATCGTAGAAATTTGCTGATGAAAACGCTCACCGTGTTCATCGCTGACAGCTCCAAGGTTTTCGGGGAAGAAGTCCCAGTGAGAGTCCAAGAAGTGAATTTTTAAAGACATGTTGCATCCCATAGCTTTATAAGAATGCAGAAGATCAGCCACTATGTCACGATAGTTTTCTGCTTTATGGTTTCCAAGAAAATTGCAACAGCCTTCAAACTTACTTTAGAGGAGTCTATGAACAATTGCCACTCATCTGGTCGGTGTTGATGCCCAAGAGTTTCCATAAGTGAACAAATATTATTACAAAACACAACACCATATTCTTCAGAGAAGTATTCTTTGAAAACACTATGGCGGCTACGATAACTACTTATTCTTACATCTTTTTGGAGTAAATTCCACCCTTTGAGTCTGGAAGTTAAAACTTCGCTTGCAGTTTAGACAGATTTAAATCCCGAATCAGGTCATTAAGGTCTTGCTGATTGGGAAAGTATGGTTCTGATGAACAGCTACTGGCTTCATATGTAAGATCATTTTTATTTTCATCTGAATCACTTTGAGTTTCAGTTAGGTCAGAATCAAAGTTATCACTTAAGGTTGTATCTACATATACTGGTACGGGGAACTCTTCACTGTGTAAGACAGGTCTCAATGCATATTGCAAATTCGGATACTTAATTGTATATTTTGTTTTAGATATGATTCCTTTAATATTTGTCAAACAAAAATAACAGTCAGTTGAATGATCCTTCGGTTCCCTCCAAATCATGGGAATTGCAAATGGCATATGATGTGTACCATTTTTCCACCCAGTCTGCAGTCAGCAGTCTAACACACGAAACATAGCATGTATTTGGGGCCCAGCTCTTATCAAAATCACCAACTTGACAGCCAAAGTAAAGATGATAACACTTCTTTACAAGTGGGGTCATATTTCGCCTCTGAGACTTGAAGGTCAGCTCACCACAAATATAGCAGAAATTATCTGCATGATTTACACACTTTCTTGGCATGATGAAAACATTAAGCACTGAAATACAACATGCACAACATACACAATACACTTCTAAACAGAAAGGAAGGAAATATTTCACTAGTGAACAATGTCACAGTCAGCTCAATACTGACACATCACAATGCCAGACAGGTCTGAGCATGTCTAAACATGAATGAACCTGCACAGTCTTGTTTTGTGGTGCTTCAGCGTGATATTACAAATAATTTCAATAAACACGGCTTGAGTAAAATAGCTACATATGAGGTAAAGGTTCCTATGACAGGTCAAAGAAAACGCTAAAAATCATATTTTGAAAAGTAGCTTTCACAGAAAAACTATGCCTGATGGGAAAATTCTGACTACATATCTGAATTCAGGATGAAAAAATGCACTAGATTCACTATTCAGATTTCTTGTGAAAAAAATCTTGTCGACCAGTGTTATTTATTACATTATAATTCCTTAAAATGTATATTGAATACTTCATACAGTTAAATTAAAAAATAAACAGATTACAATATAAAGTGATAAGGTTCCATTTGTAAAAGTCTTTCATGGTTGTTGGGCTAACCTTTTGCCTCTCTTGGGTGCTGTGATACAATGCTAATGCTGCAGAGACAGTAGATAGGACGACTTAGACCCTTCTTGCTGTTCAGTGTAGGCTAGAGCAGCTTTGATCACGTTCAGTCCCTCAGAATGTGATATTTTTTGGTGGTGCACTTATCTGTGCCCGAAATAACTTCAAGGGAACAGGTATCCCAGACCTCAGCATAGGGTACAATAGGTTGCACCACTGGCCTGATGCACCAGGTTTTGGATAAACTTCCCAAAAGTCAGACCTTTATCAAGCTTCACTCCCAGATAGGTGATGGGAATAAATGAACCAACTGGGCATCTGTCCTAACATATTCTCTTACTAGGTGGGTGGGACTTGCCTTTCTCTGGCCAATGATCACATGATAATCTGCAATTAGACCAACTGACTGGTGTTTTCTTTTGTCCATAATCTCCATCTGTTGTCATCTTCCTCTAGCAGGGGTGTTTAATGGCTGGTATCCAAACTGGGCTCAGTTGAAGCCCCCAATCTTTGCTGTAGTTGCATGGGTGTAGTTTAATTAATACACTCGTTTGACTCTTGGTAGACGTCAGTTGTTTCGTCTACTTAAGGTGAAACAGTTGTTTTCAATTTTATTTATTTTTTTATTGGATATAATCAGATTTTTGCTACCTTATAACATGTTTTATTGGTATTAATTTTCAGGGGTCTCCGTCTAGGGGATATGTGAATAGCGACCACAAGTTATCCAAGCTGAGCAGAACATTACTTCCACTTACTGGTGTTTTGCTCCTCACTGTAACTTTTCTATCTGACCTTACCTTACCTTGGTCATCTCTTGTTCTCTTTCGACCCCGATGCTATTAGGGTTCCTGAGGGCTAGGTAGTCTTTATTTTTCCAACCTCTCAATTTGTCTATAAAACCTTAACCCCTAACATGCTGACCTGTCATGGCATGTAATATGTCCTCTGATTGGTAGTTAGAGGATATGGTTGGTGAATTTATTTTGATAACTCTCCCAGTCAGGTCGGTGAGACCCGTAAACCAACGACAGGTGTGGTCCTCCAGACATTCTCGTGGTTGTGAGAGAGCGATGTGACTGCCAAAACATAAAAATATGGTGCTCTCTAAAAAGCGGTTACATTTACTGCTAAGTCTCTTCAATATTTATGAAATATGACTCGAGGGGTAAAGTGTTCCGGAGTTAAAATAGTCCCCCATTCGGATCTCCGGGCGCGGACTATTTCTCGAGAACCAAAACATTATATTAATAGAAGATCTAACATCAGACTTCTACAATGGAATGCGGGTGGTTTCACACAAACAAAAAGAGTAGAACTGAATAAAATTGTATTTGACTATAACATAGATATATTTTTTATAGAAGAGGCAAATCTAACAAATGACCACCTTAAATACTTCAATTTTACTGGTTTTCTACTACACCTACTACCCAAAAATAGACAGATAAGTAGTGGAATATTAGTTGGAGTCAAAAAGGATATTAAATCCTCCTTTGAAATTGTTAAAGAAATGGATAACACAGATAAAAGTGAATTAATAAAGCTAAATTTTTGGGATAACAAAACACATCTACATTTATACAGTATTTACAATCCTCCCAGGAATGAACCAGATCTCTCACTTATTGACCAATTAAATAAAACAATCATAATTGGGGATTTCAATGCCCATTCTAAAAGATGGGGTTATGAAAAAGTGGATTCTACAGGGAAGATAATGGAAGAATTTTTGAATACCACAACTTTTGAACTGATTTATAGTAAAGAAGATCCCACAACCTTCATACATTACTCTGGAGCAGGCAGTAACCCAGACCTCTTGTTGGCTACAACAGATATTGTTTCAAAAATTAAAAAACAAGTTATAGCAGATCTAAGTTCTGGTCACAGAGCAGTAATTGCTGATATAAAACTAGAGAATACAAATAACAGTTAAGGTCTCACAAATCTGTATTGGAACTTCAAAAAAGCAGATTGGATCAAATATAAAATTGAACTGGAACATAAATTTAAAGAACAAACAAACTCACAGCTGCATGACCAACCAGATCATTTGAACAAAAATTTCTGTAAAGTCATCCTAGAAACCGCAAAAAAAACATATTCCTCGGGGAAGAATAAAAAACTTCAAACCCTTTTGGAACCCCCAGTTAGAAGAACTGAAAAAGCAAAGGGATATAGCTAGAAATACAGCTGAACAAACAAAAAACATATCGGATACACAAATATGGCGGAAGAAATGTGCCTCACTAAAAAAAGAAATTAATACTGCTAAAAAGAATTACTTTAATAATTTCTTAGAAAAAATGGATTATAGGACAGATGGTAACAAAGCTCATAAGTTCATAAAAAATGTCAAGGGTAGGAAAGAAAACAACAGCACACCTATCATACACAACAATAAAATATTAACTAATGATGCAGCCATAGCCGAAACATTCAATAAATATTATGCTAATTCACATAAAGTAACAAGAAATAATAAAAAGGAACGTAAAGAATTTAAGAAAGATGTGAGACAAGAAAGAGAATGTGATCCTAACACACAGTGCAATATCTTTTTTCAAAATTTTAATATGCAAGAACTGAACATTGCAATAAATAATCTAAAAAACAAAAAGTCTCCTGGACCAGATCACATACATCCAGAGTTCATAAAAAACCTTGGAAAAACAGCAAAACAACAACTACTGAAACTCTACAATCTATCCTGGAAAACCACTGTACCTGCTGAATGGCGAAAAGCAATAATTGTCCCACTCTTGAAGAAAGACAAAACAGCATCAGAAATAAAAAATTATAGACCAATAGCTCTTACTAGTATAATAGCAAAAGTGATGAAAAGAATGGTGTCAAACAGGTTAAATTGGTTTCTAGAATCACAAAATTTAATATCCCCATGTCAAGCTGGATTCAGAGAGTTCCACTCTACAAATGAACAAGTCTTACTTCTTAGTCACAAAGACTCCTTCAATAGAAAACAAGATAATTATCAGTTTTTATTGATTTCCAAAGTGCACATGATTCTATATGCAGAACAAGACTACTAACGGAAGTAAAAAAATAAGGATACAAGATCCAATGTTTTCATGGCTATGTCATTTCCTAACTCAACGCTTTATTGCTACCAGATATGGAAGGAATATATCGAAGTATAAACAAGTACACCACAAGGTGCAGTGCTCAGCACAACACTTTTTAATATATTTATTAGTCATCTGCCACAACAAATACAAGAATTGGGTGTGAAGTGTGCACCATTTGCCACTTAGTAATGTGGACTTCAAAGCCCAAAAACAGAAGTACAGAACTAGAAAAAAACCATGCAACAATCCTTAACCAACCTACAAAAGTGGACCAAAGAAAATTTAATGACTGCTAATATAACAAAATCAAACTACCAAATCTTTTCACTAAGAAAAAAACCACTAAAAATAAAAATAAATTTTGAGGGTCAACAATTACCTGAAACAAAGGAAGCAAAGTATTTAGGAGTTACATTTGATACCAAACTTACATGGACCAAACAAATAGAAAATGTAATACAAAGAGCAGTTAGGTGCCTTTCACTGTTAAAACGTCGAACAGGAATGAAGTGGGGATGTTCCAGAGCAACTCTTAACACAACATACAATGTATATATAAAGCCTTTATATACTTACTGCAGCGAAGTTCTTGTAACAGCAAACACAAAAAAATTTCAAATCTTTCAAAACCAAAGTCTGAGACTAGTTACAGGTGCTATAAAAACCACACCAATAGCAGCTATGGAAATACTAACCAACCAATACCCCATTGAATATGAAATAGAAAAAGCGGCTCTTATTCAACACGAAAAGTTGATCAGACTGCCATTCAATACATGGCACAAGAGAAATTTTACACATACACTAAAGACTCAGGAGAGCTTTCTTTCCAAAATTCAAGAAATCAAGAAGAATGTACACCTTCCTAATTCAAAGGAAAACTTCATATCTAAAGTCAATCCGACACAAACATTAGGCGTCACATATTATTTACACCTGACAGAAGAAGTTAAGAAAAGTGATACTCCAAATAGTGTTCTAAAATTATTGGCATTAGAGACAATCCATACTAGATTTCCAGAACACGAATGGCTGCATATTTATACTGATGGATCATTGATATCAAACCAAAATGGAGCAGGTGATGGAGTCACATGTCATCTCTTTTCCTATTACAAATCTTTAAGTTATGGAACTACTAACTTTGACGGAGAAATTGAAGCAATTCGAATGGCCCTACAAAATCTTTTGTACAGAATTTCACATTTTCAGCAAGCAGGTATTCTCTCAGATTCTGGGGAAGCAACTATAGCAATTACTTCCAAGTTGTCACCAATAAACCAAACAATTATAGAATGTTGGAAAATCCTTACCCATCTAACAGCACTTCAAAAACACCTAGTCTTCCAATGGATACCAGCTCACTGTGGACTGAGTGATAATGAGAAAGCTGATTTTCTTGCAAAAAAGGGTACCAGCGGTGTACAAAAATCTATAGTTAATCTACCATTTTATGCAGCTAAAAGATTAGTCAACTCTGAATTTAAAAAAATTATTGAAAAATATTACTATGAAAAATCAACGAATAAAAGATGGGAAATACCAAACATTGAAACAGTAATTCCTGAGTATCCTCGAAAAACAGCAGTTGCAACCTTCAGGTTGATTACAGGACATGATTGTCTGGCAAAAGATTTAAACAGAATTGGGATTAATTCTTCACCACTCTGTCCTCTATGTGATCTGCAAAAGGAAATGGATCGAGACCGCCTTCAAATATACCCTGCCACTTCTAGTGCCCCATCTATCAGTGAAAAATTTTGGAGAGCAAGAGGATTAATGACTTCATTGTCAGAAATCCAGCATTAGCTAACAACAACAATTTTGAACTTAATTTGTTCATTAATTAGATCAGTGATACATCAAATCAGCTCACTCTGATGTCAGAAGAAGTGCCCCCAAGTGAAGTAGTGCAAGTATGAGGGTCACTCCAAAAATAATGCATACCATTTTTATGTTTAAATTAAGTTTTACTCTCCATCTTTGCAATTTTTACATTGTATAGATACATCCTTCCTGCATGTGTTGAAATTTATTTCAACCCATTGCTATGAGTGGTGCTGTTATACCATGTCTTCAAGATGACATTTGTCAAAAGCAATGTGCTGTATGAAAGCCACAATGGGAGACATCCACAAGAGGTTGAAAAAGGTGTATGGAGATGTTGCTGTCGATCGTGGTACAGTTGGTCGATGGGCAAGCAGATTAAATGGTGAAAGAGCGCATGCCAATATTACAGATTCTCCGTGCAGCAGCAGACCCCTCAGTGCACAAACTCTTGATAATGTGTGGAGAGTTGACATGGTTTCAGCTGACAAATGTATCAGTGAAAGAACTGTCACACTACATTGGAATAGGAAAACAAGCATTTGCAGAACACTGGGTGTTGGGATTGAAAAAGGTGTCTGCCAGGTGAGTTCTGAGTCTGTTGGCAGAGGCTTACAAAGAAGCACAGAAAACAGTATGCAGTGAATTTATGGAACAGTATGGTAATGTTGAGATGACTTTCTTGCAAGAATTGTGACAGGCAATGAAACATGGCTCCGCTATTTTTCACCAGAGATGAAGAGGCATTCAATAGAGTGGCATCTGCAAACTCTCCTGTGAAAAGAAATTAAAAACTGCACCTTACGCTGAAAAATTTATGGCTACTGTGTTTTTTATTCTACAGGACTCTTGCTTGTGAACACCATGCCATATGAAACCATGGACAAGAAGCATTTGTACAAGAGTAGAGAAATTCATGTGCGTGCAACACATCAGATATTTACATCCTTTATATTAGCTTCACCTGTATGTATGTAATGGAATCTTTCTATTGGATGACGCAAATGCCCAGTGAGAGGACCTGAAAGGAACATGAGACATGGAGGAAATATCGCGGACCGGCGTTCACACAGGGCAAATTCACCCACAGCAGTAGTTTAGCAATTCACACAGGTCACATTGGACAGAAGAATTAAATCGCTTGAAAATATTGAAAGACGTAGGGTGTCTGACATCAAATGTTATAAATAGTTCATTGGTAGCTATTTATATAAGTAAAGATATAAAAATATCTGAAAAGCACCCCACACTTTTTTACAATAAAATGTATCATTTTGTTGATATAAACTAGCTTTTATTTTAAACTTATTACAAAATTTTGAAATATAATGAACTGCTTGTCTTTATAGCACAAGTTCTTCATACTTAAAAATTATCTCCTACCTTTTGGTTTGGTTTGTTATAAAAGCGTGTTTTTGTTAGTCTTTTAAAACTAACTACTCATAATTTATTCTGTTTGGATGGGAATTTTAGCATTGAAATTGCTCATTAACCATGAAATTATTTGTTACTTACACAGTTTACTGCATTGTTGTATAAAACTTCTTAATTATACAGATTTAATTTGTTCATAAGCATCAATATTTAGACAAGTGGTTAACTACATTTAGGATATTGTGTCAAATCTATTAATATTGCTTTCTTCAGCTGTTAAAATAATGTTGTGTTTTGCATTGTACTCCCATATTCTATCTCCGACTTGTTTTTGCTGTTCCATTTATCTGTTTACCCTACCTTATTCCCTTTTCACAGTATGTGATGATTTGTTAACAAAGTAAACATCCTAAACATAAATATTTTTCACAGGAGCAAGCGGACTTGAATTCACCACGTGCCAAAAAGAAGAAATGTGAAACCTCTATACCTGGTGTGAAGGAAATAAACAAGACTATGAATAAGGGAATTAAAAAAAGATTATATCAAGCTAATTCATAAAGGCATATGTAATAATATTTGTTGTAGGAATTTTTAATGCAGTTTATTAAACTTATCCCTTAGGATGAAAAGTGGTGGTAGAGGAGTAGTGCAATTTGCAATTTCAGCAGAGGTGTACATATTTAACAATTATGAAAGTATACTCGATTTTTATATAATTGAAAATTATGTTGCTTTGTCAATGATTTTTATGAAGGCTGTCTTATAACGCACCTACATGGGTTGTGAATGCTCTGATATGCAAAAACCGAGTTTTAGAAATACAGGCATGTTTCACCAGAGAAGTAGGTTGAGAAGCGTTTGTAACTCTATGGTAACCTTAGTCAATATTATTGTTAGCTCTTTATTAATTTTTAGGATAGAGAATTTTTAATACCTTCAACCGTATAAAAAAATATTAATGCCATGATGACAATGTGTATAAAATAAAAATCACGAGAAAAAATATCAATTATTTATATAACTGTACAAAAATAGCTTCTTTTTTTTTCGTATAATAAATAAAAAGAAATACATTTTCAATTAATTTTTTTATTGTTCCATTTGCATATCTCCCTTTAACTTCTTCAGTCATAGCAGGAACTTTGACTTGAAGAGCTGATGGGGTTCTTGCTTACTGAACTGTAAGGTTAGGTATAAGGGTTTAGGGCGTAGGGTAAATACAGCACTGCTACCAACTCAGATCTATTGTGGCTACAACCCTCAGGAGGAAGGGATGGAGTGAGAGCACCCTGAGGACTTGTGTTAGAACCCAGTCAACCCGTGAGCCCATGTGTGCTGGAGCTTCCTTTTATCAACACCAGGGTTTGCAAGCAGTCACCAGACAGGGGACCAGGTTATCACAATGCTACCCATCCATCAAACTCGGCAGTTACAGTTTGTAGAGTCCTTGCACAACAACTCTGTTTGCCAACACTTCCGGCACTGAAAGACCAGATTGAAATGAAGGTGGAAATGTAAGGACAAGAAATTTGGTGGATGTAATTATCCTTCCCAGCATTGGCCTTATAATCTGGGAAAACCTTAACAAAAAAAAAAAAACATGGGTCAGAAAGGTTGGCCGCGGGAATCAAACCCATGACCTCCCTAATGTGATCCTCACACATAATTATGGAGCCATCTCACTCGGTAGCCATAGGGTTTCTTAACATTGATTTTTATCATTTTTAACACTAAACTTACTCACATTCACTCCCACATTCATTCACACATCCAGACCGTGGGGAATAGCGAATTATTCTGGTTAAAGAAAAATTCCCAATCCGTGGTTAACGAGATGGACAGGTCCATTGAAATTAGCTGTATATGGTAGTCTGAGCAAGATGGTGTGTTAGCGTAATACACTTGCTGTAACGTGTGTTGTTTGACTTCCAGTATGAATATTGTGGGTTATAGTTAATGCCACGTATTAGTGGAAACATGGTTTAAGATGTGATTGTATTACAGTGATGTTAGTTTTCAATAATTTTGTACACTAACACTGTTTTCAAGTGAGTATTAACATCATGTTTTGCCAGCAATTTGCCAATGTTAAAACAGAGAAACATTATTTTCTCGTTTAAGTTTTCATAATTTATATGTGCCATGTGTCCTATTGCATTATTTTAATTCAATGTATGTTTCAAGTGTGTATTGAAGTGATGTTAATCCCCACATGTTTTGGTCTATAGCCTATTCTTGCCATCAACATTGTGGATACAAAAGGTAATGTTCATGTAATTCAAAATTACAATAAGTTTGTTTAAAAAAAAGCTCATTTTTAAAGCTGTTTTGGACACTCTATGGTGTGCTAGCCCATTTTACCCTCACCTGTGCGACATAACTCGAAACAGGCTGTTTTTCTTAAAACTGCTTATCACCCAACCTAACCTAATCTAACCTAACCTAACCTAACCTTGGAACTAACTCATTTCATGAATATAGTGGTAAAATAATTGTCTTAAAACTGCTAATATAGAGCTAGCCTAACCTAACATAATCTTGGTAAGTTCCATGGAAGAACATATACGTATTTACTGCACTAAATCAGCAGACCGTGATTACCTGAACTTCCTAATGTGCCTCTATGTTGTTACAGTGAGTGTCTGAAAAATTTGGACAATGTGCCAAATCAGGCCAGCATACTATAGAATGTTCATTGTTTTTTCTATGCCTATTTCTACTTTTTTCAGAGGTTATTTAACTGGAGAATTTTATATACTTTCAAATAAATTGGAAATATGGCTGTTTGCTACTGTCTCTTTTTATTGAAAAATAAGTTTTAATTGCAAGCAAAATTTAAACTGATTTTGATAACCAGCCGGAACACAGCAAATTAAATTAATAACAATTTACAGTTCTTCATAATTTGATTTCTAAGTATTTTAATATTTGAACTTTTATAAAAGTTTAAAAATTAGAACAACTTTTCATATCTAATTAAGCAGGTGTCTCTCAGGAATATCAGGTCTATAGCACAATCCTTGCTTATTACTGTTGTTACGAAGAAACATCACCTATAAATTTTGGTAAGAAATATCCCATTGGATTGCAGGTATTTGTTTACATTATTTCTCCTTTTAATTTTGTTATGCATAAATACTGTTTTTTCCCCTTTGGTACTTGTATTTGATAATTGTACATATAACTTGTAAGTTTGCTTCACTGTTTCATTATAAGTTCATATCAATGAGAATTTAAAATACCTCAACCTAATTTCTAGATATTGCTGTTATACTTTAGCAATTTAGTTTTTATGCCTCTAAAACTTCTCATATATCTAGTTACTTTAAAGTCATAATAAATAACCCCTAGTGCAACAGCCCTTTGCGGGCAAAGGCTTACCACCTGACCACTGCATCCCCCACCTCTGCCCACTACAGCCATCATAAGCTGGGTGTAGAACTGAAGGGTGGAATGTGGTCAGCATCTCGAGCCCTACCAACCAGTTATGTGGCCTTTCCTAGTACATTGTAATAAATATAACTTGGCAGCTCCTTCTCGAAAATTTCAGGCCTGTAGCACAAATCTTGTTAATGGCTGTGTTGAATTAAAAATATGTTGTTGTTGTTTTCTAGTGCCTTGCATCTGGCAATGAAGCCATTAGCATTCGTGCTTTCCAATACTTTTGAACTGTAGTCTCTTCTGATCTTAATGCTTCACAGGTCTTCAAGTGGTCTTCGTTCATTTCTGCTGGATCGTTGCACAGGATTAAAAATATAAGATTGTGTTGTTTAATAATTTTATAAGAAATATGCCATTTGATTATGTTTTTCATATATTCTTATCATTTTTTTTAAATTAACTCATATATACATTTTTTTCTAGGTGCTTAGTGTTTGGTAATTGTACATATCATAAACATAAATTGCAAATTGACTCTGCTGCTCCATAATCAGTTCAAATCAAAGAGAATTTAACATAGCCCCTAACTTAATATCTAGGTAAGCAGTGTACCATTATGCTTGAGCAAATGAATTGTGATGCATAATATGTAAAATCTGACATATATTTGAGAATGAGTCAGCCAAAAAAGCATCTCCTTAATATATTTACTAATATGTAGCTATACTATGTGACATTTTTTATTATTTTTGCTAATTTTATTGTACACTACTCTTCTTGGATTTTAAATAAAAGAAATTCACATAAACTTGAAGCAGCCCAAATGCATTTCTTGCTATCACTGTTAGGAGTTACTAGATTGGACCACCAAAGGAATGCGGACATCAGAGAAAACCTTGGGGTACCAAGTTTCACTGAGGAGATAGAAAAATACTGAGAATGGAAAAATCATTAGATGAGAATGGAAAGAACCAAACTCCCAAAATTGGCATTCCAGTATGCTCCAACTGGTCACAGGGACTAAGGAAAACCTAAACAGTGGTGGAAAGACCGACAATCTTCACTAGGTTTATCGTTACAGGCCACATGGCCTAAAACAAACTTGTTCATGATGATGATTATACTGCTCTTCTTCCTGCTTATTAGTGAAAAAAGAATACTTTAGTTCTGGAAACCATTTTTCATAATCATTTCAAACAGAGGTGAATTACATTGACAGGATTGTAAAATAAATCTATTACATTTTCTTTAAATCTTTAAAATGTAAGGAATTAAAATTTGTCATAAGCATTTTTATCCTATGCAGTCTTCTGATAATGGATAATTTAAGTATTAGAATGATTAATTTTTGTTACTTTGGTATATTTATAAATGTTATGATTAGGCCTTTCTTCTGAGCATCATGAGAGTTTAATTTTTTACTCCTGTCGTATTGCAAAAAAAACTTAATTTTGAGCAATATTAAAAACAGTTCATTATTCCAACACAGGGATGTTGAAATCAATATAACCTGCACTTAAAATTATACTTTGCAATGACTTCAATTTAAGGTAAGTATGCATTGTTATTTTATAGGAATAAATGTATGATGCAAAAAGCTGTCATGGACAAAAATTGCTATATTCAAGTATTTCATAAAAAGAAATCTCACACTTCATGCATTTTTATAGCTGCTTGTGTCAAACTTTTAATTTTTTGTACAAAAAGGGTATTTGATTTTAATAAAAAGATTATTTTAAAATGAATAACTTGAGGTAGCAATAAACAACATAATTTCAACATTTGTTGTATTGCAGGTAAGCCTAATATAGTTTAGTACAACAGATAGTGTTCTGTACTCATGACTTGACAGTTGTTTACCTGTAACTCTGGCAGGGGGTGTGCCAGTTCTTACTCAATTCTGTGCCATTGCAGAGCAGTCCGACCGATGTACGAAACTGTACATGACTGAAGCTGTATATAGTAGCTTTAATGCTTTAACATTGAGATCCTTCATATTCCTTGAGACTATAAAAATCATATCTTTTAGTAGATTTTCCATGGTGGTTTTAAATAATTTTAGCAGAAGGGCTTGGACATTGTTGGGTAATTTATTAGAGAGTTTACCACCAATATATATCTACAAAGATTAGATTAGAATAGATATCATTATACAGAGAGATCCAAAAACATAAGAACCGCTGCATGGTGTTTTTCCACTGCACTACTGGAAGTACAATAACAGCAGTTGATGTAAACAAGGTCACAGGGTTGGCTTGTTTTTCTCTACTCTGGAAATGCATTATTAAGCTGGCGCACTGTCATGTGGTTGAGTTATTACCAGTGTGCTCTATTATTTCGACCTGTACTTAGTCACAAAGTGTATTGTGGCTCAGCATTTGGTTTCTACTGTACAGCGTGTATTTATTTATGATTCGTTTGTGTTAACTCAGTCAGCTCGCCAAGTGAAATTGTGATTTGCATTGTAGAAAGATTTCCAGGTGATCTGCAATTTCTATGTCTGGAATAACTTAAACCATAAAGTGTACAAGACAAACCCACACACCCTGGGAGAATTAAAACAAAATGTCTGCCAGGAAATTGCCAGCATTTCTCAGCATGAATTACGGCGAGTGAAGGATAGTGTCCTAAAGAGGTGTCAAAAATGCATGGACAACGATGTTGGCCAATTTCAGCATCTGCTTTAATTATGTTGTTAAGTAAGCCTTTAAAAGTAGTTTTAAAAATGTTGAATGGTTTTATCCATGCTGTTCTATGACAGCGGCAGTAGACAACAAGGACAGAGTACCCTTACAGACAAAACACAGTGCAGCCGGTTCACAGTCTTTTGGATCACCCGTTATATGAACATACAGGGTGGCGCACAAAATGACACCCTTTGAAAATTCTTCATATAACTTTGAGTTTTCAATCACCTAATGACACAAGTCTTCTGTTAGTATCTAGAAAAATGTAATAGCCGCTCGCAATTGCATTAGATTACGTGGTTTGTTGTGGTAGACTGTCTCCTTTAAATGTCCCCATAAGAATAATCACAGGGATCAATATCCGTGCTGTGTGGTAGCCATCTTGAACCTCCCTGAAAACGTTCTGGATATTGATGGGACATCATGGTGCCTGAAATGGTAGTTTAGGAGATCCAGAACAACATTTGCTGTATGAGGACGAGCTCCATCTTGCATGAACCATTGCACCTCCATTGGTAACTCTGTTGCATAAAGTTGTGGAAGAAAATTGTTCTGCAACATGTCCATGTAGGGCGCATGTGTACTGTGCCATTAAAACAGATTGAACCACTAATTCCATGGCTGGAAATGGCACCCCATACACCCACTTTTTCCCCTAATTTTCAACCTTGTGTACAACATCAGGAGCTTCTAGTGACCAAATCTGATATTCTGCCTATTGACGCTACCGTTCAGATTAACGTACACCACATCAGAGAACCATGTGTTATGAATCATGGCATCATTTGTCAGAGTTGGTTGCAAACTGTGGTTGCCGTACCTTGTCAGTTTGTGTCAGCATGAAGTATTCTCTGAAAAGAACAACATGAGATGCTCAGTTTGACTGCAGCTCGCCTCATGGATTTTCTAGGACTTTGTGCCAAAGCCACTTTCACAGTGCCAATATTCTCTGGAGTACAGACTTGTGTTGGCACAAGGTTGCTTTTGTTCTTCAATATTGCTGTCAGTTTCAAATTTTGTGGTCAGCCTATACACAGTCTATCTGCAGGAAGTCGACCTTGTTTGAAAATGAACATGAAAGCATAACTGAGTCTCTGCTACACTTCATTTCCGTGTGAAATAATAGTCTTCACTTTCTATTCTAGCGTCAACTGGCCTGTGTGTGCCATATTACTAAACTGAAACGGTGGTAACATGCATGTGTGTTAGTGACAACTGCTGCCTTCTGTTGAACCATGCAAGAACTATGGTTACTCATCACAGACTTCCAAAAGTTGCCAATCTGCAAATAAAATACATATATAACAGTTCTATATCATATAGAAAAGTTTGTGGGTGAAAGTTTTTCATATTTGTTAATATCTTATCTACAAACTTCATTTTATGTACAGCCACTATGATTCAGCATTGGTTTTGCTCATAAGACTGCCTGTGACGTTACAAGGGAATTAGACTGGTGTGCCGTAGCTAGTCTTTTGTTGGGTTTCTTAACATTGATTTTTATCATTTTTAACATTAAACTGCTTAGCAAGTCATCTCTACAGAATAGGTATCTCATCCTCACCAATATGTGTCCTGTGTAACGATCCAGCAGAAATGAACGAAGACCACTTGAAGACCTGTGAAGCATTAAGATCAGAAGAAACTATAGTTCAAAAGTATTGGAAAGCACGAATGCTAATGGCTTCATTGCCAGATAAAAGGTACTAGAAAACAACAACAACATTAAACTTACATTCACTCTCAAATTCATACTTCCAGGCTGTTGGGAATGGGGAATTATTCCCAACCCCCAGCCCAGAAATCTAAGCTGGGACCACTCAACCACAGAGCAGTCATTTTTAATTTTGTAATGTAAGTAATAAAATGTTTAACAGAAGAAAATTTTTTGAACAGTAGTAATACAGTACACAGTGTATGGCTATTAATTTTTGCTCATTTCATTCAATAATAGTTTATCTCCACTTACTCTTCCTGAATAAAGCCTTTTTTCAATAGCTCAGTCAGTAAAGATCCCAATAATCAAACTTCAAAACAATTAGCTAATCCAGAGAAACAGTTTTACAAAATACCCAAAAAAAATCGCCCTGGAGCTTCCTCTACAACCTGTATCCTCAAATATTCAAAATGTCCATATTTACAGAAGGGTCATTCTTTGTATCACTAATGACTAATTGAACTTTATTTGTTTTATCTGCTATTAACGACTATAATATTGATTATCTTCGTATTTTTAGTTTAAGAAAATGTTTGGAAAAAGTAGGTTTTTCACTCTGAAGCTTTCAATTTTTACACTATACAACTTTCTCTACTATGTATAATAAGTAGGCAAAGTGCTGAATTCAACCCAAAATTTTGATGTCAAGATTTCACCAGAAATATGTTTTAAGGCCCCTGAATCCAAAAAAAAGAGTTGTTTTAGAGAAAGATTCGTGTGTGTGTGTGTGTGTGTGTGTGTCTTTCTGTGAACAACATAACTCTAAAACGAAAAGTTGGTTAAAAACCAAAGTTGATAGTTATGTTTAATATCTTTCAAGGCTGTGGTACAAAGATTTTGAAGAAAATTCCTGCCCCTTAAACAATCCTGTACATGGAAAATGTTTTGAAGAATTTGATTTTCTCAAAAATGGCTCTAATAATTTTGATTAAATTTAAGATATTTTTATGGCAAATGAAATGTAGATTTTTAATTTTCTGGCTATAACCTATGTAGTCCTGCGTACTTGTGACTTTTGCATAACTGGTAAACCATAAAAGATAGATCAGATCTTCTGTTGAAAAAATGTAAATCTCATTAAAATACACAAGCTCTGTTCAAATGTAATTTTTTTTTTGTGCGCAAGTTTTGTAATACTTAAAACTTTTCTCAAATGGAAGGTCATTATTCACTTTATCTCTTGGCCATGCAAAGAGAATAGAATTTCAAACTTTTAAAAAAATGCCCCATCCATCAGTAAAAAATATTGGAGAGCAAGAGGATTAATGACTTCATTGTCAGAAATCCAGCATTAGCTAACAACTTTTAAAAAAATTTACTTGCTCAAAGCATACTGTATTCCCATATTCCCCTTGCATCTACAAGAAAATATGTAATAAGATAATTTCTGCAAATGTTTATCTCAACTAACATGAAGACAGAGGAATAATAGCGGAGGAAGTCATCACAGCAGATTTTAGTTTTATATCATATGTCAAAACCTGTTCTATAAAAGTTAGTAGAGCCTACACTTTTTAGAATCTACTAGGATACAATTATATTTATTTATGTGTAACTCTAAAGCTAACTTGGGTAGCGGGGGAAAGAAAGCAAAGATATTCTGTGTGCGCACAACTTCTAGTCTGTTTATATTAATCCCCTCATAAATGCAGAATCGCGTAGCATAAGTGATAAAAGCATTTATTCAGTATCTGTTTGACAAAGCAGATGTAAACTTGGAAATGTTGGATGGGTGGAATACACTGTATAGCATCCAGCACATGCGTTGAAACACAGAAGTCAAAATAAAAAACAAGAGCCTCAATAACATTTAACCCCAAAGGGATTTGTATTCCCTTGTGCAGGAAGAGAAATCTGTGAAAATAATATTTTGGTTGAATATGTGACTCACTTGAAAGTTGCTGTAAGTATTACTTGTAAAATACGCCATGTGATGAGAGGTAGAATTGGAACTGAAAAATTCAATACCACAGCTGTGATTTGAACCACAGACCCTCCACTTACCAGGTGGGTGCTCTAACCATTAAGCTACTTTCACAACCTGCCAAAATATTGAATTCTCCAACCAATTAATATTTTTCTTCCGGTAAACCAGAAAGGCAGTCTCACATCAGAGACAATTACCCCAATGGTGACTCACTATCGTAAGTACTCTGTCCTGGGATTTAATAACCTTCAGATGATAATTAATATTTATTTATGCCAACAAACTTACCGTTGGTGCTTTTAAATACACAAGCCGTGTGTGGGCAATATTTGAGAGGTAGAATTGTAATTGCCACAGTTTGTTGGCATAAATAAATATTAATTACCATTTGAAGGTTATTTAATCCTGGTACATAGAGCACTTAATAAAAATCGTTTGAGCCATTTTCAAGAAAATCAAAATCTTAGAAACATTTTCCATGTAAAGGGTAGTTTAGGGTGAAGCAATTTTCTTCAAAATCTTCATGTCACATCCTTGAAAGACATTAAACTTAAATACCAACTTTGGTTTTTAACCAACTTTTCATTTTTGAGTTATGCTGTCCACAGACACATACAGACTTTTTTCTATAAATGCTTTTCTTTTTATTCAGGGGGCCTCAAAACATACATTACCAGTGAAATCTCGACATCAAATTTTTGGGTGAAATACAATAATTCCTCTATTTTACTATACGTAGGAGAGAAAGTAAAAAAATCTACAAATCTAATCCAGATCACTTGATGATCTAGATAAACAAGGTTTTACTGTACTTGACAAAATAATGCAAAAAAGAAAAAAAAAAACTAGACCATCGCCTCACTTGTACCCCATTGTGAGGTCCCGGATGCCCTTTCGTCTTAAGTTACACCTTTTCCGAGCCCTCGTTATCCCCCTCATGCTTTACGCCTGCGAGATCTCGAGCATGGCCGCAGATAGCTAATTCCTGCGGATTTTGGGGTCCCGCACCATGCTGAATGCAGTGCTATGATCGTTGGGGCACATACGCAGTTACTGACGCATATGCTCCAGCTCTACGTCCAACAACGCTGACCTTAAGTCATGAAGGTGGTCAAGATCCAGTCACGGAAAGGCATGACTTTTGTGCGGCTTGTCTTTCGGGATAAGTCACATTACGACGCTGCTGCTTCCTCCGGGTTGGACCTGTTAGATCCTGAGAATCGAGCCCAACCGGATCTCCAGGACTCCACCCTGCCGCCGCTGCTGCCTTTAAGAGCACACGGCGGATAGGTGCATTGCACCGACTCGATGCAACTACTGTGGTGTGCTGAACGCAACATCCGTCTTTCAGCAACACGATCTCACTCAGCGACGCCGCTTGTGTGCAACATGCTGGGACCATTATTATACCGGGCAAGCTTGCTGCCCGATGCGTCCACGCCAGCACAACCTGCCGTCACAGTCGAGGGCCACGGTCGATACACGCCAGCAACAGACCTGCATGCCGCAGTGCAGTGTAGACTAGAGCCCATCTTCAGTCCTTAAAAATGTGCCAGAAACACTCCCAGTGAGCTGAAGCCAGCTCTGAACCTCAGATCCTGCACAAACTGGAGAATGCACAGGCAGAGATACCCAACCCATCCACCAAGATCGCTGAGCTTGAGGAGGTGCTGTCAGACCTCGAGAGCGAGATTGCCTGCCACTTTTCATAGCTTCAGACTCTGTCAAACAAATTTGACCTGGACGGTCTAGCCACTGGGGAACACCTCGACAAACGATTAGATGAGCACCTACTCTCCATCCTAAGGCTCGTCAAGGAGGTGGCAGCTCTTCAGATGATGCTGAAAGAACAACTATCTTTACAGGCTAAGCCCCCTTGCGGGTACCTTGGGAAGATCTGGCGGCTCACAGCCATGAACGACGGAAACTTCACTAATCCCTCACCTAATACTTCCCTTCAATTCCTCGCCATGAACTCCCAAGGGCGTAATCGGGATCTCTGTCATGTTTGCATCCTGGCACCTAATTCCATCTGGCTCAGGCCCCTGTGGCCGGTAAATCCGAAGATACTATGGTGCTACTGCTGCACTTCCTCTCCAGAGCAGTTTTCTTTTTTCCCTTTATAGTGGATAGTGCCTTCGGGCGAAGCCTACATTCCCGGCTGTGCCATCGCAGCACAGTTGATGTAAGTTCATAGATTGATTTATTCTCCACTTGGAAAAAAGCGATCTGCCCAGTCTCGTAGGTGCTGATGTGAGGTGTAGCCTGAGGAAGCGCAACATAGGGGGCCGAAGCTTCGACAACAGTAACAACTAAAGGCCGGAGGTGTGTATGTTTTTCCATATGTATACTGCTAATGAACAGTACTGCTATCGGTCGCGCATGTAAACAACTGCAGCTAGGTACAGCCTGACTATGAAAACCGCCTTACTGCAGACAACCTACAAGCATCATATGAACACTAAAGAACACTATCACTCCACGTGTGCAGCTCACTGCGAGAAGACCGTGGCCGAGCGGTTAGCGCGCTCGCCTACCACCTAGGCGGCCCGGGTTCGATCCCAGGGACCCGCATGTGGTATTCGTGGTGGACGAAGCGGCGTCTGGGCGGGTTTTCTCCGGTTTCCCCCGCCATCTCATTCCACCGGTGCTCCATCTTCATTCCATGTATCATCAGTGTCACCGCCTGTGGTGCCGTAGTAGTAAAAGCGGGCGTTAAACACTACACACAACACTGCGAGAAGAAACAAAACATTCGCGTTATACTACAATTTAACCTTGGGTCTGCATAGACTTGCAAGGCAATGCTTCACTAGTTTGCAGGGTACTACAGTTCGTTCGGTTTATGTTGAAACATGGGAATTAGAGAGAGAACGCACTACTGCCCGCCCTCTTGTGGGTACTTCATGACTGCCTAATCCCATTTCGCATCGGTTCCATGCAACGGTGCGATTGACTGCCTGACTATAGCGCAGCTATCAGAGAGCAGCGCTTTAATAACTGCTGTTAGATAGCGTCAGTGTAGAGATCCCGTCCAAGAAGGGTTCCTTGGAGGGTACCGGTAAGCTGGTAAGATCTTCGGCTTCATGGATATCGGATGCTGGATCACATCCGCAGTCTTCACATGCATCTTCCAATTCAGAGTAACTGTCTTCTAAAATTATGTTGAAACTGTCCAATATGTCGTCCATTAATTCGTCTTTTTCCCCAGTACATTTCTTCTACGCGCTTCACATGCTCACAGACAGCTTTCCAATTTTCGGGCAGGAAATGCGATGTGTACGACCTATAAATTGTACTACGAATAGCCGCCTTTGTAAATGAAGCGGCTGTTGTGCTTGTCGGTTGTCTGTTTGGTCGTTTGGTGTTCTAACAGCGGTCCCATTTTCGTCTGCTTTCTTCTTTTCTTGCAAAATTCTGTATATTGAAGTGCGAGATACACCAGTAGCTGCGGCGGTTCTTTCCATGACCTGTGTCACGGACATTGTTGGTTTACCCGATGTTAACGCCTCTAGTTCATCAGTAAAACACTTATGTACCAAACATACAACTTCCCGTGCATCAGATTGAAGAGGTTTCCCCTTTCTTCCAACACCAGCTTGGAACAATACGATTGTCAACACAATGAGCAGGACTAAACGCATCACCAGCATTTCCATATTTCACTGTCAATATTAAGGGGCTATATTATGTACATAAACAGCCCGTACACTCGTCGAAACACGTATTACCGACAGACGCAGACTAGGCAGTCGCGGATAGCCGTGGCGAGGTGTTGTCATCCCTCCCCTATCACAGGGAGGGGTAGCGCTAAGTAGGTCATGTTCCAACTTAGACCAGACGGACTGTACGTTGCGTTATTTTCTACTCTTGCTTCTACTGACAGTTGTTTGCACATTTGATGGCCGTGCTGTACTTCTGGCGTCTTTCTTACTCTGCGTCCAGGTAACCTGTATCGCATGCGAACGCACATCCCTCCGGCCTGTAGTCACAATTAAGCCGCGGCCTTCCCCGTAAGACTTAGATAATGTGAGTGAAAGAAAACCTGTATTGTTGTTCCAGCTCGAATATCTCGTAGAGGTACTATTTCTGACCAGTTAGTAAATCTATTAGCGCGTGTTAAAATGTAATTAAACTTATCAGACAGGGATATTGGTCCAATAAATTATATATGAACAATTTGGCAATTTCTAAACGTTCATTATTACCGGAGAATATTCCAACTGATGCACGAGAATCTTCTTTTGATTTTGTTCTTTTGATAGGCAATGTAGGAAGTAGCATCCACATTGAAGCTTTATTTTTGTGTGTGACATGCTACGATAATGATGGAAAATAGAAAACCTGAATGCCTTAGGAACATGTCTAATATTTCTTGTGGACACATCGCACCAAAGTAGTTCTCCACGACTAGAGCTATGCTTTTCAGGTTACTGACATTCTCCTGAACTTTTGTTATGGCTTCATAATCAGTGGGTGCCAATTCTTCCATCGTTAAGTGATCGGCAACTATGGTTTCTTTTCCAGATGGACGGCGAAGATACGTCGTAAATTGTAAAATACACTGCAAGTATCAGAGCTGAATTGGAGGTTTTTTTTAAATACTTCTGTTTAAAGGCAAAGGACAGTCAATCAAGGGGGTCTCTGAGGTATTTGACGTCTTAGTAAATGCTAAGGAGTTCTCCATCGTAAGTAGAATACTTCTTCAGAGCAGAAGAGAATTTCTTCGAAAAGAATCCTAAGGGTTTCCAAATTCAGTTTTCTATTTGTTGGAGTAATGCCCCGGCTCCGAAATGTGGTGCATCCACGAACAAGGCAATTTGAACGTCTCTATCTGGCTTAACCATGTGTTTGCACTTCTCTAATTGTGCTGATGACCTTTGCATCCAATCAATTCTTCTCTTAACATTATTTTTTTGCACCTTTAAGCAATTTATTGGAATGACTTTTATCTCCGATGCATGCTCCAGATGACGACGGTAGCAATTGATTGGACCTCAAAATGCTCACAGTGATCTCATTGTTTCTGGTCGCTTCAGTTTTGCAATGGCAGGAACTTTTCCGGGGTCATATTTAATACCGTTCGGTACAACCAGATGGCCTATGAAAGCCACTTCCGCTACACCAAACACTGATTTTCCTACATTAATTTTGAGTCCAAGCTTATCCATGTGCTTGAAGCAGCTAGATTGGGGGAGAAAGATGCTATTACAAGTAGATGCAGCATAAGTCACTTAACCGAAAATGGGCATAGTATTTTGTAGCTTTAACGGTTCATGCAAACTAATTTGTCCTACTGAAATTGTTAGAAGTATCCTCCATTGTTATCTAGACATTTAGCATTCGTATGAGCGGTAGTTTACATTATGTGGCCACATAGCTTCCTATTATTACCAAAATTACTATTTAATTAAGTCCCTTAAAAGTTGTAGGTTTGATGGGTTGTAGCGTACATTGTTTTTCAATATCCCCCACTGTGAAAACTCATATTGTGTGAGATCAGGTGATCTTGGATATTGATCGATTGTTCACTTCCGGTTCACTTTTGAAAATTGTCATTCAATAATGCACAGACGTCTAATCTGTAGTGCGATGGAGCACCGTGTGCTGCCAAACGAGGTTATCTCGTACAGCTTGAAGTCATGGACATTTTCTAGTTCATAATAACTTCTCTTACTATTTCAAGATACCTTCCCAAAGTCGAGGTCCCATCAAGAAACAAGAAGCAACGGCGTATAGCTCCTTTGTTGCATATATCAACGCAAACCTTAACTCCAGGAACATTTAACTTATCACCAATAACATCGTGTGTTTTCAGAAGGCCAATACATTTAATTGTGTTTGTTGACTCTTCCATTTAACTTTTCGTTAAGGGTTGCTGCATCAGATGAAACCGTCCTTTCAGTCCTGGAGCGTTAAAGGGAGTATCATAGTAGCAAGTCTTTATCAAGTATATCTATGAAATATAGCTAAATATTGGTTATTAACGGATAATAAGTTTTCTGGTATAATGAAAATAAGTACATATTTCTGAGATAACGATCCCCGTGCAAACATGTGTCAGTTTGCAGGCACAATAATGCTTTGAGTGCGAAAGGCGGAAAAAGGATTTGTTTTGTTGGATTCGCGGGCTGTGCCTTATCTTCGATCTAGAAATAGGAACGCGAGAAATCCAGCTGCACAAATTTGAAATCATGGGCGTCGCGAAGGGGAGGGGGGCAAGCGCGCCGCTGCCCCTCTAGGAAGTTAATAAATTTAATATGCAGTCAATGATTGCCTATTAGGCTATTGTTGTAATTTTTACGTAAAAAAACATTTTTATTCAGTACAAATTAATCCGGCCACTCAGAACAAATACTACAACTTTTTGTGACAGAATAATGAATTAATTTGTTTGATTGCAAACTTCCAACATTCGCCCCCCCCCCCCCCAAAAAAAAAGTCTGCCGATGCCTATGTTTGAAATAGATAATCCCCCAATCAGGGTTAGTATTATTTTTTGGAGTAGCAAATAAAAGTGAAAAAAAAATCACGTGGTGGACAGATTCGTGAGGGGAGGGGAAAGTTTGGTATAATGGTGAAAGTAACTTTTTTCGGACTGGTCAATCAAGAATATCAATGGGGGTGATTCTCAGTGAAAATACTCCCAGATGAGGGCGGATTCGTAACCCGAACAATGATGTGAAGTCGACAGACTTTGTTTCTTTGTGCAACATGAAGGTGGCGAGTGGAGTAACAAGCTGTGACAAAATAAAGCAATTGTCAAATGAACGGAAGGAATGCATTTATCCGAGCAGCCAGAAAGAATCCAGGAACTACTCACCCGAAACTACAAAGAAAGGGTCTCATGCCAACACAAACCTACATCGGACTCGGATCAACCGCTCATGCTTCCCACTCACATCTTAATTGTCACCAAGTAGTGTGAGGCGACGGATGCACCGTCTCACAGACCATAGGATTGTCTTATAAACGTTCACATCACTCAAGGAATACACATCTTCGATCAGGACCATCCTCGTTTAGGGCTTGAAGTAATGTATGCTACAAAGACTTCAGTGTAATGCTTTTAACATTCTTCTTAAACTTCTGTCGGAAAATCGTAGTTCTTTACACGTTCTTCTAGCAGATTTCTTGAATGCCAGTGCAAAGAGATTCATATTATATTCAGTGCTTACTAATTTTGTGTGGCCACGGTGAGGTATGTCAGCAACAGAACCTGTACGTCGAACCTTTAATTTAATTTGTAGATAGCTAGCCTACGTGGCGGCTGTGCATGCCAGAAATTTTCAACAAAATATCGTCCAGCATCTTTATAATTTTGATCAAATTTCCACCACTTCTGTAAGGCAAACACACGCTGTTGTGTGGATAATTTTGAATGCATAATGTACAGGTTTCGCGTTAACAATTAATGCACAATTGACGGCAGTGCTCACATTGTCACTTGTTAATAATGAAGCAGCTCTACTATCACTGCGTAACCAAATTTCACTGCCCACAGATTTCCAATTATTCAATATGGTGGTTATTAATTAAATAGCTAATATTTAACTAGATAGAAAATGTGCAGCGCTTAAGTGACATTCCACAGCCTGTATGTCATCTAGATAAGCAAACCAGAAGTCGCATTCCCTCAGGATTTCATTGGTGAACTTCTGGAATATCTAGGCCCTTTACATAATCCAAAGGGCAAGAAATTAAACGTATAAAGAACAAACGGAGTAATAATAACGATTTTCTGTTCTCTTCTGCAAGTGGGGCTTGATAATATGCTTTAAGAAGATTGATCTTAGAGAAAACTGTTTTGTTCTGAATAAGTAGTGTACATAATCCCTGGAAATGAGATATTGGTCCGGAAGAGTCATGTTGTGTTAATTATAATCTCCACAGACTCGTCACTGGACATTGGATTAGTGACCATCTGTAATGCATTTGTCCACTACAACTGCGATGGCTGGACATGTTGTGATTCAATAACTGAAGTTCGTTTTAGTGATTTTAATTGATGTGAACCTAATCGCACAGTCTTCCTATACGATTAAGGAACGCTGGACGTTGTTATAAAATGTTGCATGCCTTGTCTCTGTAGGAATACATGGAAGCACTAATCAAAGCCTGAAATGGTTCTAGCAGTTTTGGAAAACGTGCCGTTAACGTAAAGTGAACGTATCAATACACTGACGTGAACAAGATTAAATCTGCTAAGATATTTAGCCTGGTGTTATTATCATATATCACCTTCAAAGCGGTGCAGAAAACCATCTCCCAATGTGCCCTTTGATACGTCAGCAATTAAGAATGATTATTCAAAACAGCACTTTAACTTGTGTTCACTTTTAATACAATTTACTTATTGGTATTAATTACGGAGCTATTTGCTGAAATAAAGTTTGAAATCAGACATTTGATGTTTGGCAATCAGATGAACTGCTGTAACACAAATATGTGCCCCACTATCGACCAGAAAATGTTTACCTTGTGTTTTATCTTGGTAATCAAGCGACATTGGCGGTCTACTTTAATATCTGCGGCAGAACTGGAAGCCACTAGTGTATCCGCCCCATTCAATTGTCCTCGTTTTGCCACTGAAAAGGTGAAACATATTTTTAGGCTTGCATTTTGTGCCAAACCGGAAGTGATAGTAATAATATTTGATATTTTTGTCATGCCTGGGTCTGGTTCTACTTTTGCTGCGAGACCGATGTCTTACAGGATGTGGCGTTCTTCGATCTTGCTTCTCTCTCAGTCTCACTGAAAGGTCATCAACCGAAAAATTAGGTGTTTTGAGTGCCTTCGATGGAATAGATGCAGTCTACACTTCATCAACAGTATGCATTTCAAACTATGGTCCTTCATTTGGACCATTTTTCCATATTTTCACCCCAAATGTTCAAAATGATTCGAACGTTACTGGTTACCTTGTAAGCCAAAGTTCACAAAGTACGCACACAGGCCGTGACATACGAAATGGTATGTAAGCCGGTGACATAGTCAAAGGAATAGCATGAGTATGTTTTGGCATGATGTAAAAACCGGGCGTGGTTGGTCAGAAACCGGTAGGCTAGCATGAGTGGTTAGGTCATGACTTCCATACGAAGCCGCCCTTCTAGACAGCGTTCCAGTAACAATTGCAACTTAGGGAATAGTGGAAAGGTTGTGCTGCCCCAACGGGCGAGAAGATAGCGTAAAGCCACCACCGGGGCAAGATGTTTCAAAGGGGTGAGGCCTAGTTCTCTGTGCATTACCATCATAGGTGTCGAGTGGGCATAGTCCATCATAAGTCGAAGAAAGCGATTGAGGCTGACCTGTATTGTAATAATGTACTTTTAGTAGTTGTACCCCAGAGAAAGATTCCATACGTGATCATTCCCTGTATCTGCCTTGTATAGGTACAAAAGTACCTTGGGGTGGGAGCCCCAGTTTTTCCATAATAATGCACGAAAGAAGTGGAGCTTACTGTCCAACCTGTTGCGTAAGCGAGAAATATGTGCCCGCTAGGTTAGCTGACGATCAAATGTGATACCCAAGAAGGTGTATGTATTAACCTCACGTACAGATTGGGAATTCCAGTAAACTGGGGGAAGGCGGATGTGGCGACGATTACGGGTAAAATGGACGAGAGCAGTTTCCTCTTTATTCACCGTTAGTCTATTGGAGTCGGTCCACTCTCGCAAGGCTGTCACGGCGTTATTTAAGGAAACACGAGTTTGGGCTACATTGCTACCAGGCACGTATAGTACAATGTCATTTGCGTACACCAGTAGTAGAGCATGAGGTAGAACCACCTCCGCCATTCCTGTGATGTAAACCAGAAATAGGAGTGGACTAAGGCATGAACCCTGTGGAAAGCCTTCACTTGTAGTCCGGGGTTCCACCATAGTGCCCCCAGAACGCACTGTAGTCCGGCGGTCCACAAACAGCTGATATACTCGTAGTAAGTTACAAAATTGCGCTGGAACACCGAGTTGTGTCAGCCGGTTAAAAACATGAATAGCGAAACACAATCAAAACCTCGTGCGATGTCTAGAAAAAGTGCGTCGAGAGTAGTATTTTCTTTATAGGATAAGTAGGTATATGTTACCAGAAGGTATAAGCTACCGAGAGTAGAGCGGCCTCTGCGGAAGCCGTTGTAACATTTAGGGGGAAAATGTTGATGTTCTAGCCAATGATGCAGCCGGGTGGCGAGTAGGCGTTCAAATATTTTGCGGAGGCAAGAGGATAAAGCAATGGGTCGAAAGTTAGATGGAGAAGTGGGAGGTCTTCCTGGTTTCAAGAAGGGGAGAACTGTAAAGTGCTTCCAGGTAACACGCAGAATACCATAACTCAGAAAATAATTAAAGCAAAGTAAAAGTTGCTCCTTCCAGGAATGTGGCAGCTGCCGGAGCATCGTATAGGAGATCTCATCAGGACTAGGAGAGGTAGATTTAGTACCCGACAGAGCAACTAAAACCTCCGACTGGGTGAAGGGATCCAATAAGGGATCATCAGGCATGGAAACAACCAATAGCATGCAAGGTGGAGGAGGTGATGTCGAATCAGGCGTACACATATACAAAAAATTAGTGAGGACCTCAGGTTCTACAGGATTCTGCAAGCTACGTGCAGGTAATTCACCCCCAAAGGAACGATATAATGTCCATTGTTCCTGCTTAGGCGTTTCGAAGGAAAATGAACTGACCTTCCTTAGCCAATCAAGTCTCTTGACTGAGCGGAGATGTCGACTTGTCGCCACTGCCAGTTGTTTATAGTGTAGATAATCCGCGAGGGATAGCAAGCGCCGGTAAGCCGCCATTGCTTGTCTGCGTTGAGCTATATAACTGGAACATTCTGGGGTCCACCAAATCGGAAATCGTCGTCTCCTGGCACGAGGTACGTAGTAGGGATGAAAGATATCCAAGTAGGCATGTAGGATCTCCATGAATTCGGTATACTTATGAATCCCACGAGAATTTGACAATAATCCTAGGCGCTCCTTAAGGAAGTTGCGGAAATTATCCCAATTGATATAGGACAGTCTACGACGGGGCATCGGAGGAGGTATTACACATTGGGAAGAGGGACGACATTGCAGCAATATAGGAAAATGGTCACTTCCCCACGAATCGGGCAAAATGGACCAATTCCAAAGAGTAGAGTGACCAGGGCTGCACAAGGCCAAATCAAGCACTGTTGGAACAGTACCTGGTGCAGGAGTGCGTGTAGGTAAAGGGTGATTTAAGCAGCTAATCTGGCGACGAAGGAGAGAGTGTGCTAGGGCAGCACCTTCCTTCGTATCGAGAGAATCGCCCCAAAAGGAATGTCGGAGATTAAAATTGCCTAAGATAATAAATGGTGGCCGTAAATGTTGGAAGAACCGATTCCACTGTGCCTCAGTAGGGCGAGAAGTACGGAGATTATATAGTGCAATAAGTGTGAGGGAGCCGAGTAGTATTCCTACTGATTGTACGTTGGGTGGATTGTACGAGCACATGTACTCCGTAAAGGAAAGTGATTGTTGTACCATGAGTGCTACATCACCGTAACTATTCGCGCTGAACGGAGAATACGAAAGGAAGGTATAGAAACGGATAAACCCGGTTTCAGCCACGTTCCGCAAAAGGCTGCCACATGTATGTTATAATGACATAGATGAAATGTTAGTTCTAGAAGCTTAGACTGTAAGCTTTGGGCGTCCCACTGCAAAAACTTAAGTATTTTCGGAAACTAGAGTTTCCTAGGAGACAGAGGTACGAGTAATGTCACAAGAATAATCGGTAAGAAGCTTCCGAGCGTAATCCAGAGTTTGGTGCATTTGGGTTTCCGACAAATGGAGCCCAAAGTCACGACTGAAACATTCTGAGAGTTGCATAGCCGGGGCCACGGGTAGTGGCTGAATATCCCTAGGAGAAGCGGAGGATCGGTCTCTAATAATCATTCTCGGTAACATAGGGTGGCCGTCACCTCCAGCAGGGGGATATATAGCTGAATGGGAAACCGAGGGGCATCTACCCGACGGAACGTAAAGAGTATCAGCGCAAGATGTTAGGAGTTTCGGAGAGCCATGCTGTATGTTATCTTTCTGCAGTTCCTTAACTTTGGGCTTTTTTTGATATGGTTGAAGGGAGGTGAGATGGAGCATCAGAAGAGTAAATGTGACCAGTCGGGGGCGTCACTGAGCGTAAACTACTCAAAGCAGAGATGACCACCCTTTCCGGTGTGTTCAAAAACTCTTTGTGGAAAAGAGGGGTGTGCTGAGTATTCCGTGGTATCTGTGTAGCCGCATGTAAAAAGGTGCAATTTTCAGAGAGCATCAGGTGTTGCATTTGTAGTTGGCGTATTCGTTCCGAACAGTTTGACTCATTTGCCTCATGCGGACCCCCGCAATGAATACAACGAGCCATTTCAGATGAGCATGCGGAGAGCAAATGGGCATCACCACAACGCACACATCGGACTTTACGGTGGCAAACCGTTGAAGTGTGGCCATATCGTCCAGTGTAGAAGCGCAAGCCCGGTAGGTAAGGTTCCACAGGAAGACAACAATAGTATTGATATATATTTGTCTGGAAGGGAGGACGCTCACCAAGTAATTACAATGGATGCGGTCGGTGGATATTGTACCAAGGCGTCAACCACAACTTTCCTGTTTAACCGGCGGACTCAGCTAACCGGGAAACGCCCGTTGGCCTGTAATTCCATCAAAATCTCAGATTCCGGGCAATACTTATCTACCTGGCGGACAATGCCCTGCTTATAAAGTAGATTAAGGGGAATAAAGCCCTTCAATCGGTGTAACACTAATAAAGGGGATTGTAACCAACCGTTTGCCTGATCGGCAACAGTAAAGGTGACTATAACCTTTCGGTTACCACTTGGCCGGATAGAGTGTATTCCCCGAAAGTCATTTGTATGTGATAGTTTACCTATTACAACGAAATATAATGACTTACGTTCTTCCTGTAAGGGAACTAGGTGGACTTCATATGGCCCCAAATTGGTGTCCGGTTACCTATCTGTGCACAGCGTGGGCCCTGGTGGGTCCTTCGTAGGTTGCGGACGATCCTCCTCCATTTTTGGAACCCCTCCCAAATCGCCGTCACAAATGCAGACACAAAGAAAACACACACCTGAACGCTACGAAAGAAAATAGAAATGTCCTCCTGCCAGTTAATGTAGCCAGCCGTCGACTGAGCTCTACCAAGCCAGAGAGGAGGAAAGTATTATCCTTATTTTTTTAATTCAAAGAAAAAAAATCTTTTTCACCACGCTATCTAACGCACAAGATGGAGTCCCACGCGCCTTAGATGAGCATTTGGCAATGCAGACATTACTCTCTTGCTCGCCACCTCCAGTGCTGTTTGGATGAAAGAGATAGGCATCTTAAGGCGGCTGTGATGCAGTTCCTCTTGTAGAGGATACAACGCACAGATTTGGAAAGGAGAAATACTAACTCTGTGCAGGTGTCTTGTCAATCGTGACCTCTGATTAATTTAAAGGATGAAATAGCACTTTACTATGCATACTCAGCAATTTTAAATAAGCTTGTGTTGAGATACACCCAAGTTTTATTTTTTGGAGATTCATTGAAATAATTTGTAATATATATTTTAAGTTCTGAATTGATAATATTTTGTGTGTGTTAGGAATGATATATATCATGGAGGTTTTTGTATATTAGTTCGCTTTTTGCCAAATAACCAGAAGTTTCATTTCGAGATAATCAGCAATGTGCTGCAACTAATTGAAAACTTATCTTGTTTCTAAGTTTTAGTAGATAATTCGGTCGTCTTCTTAGCGTGGTGGTAGCGCTGCTGCTTATCAAACACGAGACCCGGGTTCGATTCCCGGCACCAGCTTTGGGGTTTTCTCCCTCTGGGAGACCGGTCATTGATGCACCATATTCGTTAGGTCTCTGGAGGGGGGGGGGGGTAGCAATTGAGGAATTATTTGGTTGAGAGCGACCCTGGTTGCAAAGACCGAATACACGTTTCAGTACTTCAGCTCACTCATGACACCCGTGATAGGGTAGAGGTGCGACACGCAGAGGCCGGGTGGTAGGCCTTGGCCCGAAAAGGGCTGTTGCACCGAGGGATTAGATGATTATTATTTTCCAACATCTATTGTTGTGTGACACTTGGATGATATATTGTCTGACACAGCAATTATAGAATCACAAAATACGACTGCATTTTAAAGCGAGAGATTCCATACAGTAGGTTTTGCCATGTTGAACAGATAGTTTCAACTCTTTCATCAACATTTGCTGTGCCAAACCCTAACCATTTTATAAAATGAAAAGAGGTGACATGTAGTAACGACACCTGCTGTTGTTATTGAAAGCAAGGTATGTAAATATGTGTAAATGTGAAGCTGTTCTTTATTTGGAAATCTGAAGAAAATAGTTTCCAACGCTAATGGCTTTAATACGTAATTTGGAGAGGGATTTTTCCTGACATCTTCATTTTCAAGTAGTGTTCTATTTCTATTACTTGTGTAGGAATAATTGTGCTGTATAGATTTTCTCAACTGATTGGAGGTTCGTTAGTTCATTAGTACTGTGTGCTTTAGAAAGAACATGCTATTGAACTTATGCGTTCACTATAAGATATCTTTCTTTTTTCTAATTGATGAAAAGTTATTTAATTACGTTCAAATATTAATGACAGCGATTCCTTTAATTCCATGTTCTTTAGGGGCGAGTAGTTAGACCCGCTCGCCTGTTACCAAGATAGCCCGGATTCGACTGCAGGGGACTGTATATGGCATTGGTGGTGAACAAAGTGGCATTTGGGCAGGTTTCCTCCGCCACTCACTGCTCCGTTATCACATTTCTTTTCATCCATTACGTGCTCATTTCTATAATCTTCCTCATTCTCATACTAGATTTCCGGCTACTCTTACTAACCCAGAGTTTGTGTGCTCCTCGACGGGCATGGGACCTGGCACTCGCTTGTAAATCCCGGGTGGTAAGTCTTCTATACGAAACAGAGGAAGAAGAAGCAATTCTATAGAGTTTGATGTATTAATAAATGGATTGCACGTACTGGGGTTGTTTTAACATCTGTTATTGCCCGAAGACATTGGTATTCCAATAGTGGTATTTCTTATTAGCTGTAATTCATACTTCACCACAGTATCTAATGATGGTCTCATAAATGGTGACAATTCATTTCATGATTATTCTCATTTCATGCCTGATAATCGTTTTAGAAAAGATTTCCGGTTTTTTAATTTCCTTGTTACATATGTAAGTGTGACATAAAAATCAGTGCTATATGGTTTGCTGCCTTTTTTTCTGGTAAGGGTTTCCCATTGCAATTTAGTTTGAATTGTAGCTATTCGTTTATTACGGAATGAAAAGATTGATAACTAAATTTCTTAATATTAATTTTCTGTAATTTTCCATAGACCAAATATGTGTCTTAATGAATGCTCTACTGGGAAAGTGCACAAACAAGCCTCGGACTGCATGCGTTTCCGGCTTCATAATCAGTAAATGTAATGCGACGGTACAAAAGTCCTTCACTAGCACTTTTGTGCGTACTTTGTCCGCGAGATGGAAGTGACCATTTGCATAGTTTAGTGCTACTTACGAATTGACATGATACGAGGGGATACTATCGTTGTGATCTTGGACATTGTGAAACTATTTTTCTCCGCTCTTACTCAGAATTTTATAGCTTCGAGACAAAACATTATAAAAGAAATAAAAGATTAAACATGCCTAAGATGACTAATATGACGCTAGATTTTAATGCATTCCTATAATACTCTGTTTTGTCGTTTTCATTACCATGTCGTTATTTTGCTCTTGTGTGTTGTTTTTATATTCCATCTGAGAGTGTTATAATTATAACTAAGCAGCGCTAAGGGGAACATATGCTGAGGTTGGTCCTGCAAGTCAAAGCAAAAAGGTAACAAAGAGCATGGAAATTAAAGACACAGCAAATAACGCGTTAAAAGGAACTAGAAAATATGACGGAACGAAGTATTAGCTTAAATAAAGATAAAGAAGATGAAGTAAGCAACTAATTTCGGGGAATTATGAGATTAGTCATGGCCATGAAAAGAAGAATGGAGTATTTGGAAGACAAGAACAGAAGAAACAACTTGGTGGTTACAAGAATGGAAGAGAATGAGGGAAGAGGCGCAACACATGAAGTACAGGATCTTTAGAAATAAGCTTAGGAGTGGAGGTTGGAAGATATGAGATTTTTTATACTTTCCATTGTGGGAGCAGAAATAGGGCTAGAAAAATATTAGCGAAATTCACAAGTACAGATAAGGCACCGAAATGTACATTAATAGGGACTAATCTACCGATAAAGAGGTTTATCAAAAAGGCTAATAGAACCCACAAGAAGTGCATATAGAGAAAGGAAATTGACATATACGATAGTTAAATTATGGATACACGGTAAGCTGGCAGACGGAGAAAACAAGGAGATGGATACCTTATAAGCATTGAACTTTATGAGCTTAAATTTGTTAATGAATACAGATACCCAGGACATTACATTGGCACAAGAAGCAAATGACCGATGGATGTAGAGTCAGCATAACGAGCAAGTGACAAAAGCAATCACAGAAGCTCAATAAGCTGTGCTTAGTATACAGTAGAATCCCAAAATGACGCCGTTCTTGGGGACATGCTTTAGCCCCACGCTATAACGATTCCGTAGTATACCGAAATGTGAGCTAAGAAATCAGAAAAATCGATCCAATGGAGGTGGTAGAAAATACTGAATAATCAATATAAGAAATTACAGTACATTGTAAAGTATGTAATATACGAAAAAGTACACCACTTTTAGATGCAATTACAGACCAGTTATGCCAGGGGTATATTCCAGTCGCACATTCGATCATATTATACAGTACATACAATTTATACTTACATTATTTTGTATTGTCTTAAAGAAATAAGTAAGTTTTGTTTGGTGGTAAAGCTCACAACTTTTTCTTTCTCCACGCACTCGTGATTGTAACAAGATGGAGATGAATACCGTTTGATTCATTTTGCTCCTCCATATACAGAAACATCTATTTTCTGGCACTTATCTGTTCACTAAGGTGCAGAATACTTTCTTTCGTGTGCATGTCTGATTACTTTGGAAAATAATTAGCAACGCAGTGGCCAAGGTCCACGCTAGGAATGCAGTGGCCGCGGTGGCCAAGCAGGGGCGTCGGCAGACTTTTTTCCAGGGAGGGGGGGGGGGTGGCGGCACATGTTGTAAGTTTGCTACTAAGCGATAGTAATTCATTATTTTGTTGTCAAACGTTATTGTATCTGTTGTGGATAAACGTATTAATTTATGTGAAATAAAAATTGTTCTTTACATCAAAATTAAAACAGTGCAAGAGTCAGAAATTGATTCCACATTAAGTTCATTAGCTTCCAAAGAAACAAAGACAGAACATCTTAGAGATTGTAAAGCTGGCATATCTTGCCTATTTTGGAATACAGCTTGGAGAACAAGATAAACCCTGGGCTCCCCACTCTGTAAACATTGTGTAGAGTGTCTTTGAAGTGGACAAATGGACAAAGAGAATATTTAAGTTTCGGTGCACCAATGGTCTGGCGAGAGCCAAGAAACCTCCACGATGACTGTCACCTTTGTGTTGTAGATGTCGAAGGTTGCAATCGATTCAAGAAACACAAATGGAAGTATCCAAATTTACAATTAGCCAGGAGACCAGTGGCACACAGTGCAGAAGTTCCTATACCAGTGTTTACCAAACTACCTGAACCTGTAACGTCAGAACCTGAAGGCATGCGTAATTTGGAGTACAAAAGCGGTGTCAGCAGTGGAAGTGAAAATGAAGGAGAAATTTCTACTTCTAAGCAGTTCACGTAAGAGAAACTAAATGATCTGGTACGAGATCTTAATTTGTCAAAGAATGGAGCTGAACTTCTGGTATCCAGACTAAACGAAACTAACTATCTTAGTCCAGAAGCAAAAAGTGCAGTGTACCGTGCAAGAGAAGCAGGTCTTCTGCAATACTTCAGCCAAGACGAAGAATTTGTATATTGCAGTAACATTCCGGGACTACTCATCCAGATGAGCTTATTGGAATATCAACCAAAAGACTGGCGGCTTTTTATATATAGTTCCACCGGAAGCCTGAACAAGTCTTGCTTCACAATGGCAACATATTTGCATCTATTCCCATTGGCCACTCAACTGAAAGAGGAATATGAAACTATCAAAATTATATTGCATAAATTACGCCACCATGAACATCAGTGGTCTATTTGTTGTCATCCGAAGATGTTAAACATTTTACTTGGGCAGCAGTGTGGGTACACAAGGTACCCTTGTTTCATATGCTTGTGGGATAGCCGAGCAACACGCGATCATTGGAACCAAGTGATCTTGTCTTTAAGGGTAAATCTTGCGGTAGGTGCAGCCAACATAATTCAGGAGCCACTGGTTAAGAGGGAGAAAATAATTTTCCCTCCATTGCACATAAAGCTGGGACTGATGAAGCAATTTCTTAGGGCCCTAGATAGACAAGGCAGTTGCTTCAAATACATTTGTAGATTTTTTTTCCTGCACTCAGCATTGAAAAATTAAAAGTAGGTATATTTGATGGGCCGCAGATTTGCCAACTCATGAATGATTACAACGTGACAAGTTTTATAAATGATTCAGAACTTTTGGCATGGCTTAGTTATACTTATATTTTAGCTGTGCAAAACTTATTAGGTAATCATAAGGCAGACAATTACGAAGAAATTGTGCAGAACATGCTGAGAGGCTTTCAAACCTTGTGTGCTAATGAGTATCAAAGTGCATTTCCTTCGCAACCACTTATCAAGACTTCTAGAGAACGTAGGTGATTACAGTGAGGAACAAGGGGTTCCACCAAGACATTAAGGTAATGGAAGAAAGATATCAAGGCAGATAGGACACACATATGATGGCGGACTACTGCTGGTGCCTCCAACGCGATTATCTTGAAGACGAACACAGAACAAAATCGAACCGACAGCGTTGCATGAATGAGTAATTGCAACAGTCTCACTTACTGTAGGTATACTGTTTTATCTATTATGAAGTAATGCTACAGATTTAATTACAGTGATTAATATGTTATTTCGATGCTATTTGAGACAGTAGTCATGTGATTTGTGATCAGGATACATTACTCAGATGTGATATTGCTGTATGTTTATATTTATCAATAAACGTTAAATTGCCACAAAACCGGAGCCAAATTAGCAAAACTGAGACCATATTCGCATTCAGCAGCACAAAGTGACCCTAAAGTCACTTCAAAATCACTGGCAATAAGAGCATTGTTTAACAGAGTATCAATCGAAATTATTGAATAGCTTTTTAAGTTTCCTTTAAATGTCATGTATCCTGAATCATAGGGGTGCAATGTTCAGTTTAACTTGAGTCTACCAATTAACACTCGGACACTGTTAATAACTCGGGCTTTCCTCTCTATTTCCACGCAATTTGCAGCTTCCAAAAAAGTCAACAAGTTGTCAGCATGCGCCATTGTTTCCTTTACCTCTTCTGTGGCTTCTAGTAGATTTAATAATGGTTTGGTCAATAAATCCCACAGTAATGGTCCTAAAATCGAAACCTTGCGAGCATCCTATGCTTTTAACTTTCTTAATTTCATTTCCTTCTCGTTTTAAATAAATAATTCCATCCTTGCAGTAATCTTGTGATAGGTTATGAAGTGTCTGTATATTTTTTGTCTTTTGAAGATATTAAACAATGTCTCTTTAGGCATTAAGTGCTAAGAGTTGAGACAGAATATTAGAAGACACCAAAAGAAAATCGTTCATGTGAATGTTTATTAAAAGTGTAATTTGTTTTTTTGATGTTGGTATGAACTGATCAAATGACGAAAACGTGTTAAAATGTTTATTGTCATAAACAACTAAGTTAGTTTAAAGACGTCATAAATATTTCCATATTTGATTTTAATATATATGTATAAATATTAGAATTATATGTGTTCCATAATAAAAGTAGGGGAAGATGATTAGGGATCGCTTCCCTAACAAGAAAGAACTATTTGATGGACGCATACGCGGATGTATACGAAATAGCCGGTGTCACGCGAGAACGCCATAAACTGTCCACTCGCGTGTGTGTAACCGAAGTGAAAAGACATATTTAGGTAGTGTGAACATGGAACTTTCACCAAACTTTCATCAAGCATAAGTTCCACTAAGTGAAAAAGTGGAAAGGTTTTTAAGCATTTAGAATGGTGCTGAGAGGAATTATTTAATGTAAAGTATCGATGAAGTGTTAATAAAATAATACATTGTGGTGAAGAAACATCGTGTGATTTTTCATTCCATCCTTTACCACGACCTAGATAGAAAAGGAGTCTCATAGCACAGCACATTCCGGAATAATAATTGCAAAAAACCGCACCAGAGTCATGCTGGTACGAATAGTGGTCGGCATTCCCGGAAATAAATCTTAAAACTCAGATGAACAGGATAATCTCCTCTCGTGCATCTCGCCATTAGGAGATGATTCTGGTTCGGTTGCGTATTCGCCACTGCAGTTTTACACATGGTTGCTTTTTTAAGGGAGACCCAGCTGCTCTTTGTCCGCTGTGTGACAAACCTTTGTCGGTCCGTCGCGAGCTGCAATAGTGTTTCCCTGGCACACATTCAAGACTTTCTCCAACTGTTTTCCAGTCTTGCAGAGGTTCTGGCGGGCAATAGATAAGCGGTTGAAAGAGTTCTGAATTTTTTAACAATAGTAAATATTAACTTAAGGCAATTATTACAATGGTAAGGTAATCATTACGAATCGGTTGAGGAATTTAATGTCCCACTGGCAAGTTGGCTATGGTAGCTTAGTGGTTAGAGCAGCCGCTTGATAAGTGGAAGATCCGTGGTTCAAATCCCGGCTTATGGCATTGAATTTTTCAGTTCTGATTCCACCTCTTAAACATGAACTTAAGGAATTAGAGTTTCAGATGTTGAGATTTCATACTTTTGGATCTTTCTTTTTATAAATTTGTTTTAATTCTGGCTGTTGCCTCACATGTTTGGTATATTTGAGGCGTTGAGCGCAACAGTGGCCCAACCCACAAAAATTCAGAAACTGAGTTATTAGCACAGACATGTTCCCCATATCAAAATCTAGGAGAGCAGTAGTGGCCTATACCACAACCGACCGACCGATGGCATGAGAAGTGTGTTATTGCATGGAAATGAATCTGGCTTCCTAGATAGAAACAGGGGCCCAACCTTCCTTCATGTATGTAACTATGTATCACAATGTCGGTGCTATATTGATTAAAATTTCCAAATATAATAACTCTTGCTTAGTTATTAAAGTCAATATAAAACTTTCAAATCACAGATATTCTTTACACTCCATTATCTCCATTATGTACATTTAGTGGTTGGGCCACTGTTGCGCTCAACGCCTCATTTATCTATACTTGTGCTTATATCAGGGTTTTCATTTAATATTGAACTGCATATGTTACCATGATCCGTCGTAGAATTGGCGCTAGTGATCAGGCAATTGAATACCCTTAAATTAATCTCATCATCGTCATCATGACGTCCACCATGATGCCTAAATTCCTTTTGCCATGATTTTATAGATTGTAATAAAAGATCTGACATTAAAGGTTTCATCAGTCAGAGAAAAGAAATTTATTCGCCTCAGAAAAACGGGAATACCTCAAGTTTGTTTCTGGCTGCATAAAATTTGTAGATTGAAGTTCAAAGTTGTTCTGAAATAACATTTTACTATGTCCTGAGATCCATGCCAACATTGCTCACTATATTCACGAAGAAATGCCCAGAATATCTTAGTTGTAAACTAATTTAGGGTTTGATTTACATTAATCAGACGTTCATTTTGTTCAAGATCAATATCGTTACCATAAGATAAATCAAGGCTCTTGTTCCTATATTCAATTTCATTTCAACACGCAAACGGTGTCCTCATGTTAAAACATGTTAGTATACTACATTAATAAACTTATTCTACACAAAAATACAATAAGAAAATACACGAATCAAATAATTAGAGAGAATATCTAGAGAAACAAGCGAGTCATTTAGATTGCACATCTAAATTCCGGCTAAACTAGACCTCCTCCGAACTATTAACCACAGAACACTCTAGTATTGTAATCAGAACTACATAACTTAACCCGTAGAAACTTCAAGCACATCTTTTATTCTTCGGCTTCCCTTGGAAAACCGAAGGTTAGGCACAACCGACAACGGTTTAACAAAACTATGAAAAATTGCGCCCCTAAACGCTCACGTTTGGTTCCTATAACTGATTTTTCATACCTGCTTAACTGTCAGCCGTCAGTTGTCATATTGCAACCGATGACGCGCTAAAATTAATACGCGAGCTTCTTTAGTTGTGACCACAGCTTTTAAGGTTATTGCACATTATTAAAGCTCACGTAAAACATCTTTTATTTGCTTTAATAAAATTCAGCACCCTTAAAAACCGTAGCTATAAGTCATAACTATCGAAGCTCACATTGGTAGCTCACAGTAGATTTATTTTACTTGCCAGTAAATCTAGTGACATGCAGCTGTCGTTTTCAAGCATAGTTAAAAAAATCATCTACGTAAGTCGGATTTGATACCGCGACCTTGGGATCAGTAGACCAGCGTCTAACCAATTGAGCCACCTAGACCGACTTTCTCATCGAAAGATTGTTCATTTGAGCTGTTGAGTCTTATTGAAACAAAGGCAAAATCACGCTCCCTGCCTGTTAATTCTCTATTTTTTAAAAAAAGGGGGGGGGGGGCAAATTGTATTCACATAATGTACAGGCATCAACTGTTGACTGGAAAAAAAATGGTGTATGATATCAATGCCTCTCAAATAACATATTATTTAGGAGACATTGATGATATGGCATTAACAGAGAAAGGTTTCTCAGAACTCCAACTTGGCGCACAGCGATGAGCGCCAAGGATGCGGACTGGCAAAACACCACGTAGCCGGTTTGTAAGTTTATTATTTTCTAACTATTAGAGGGTTCTGTAATGGTTGCAGGTTCAAAGGTTTTAAAAGCACCAACGGATGTTTCTATGCCATTATACATTATACCATCACATTTAATTTGATCTCCAATTCTGAGGCTTGCAAACATAATTACTCTGTATGCCATATAGTAAAATGTGTTCTACTTTAACGAACTACCAGTGTTTGTGTGAAAACCTGCAACCAAACAGTAAGATGTGGCATTTGACAGGGAAATGGGAAGAATTACACATGTTTTACCTTTTATTTATTCCTTATGCTGTCCAGATAAAATGAATAGGAAATAAATAAACAAGCCCGTTAGATCACTGTGGGGCAAGGGCTTCGTACCAATTATGGTAGGGTTAGCTCAGTAGTACTCAGGGTGAACTAGTATCTGTGAGCTAAATTTTCCTTGGGCAGTCGTTTTTCCCCCCATATTTCTTACTGTCCCTATTTGCTAGTTACCTAATTGTGAATGAATTATGGTATTTGGACGTGCAAGCACGCCCGGGCTGCTTAGGGAGTGTCCCCTCTTCAGCCTAGCTTTGTTTTTTTTTTTTTTTTGTTTTTTTTGTTTTTTGTTGGGGCAGAGATCAATCAATTTGGGTGGTACATTTTCTCTTTTTGTTGATGCTTCTTTTTTGTTTTATTCCGAGGTCACACAACTTCCTGCAGTCGCTACCCAAGAAGACTGATTTTGCTGTTTGCTTAGTGCTTTTTCTTGTTGTTGCTGCTTCAGGCTCTTGTTAATTTTTTTATTTATTGTTTTTTGTAATTTGTTCGGTAAATTTGATGGTTTTTTTATATGTTTGATAAATATTGTAGGAGATCTTGTAGTTGTTGGTCTTCTTGTGGTTTGTCGTAGATGTGGATAAGAGTGAGTAATGGCGGATTTTTTCCATTTTGATTTGGTCGAATGGTTTTCATTTTTTGGGCTGTATTGATCAATCGTCGTCTGTATGATCTGGTATGGGCGTTATCGATGTATCTGAGCATACGTTTTGCTATGTGTTGATCAATAGGCATGGTTCCGGTATAATTATAAATTTTGCTGTTTTTAAAATTAGGTAGGAGTTTATATGCGATGCGTAGACATTTCCTTTCAAAAGATTGTATTTTCTTCATTGAATCAGGTGTGATGAGAGGCATGGTGGCTACTGCGGCGTATGTTAAGTTTGGACGAATGAGGGCGATGTAAAGGTGACGAAGTATTTTTGGAGAGAGGCCTCGTTTATTGAGTTTGGCGAGATATGCTATTGTTCCAAGTATGGGTCTGGTTTTTTTTAATACTTCATGGTAGTGTGGTTTTATTGTAAGGGAGCGATGAATTTTGATGCCTAGATATTTAATGCTTTTTTTGCACATTATGTCTTCGTTGTTAAATTTTATTGTTACATTTTTATGCTTCTCTTTTATTTTTTTTCGAAAGGTTATTGCTTGGGTTTTCTGTGCGTTAATTGTGATTCTCCATTTCCTCGTCCACTTTAGAAATAATTTCAGTTGTTGTTGGAGTCTGTTTTTTGCAGCTAATATTTGTGTGTGTGTGCTCCAATAAGCGGTGTCGTCAGCATATTGGGCAAGTTGAACTGAAGGGTAAATTGGCTGTGGGGTATCGGAGGTGTATAGGATATACAACAGTCCAGATATGACGCTTCCTTGTGGTGTCCCAGCTTTCATATAGATCGGGTTTGATATTTCTCCTTTTATTTTTATTCTGGCTGTTCGGTCTGTGAGGAAACTTGCTATCCATCTTGTTAAACGTTGTGGAATGTTCATTGTCGTTAATTTGTACAGTAAACCGTTTATCCAGCATCTGTCAAACGCCGACTGGATATCTAAAAAGGTGGCGACGGTAGTGAATCCTCGGTTATAGGCATCCTGTAGTTGTGACATCACTCTTACAAGTTGATCTTGAATCGTGATGTCACTCCTATAACCGGCTTGTGTTGGTGGTATCAAATTGTTGGTGTTACATATTTGTGTTATACGGTCTACTATTATTTTTTCGAGAATTTTGGAGAAAGTTGAGGTTAATGATATAGGTCTGTAATTTTTGGGATCTGTTTTATCTTTTCCAGGTTTTTCAAGTAGTAGAAGATTAGCTTTTTCCATTCAATGGGGTGATATCCATGTTTTATTATCATGTTGTAGATGTTAACACGATGTTCTATTGTAGCAGATGGGAGTTTGCGGAGCATCATATATGTAACGTTATCTGGTCCTGGGGCGGTGATTTTGTTCTTGGGTATTGCATTTATTATGTCCTGTTCACTGATTGGTTTTTCTGCATCATTTATGGGGTCCAAATCTGTAGTGGGGAATTGTGGAGTATATAGTTCTTGTTGTTGTTGTACATGTTTATTTATTCGTTGGTAATGTGTTTTTTCAAATTTAGGATCTTGAGGTGTTTGGAACACCTTGTCATAATGTTGTCGAAATGTCTCAAGTTTCTCTTTGGTGTCGTGGATTCTTTGTCCGTTATGTTTGATGGGGTAGTTTGAGGATACTTTATTTTTTCTACTTTTGATAAGTCTCCAGAATTTCGCCGGGTCTCTTGTATGATTTTGTGTGATTTTGTCTAACATGTTGTTCCGTTTGTCGTAGTTATGTTCTTCTTTTGCTTTTTTGACGTCTTCTTGTAACTTGTTGAGTATTCGTTTATCTTGCGGGTGGTGTGTTTTGATATACTGTCGATGTGCTTTTCTCTTCTTCTTTATTAATAATATTACATTTGGTGGAAGTGGTCTACTGTAGGGGTTAATATTGATGGTTTTGAGTGGAACTGCTGAATGACGATGTCTGTTATGGAGGATGCATATTGTTCTATCTCGTGCCAAGTTGTAGGTGGTTGTGGAACAAGGTTATTTGCAAGTTGTTCTGCTGTATTTTTGAATAATTCCCAGTCGGCGTTTGCAAAGTCATTTACTGTGATTGTTCTATTGCTTTCTGTGTTCCATGGATTTGTTCTAATTGTTACTATTATTGGTATATGATCTGTATCTGGTGGAGCGTCGGTTATTATGTCTTCTATTTGAGGGTATGTGAGTTTTGAAGTTAGTATCTGATCAGGGGAGCTTGGCTGTTGATTACCTGTTCCTAGTCTTGTAGGTCCTGGTACTAGAACTAGTTTTAAATTTGTGTTGTCTAGTAGTTTCTTCAGTTGTCGACCATTTGTATTTGTAAATTCGTCTAACAGTTCTGTATTGTTGGCGTTTAGGTCTGCTGCAATAATGAGGCGAGGGAAATTATCGTTAAGAAATTTAAAAATGTCCGTTGGGAACGTTGATTGTGGCGGGACGTATAGCGTTGCGATGTGGAGTTTCTGTCGTTGGATTTGAATTTCAACCAATAGGAGTTCTTGTTGTTGAAATACAGGGGGCGTGTCTATTTCCTTAGGATTTAGTTCTCTTTTTACCATAATCATTACTCCTCCTCCGATTCCTTGTGTTCTGTCTTTGCGAAATATTTGTAGAGGTTGAAAATTGAAGTTTCTGTTTTTATTTAATTTTGTTTCATTTACTGTGATGATGTCTGCTTCATGTTCTGATATTAGGTTGTAGAGTTGCTGTCTTTTAATGCTAATTCCGTTAATGTTGATGTGTAACAGTTTGATGTTGTGACGAATGTGGGTTGTTATTGTTGTAGTTGCCATTATTTACGAGGGTCGCTCAGAAAGTAACCTCCGGTTGATTGCAAAAAATTCACCAAGTTAAATAAAAATATTTTAATATATACATCTTACAACTACATCTTTGCACTATTTTTCTACATAGTCTCCATAACGATTGAGGCACTTATCGTATCTGTTCACAAGCTTTGAAATTCCTTCTGCATAAAAATCACCCGCTTGTGCCTGGAGCCAGCCTGTGACCACATCTTTGAGCTCTTCGTCGTCATCAAACCGCTGGAACCCGAGCCATTTGTTCATATGCATGAAGAGGTGATAATCGCTTGGCGCCAGATCTGGGCTGTAAGGTGGATGGTTGACAACGTCCCACTTGAAGGACTCAAGAAGGGCTGTTGTTCTGCGAGCAGAATGAGGACGGGCGTTATCGTGCAAAAAAAACGATACCGGAAGTCAGCATACCACGGCGTTTGTTCTGTATAACCCACCGTAATTTTTTTAGTGTTTCACAGTACACGTCTTGATTAATGGTCGTCCCACGTTCCATGAATTCAACCAACAAGACCCCTTTTGCATCTCAAAACACCGTTGCCATCAATTTTCGGGCAGAAAAATCTTGCCGGGCTTTTATTGGTTTGGTAGGCGAATTTGAATGTGCCCACATCTTTGATTGTTCTTTTGTCTCAGGGTTCACGTTCTTAATCCAGGTTTCGTCCCCGGTCACGATTCTGTATAACAATGGTTCACCTTCGTCCTCATAACGTGACAGAAAGTCTAATGCAGAGGCCATTCTTTGAGTTTTGTGGTGGTCGGTAAGAGTTTTGGGTCCCCATCGTGCACAGAACTTACGGTAACCCAATCTTGCTGTCACTATCTTGTACAAGAGAGTCTTAGAAATCTGTGGAAAATCAGTAGACAACTTCGACATTGTGAAACGTCGGTTTTCACGAACTTTTGCATCAACTGTCTGAACGAGTTCGTCCGTCACCAATGATGGTCTACTACTCCTCTCTTTATCATGAACGTTTTCTCGTCCACTTTTAAATAAACGTACCCATTCACGGACCACTCCTTCACTCATAACTCTTGGTCCGTACACGGCACAAAGCTCACGATGGATAGCTGCTGCAGAATATCCTTTGGCTGTAAAAAACCTTATAACAGCACGCACTTCACATTTGGCGGGGTTTTCTATTGCAGCACACATTTCAAACGGCCACAAACACTAAACTAGCGCAGGTACGACGTTCACTCGACCACGGCTTGATGCCGACTGACCTGCTGAGTGCGTGAATGCACAGATGGCGTCGCTACTACCCGCACTGTGACCGATCGGAGGTTACTTTCTGAACGGCCCTCGTAGTTTTTCCTCTTGTTTTGATTTTTTCTTTCTTTCTTGGTTGCTTTTATGTTTGTTAACGTAGGTTGTGCATGAAGATGGCTAACTGATTGCCAACTTTGGTGGTATTTACTGCCATTTTTAAGGTTTTTTGGGCAGTTTGGGTGATGTTATGCAATAGTCTAGCACGTTGGTGTGGAGGTGTGGCATCATATAGTGGAGGTATCAAAGTGGACAGTATCTGTTGTGTTAGACTTTGTGCTATTTCTTGAATGAATGTCGTTATTGTTGTTTGAATCGTGGAAATTTGGTTCTGCAATGTCTTGATTTGCTCTTCTGCTTGTGTGATGATGTTTTTGACTGTACCTAGTGTCTCTTTGGATGTCATCTCCTTCTTGTTGGGCGGAATTTGGGGAAATTTGATCTCTGGCCATTGAGTTGTTACTTTAGGTGGTTCAGGGGGTGCCGGAATATTATGAGGGAATATATATGTTTCTGAAATTTGAGTTGCTGTAGTGGGAGGTGTTCTTGGATACATTGGGCACTTGACTTGCCCTGTGTAGTGTCCGGTTTTTCTGCATGTCGCACAGAATGGTCCATTATGTTTACTCGCATGCATGCATCTTCTTGTATCTGCTTGGTCTCCACAATGGAAGCATATGGGATTTTCAGGGCATTGTTCCCGTTGGTGTCCATATTGTTGGCACTGTTTGCAAGGTATATGCCGTTCAGAGTGCCTGGAGGGCTCTGCCCTGAAGATTTGTCTCTGGATTGTGGCGCCTTGGGCTAGTATTGTTTGTATTGTTGCGACGCTGTTAGTGAAAATTCTTACTAGTGGTGTTGGTTTATCTCTGCTTATGATACGTGTAGTTCCTGTTACTTCTGGGTAATTTTGTTGTATGTCTTGCAGTAGGATTTCATCAGTGATCTCAAATGGAATCCCTTTCCAGAGTTTTCCTGGGCCTGTTTTCTTCAGTAATTTGTTGTGACTGAGGTTCTTGCAATTTTGTCTTGTAATATGCTGATTTTCCGAAATTATTTGATGGAATGCCTTGTTGGAAAGTCGCTGCAGCCTGTTGTGTTTTAAATATTAAGGCAAATGTGTTCCTTGGAGTATAAATCTTTTGTGCTCTAACCAGATGATCGGAGTTTTGTTGGTGTTTTGTCATTAGTGATTTAACCAGCCATACATTCTGTGCTTCTGGGTGGCAGTTTGATATGTAAAGAGTGTAACAGCCATGTGGAATAGGGGGAATTCCTGGTGGTTGAGTTCGTGTTTTTTCTTGGGTTTTAGCAAGTGTAGGTAGTCTGTTTCCTAATTGAGTTGTTGATTCGATGCTGGTGTCATGTGCTGATGATGTGGAGGATTCACTGCTTGTGCTAATGTTGTGTGACCTGTTTTCTTTGTTGGGGGTTATCAAGACGTGGTGGCGTTGGGTATCAGGGTCGTGATTGCGTCTATCTTCCCTTTATATAGGTAGTATGACCTCACTTGTCCACACCAATATAACAACACTTTTCCACTGCGCTATTGATAACCATGCTGTTATCCTCTTCCACATTTCTTTCCAATTTACTCTGTCTCTCTATTCTTTCATTGCACACCCACCGCTGCAGTAAATGATTTCGAGCATCTCTGCCACGGGCGTCCTCTGTTTCTTTACAGTATACAGCCCGCTTCAGAGATTGTTTTTATCTATTTCTTGCGTCAATAACATACCTAATGAGCCAGGAGGAAACGGAAAACATTTCTTATCAGATTGATTATGACAACGGTTCGATCAAAGAATGACGTAGCCTTAGCTCTCGCTGCATCTGGAATAGCTGCGACATTATTTATCTGGTGGAAGGACTGCTCATTCAGCTCTCAAGTTACCATTGAACATACAAACCATTGCGACTCCCACGTTCAATATTTCCACAGCGTCTTGTATGGGAAAAGAATAAAAAAATGTAAAGTCATTGTTTGGGATGAATGCACGATGGTACATAAAAATCGCTTGAAGCTATGGATAGATGGTTACAAGATTTGCGTGGAAACGTTCAACCATTTGGGAATGCACTGATCACAGAACACTCTAGTAGGCATTGATATCGCTCGCAGGAGATGCTTCTCATATGGACAATTGTATGTTGCGTGTTCCCATGTCGGCAAACCAGATAGTTTTGTATCTAAGCAAACAATGGAAAAACAAAAAAATATTGTATACCCACAGGTATTGCAAAATTAAACCTTTTTGAAACCTATGCTTTGATTTGTTCTTAATTTCTCATCCATGCAAGCATAATGTGCCACAGCGAAACGTGGCAGCGTACAGCTAGTATATATATATATATATATATATATATATATATATATATATATATATATATATATATATATATATATATATATATACCCTAAAAAGTGTTTCTACAGAAAGACTTAGGTTATGGAATCTGAGGTAGGTGCAAAGTTACCGGAGTTAATAACTACTGGTTTTATAACAATGTTGCCTCATTGAAGTCCTTGGGCGCTTTTAAACGACTTCACTTCTCTTTTCCAAGCATGTACATATGTATATAACTATCATATACAGGGTGTACTACATGTGCAATAAAGAAGTGTGCCAATATAATGATTCATGCGGGCAGTAAGCGATGTAAAGTATCGAGCCCGACACGGAAGTTAGACCGCGTCAAGATTTTACTTCAAGAACACAGATCTGTAACTACACATCCTGAATGGAATTGCCAACTGCTTATATTACCACAAGTAAAATTTATCCTTAATTTTTTTTAATATCAATAACGTACCTTCAGATACTAATTTTAGTCTCCATTGGGGACTAAAGGGCAAGCTACCAGGAATAAATCCTAGGCGCATCCCACTCTCTGGATGGCTGAAAATTAAATACAATTACTGTAATATAATATGTTAAATTAACAATAGCCTATTAAAATCATGTTATTCCTAATTTCTACGAATTTCACTCAAATTAACATAAAATACCAATATTTCACACAAATATATTAATGTAGAAACAGAAACAATTTATGATTACTTCTCTGAATCCTTTTGAGGCTCAGTCGATAGGTGTTCTGTGGTTGAAACCAGTGCCTGCCAGTTGCAACTGAAAGCTTATTTTAGGAAAACCCAAGACCTTGGTTTGTGGTTGTCGCCCATTTATATTCGTATGTATGTATCACAATTCGTATCTTTCCGAGGAAAGCCGAAGAACTAAGAGGGATGCTTCAGGTTTCTATGGGTACAGTACAGTTGATCAGAACCAAGCATAGATCACAACCATGGTTACTCGGTGATATGGATTTAGAAGGCTGTGGTAGCACAGCAGGGGAAGACTTCGATCTGTGCCTGTCTTTGCATGAAAAGCGAAAAGGTTGGTGTACGGATTAACAGTGCGGTGGTGACAGCTGGTTAGTGGATCTCGTCGATCTGTAGGCGGAGCGCTGTTGTTGAGGCAGCAAAAGCGTTTTCTTTTGCGTTTGGCTTGGTTTCTTTGTTTTAAATTCTAAATTAAACGGAGTTGCATTTTCTCATAACTTCTTATTTGTAGATGAAGTAATGTGTTGCCAAAATGTTTAAGAAAATCAATGTCTTTGATGACGTTTTGCAGAGAAAACGTAAAATTCTCTGTAGAGGGCACTCCAGCATATGTAAATAGACAGGTATTGTTTATTTGCGTTTAGTTTCATTATAACCTCTTTAGATTCTGTGCAAGTGATAAACTCTGAACCAAATGGCTCACACGCGAAGGATTGCAGTTGTAGGACAACGTCCCCCATGTGCTACGCTGGGGCGAATTGATGAGATACATGTTCGACTCCGTGCTTTGAGGCTAGAAAAAGCAAGAAAACCTGACAAAACCGAAGACTTCGTTTGCTATGACGATTCGGATGAGGAAGACACTTCTGTAAAGAATGAAAAAGAGATTCTTAATACGTCTTATAATTTTGTTGATTATGTTCGTGGCAGGGAAATGGCATGTAAAGAACCCCGATGGGTAACAGCGGAATATGGTTCACGACATATTTTAACACATGAAATGTTTAAAGAATACAACGTACCGTTAAATAATATGAATAAAGTATTTTGTTCTCAGTGGTTGAGTGACAGGCAAGTTGTGTTTGGAACAAAATGCAATAAAGTAAGTGAAGCATTTGTTTTTACTTCATTAATTATGTTGCAATAAAACAGGAGGTTGTACTGTATGTTTGTCTTTGTTGCAGCTTATGGTATATGATGTTGCTACGCGACGATTGGACCGAATACCGTCATTACAGGGTAGAAGAGATAGTATTTCTGTAGTGTCACCACAAGAACAGACTGGAATACATTCAGTGCAAATAAATCCCTCAAGGACCTTACTTGCAACAGGTGCAAGGAACTCTAATGATATTGCAATTTATCGGCTGCCAACATTAGATCCTGTCTGTGTTGGTGAGGTGGGTTTCATTTATTGTTGGTTACTTTAGGTTTCAGTGCCTTTGTTCAAGGGTTAAGTTGTTAAGTTAGTCATTTATGGGGTCAAAGATATGTTGTTAATAAACTTGAACATTTTATAGTACACATGTACCATGGCTGTTGTTACTAGAACCTATTGCGTATTGAGCAGGATGAAGAAATTGCATAGGAATTTTCATAATTAAAACTCAACCCAGAATTATGAGAGCAAATTGACACATCTGGAAGTAGGTTGAGGGTGGAGATATTAGTCGGTTCCGATACTCTTTAGTACACTGGTGTACTGCTATACTGTGTGCTCTGATGTCACAGATTCTAACATGAGACTAAAAACATTGCTAGTCGTAAGCTGCAAAGCATAGTCAAGGGATGTTTTCTATGAGAGGGGGAGTGGAGTAGATGTGGTCGAAGGTGAAGTGACAAGAGTAGACGAAACATTGGTGTAGCTAAAGCCTGGTGACTCAGGAAACTATACTCCATCCAGCCTTAGATCTGCCCCTTGTATCCCTCCGCGATAACCTGCGACTAATACAAAACAAAATAAACACCACGTGGATTCGTGCCTCATGTTTATGTTGTAACAGAACGATATTTACTCAGTAGTTTTAGGAATATTGCTGCTATCGTGTTACATTCAAGTAGTCTTTACGAAGGTTATCATACATCTTGAAAACTCGCAGATAATCGCCGATATTTAGAGTACTACATTTTATGGTGTGCTTTGGTTTCGACATATCACAGGTTAGTTGTTGACAGCTTGAGTTTATACCAAGTGCAGATCTAAGGGTGGAGCAATTATAGGAGATTTCACTTAGATTGGCACTCTCATTCCCACGTGCACAGCTTCCTACACATATCATTTTCTGCTATTGTCACACAATATTTTCTTATAAAAGAAAGGCTGCTAAATAAGGAGGGTGTTGGGCCAGATGACTTTGATGATGTAACATCTACTCAAGCACTTCACAAGATATCTACAAGGTACTTGTTATCCTAAACACTATTTGTGCCATTTCTAAAGTGCATCAATTTGAGCCAGGGTACTAAAGAATGGCTACCAGTTCTTGTGAAAATGCTGCTCTCTTATTCACATCTGTTTTACTTCATCACCGATAACATAAGTTGTGAGTTTCCAGCTGCAAATGGCCCTTACTGAGTGAGAGAGAGATTTTCAATGTTCATTTTTGTTTTCTTTGCAGTTGTACTCCAAAAAAATATGTATGTTGCACTCTGCTCAGCTCTTGAACAACTTATTCATTGAAATGCTTGTTCTTTTGTCTACTTAAGGTTAATTGAGATAAGCATTAGCAGAAAATGTTTTTTGCATATTTGCCCATAGTTACAATGGAGTTGGGAAAATGCAGTAATCCTTTAAGCAATCGCCAAAGTGGTCATTATGTGAGAGCTTTGAAATGCTGTTCTTTGCATGGCCAAGAGAACAAAAATGATGAATAACAATTTTCCATTTGAGAAAAGTATAAGTATTTTAAAATGCAAACCAATAACAAGTAATATTTTGGAAACGATTAATTCCAAAAAAGGGGGAAAAAATAGTAATTTTTAAGAAAATTAACATTTTTGAATTGTTACCCCTATAAAGACTAATCTGGGATGGGGAGATGTCTGGAAATTTTTGTGTCATTCTTTGAAGATGCCAAGTTTGGAAGTAAAAATACGGGTTAAACTTTTGTATCTAGCTCCCATAAAAAATTGTATGAAATGGAGAAGAATGTAATGAAAAACCTAAATTAGAGCTCTTGAAAAAGCCTAGAAGTCATCCTCTCAGACTTTTTAAGAATGTCAACAAAGGACCCCATCTTGTAATTACTGCACATGCATAGAAGAAACTGCCAACCCAGGTGGTACTACAGTAGTGTACAAGAACAGGCTATTTGAATCCTGTTCATATACACACATTAGCCGAGGTATAACCCTGGACAAAATTTTGACATCACAGGAACATTCCATTCCTGTTCCTAGCCATCAAAGTCTAATGTCGGATAAATTTCAAAACCACAGGATCCTGTCGTTTTACTGTGTATTTTCCACTCAAATATTGGCAGCTCCTTGCTTCCAAAGGGCAACAGGCACAAAGCTTCCCTTAATGGTGGAAGTGCAAATTAACTAGAAGAGCTGGATAAAGATGTTTGTTGACAATAAGCTCTTACAGAGGATTCTCCTCACAGAAGTTACATACTGACTCATATTCATGTATTGTATGTGTTAAGTCGTGTATAATCCCTCATAAAAGAATCTTGGGTCACGATTGAAAGAATGAGTGGTGTACACGTTTGTTCAATCCTAGCCACTGGTGGGCAGAACCACAGGGTTGCGGAGGGTCTGGGTGTTTAGCAACAAGTGACGATTAATTTTTGACTACTACATTCTAGATTACTAGTTTAATACTATTATTGTATAGGTTAGTAGTCTGCATTGACAGAAACTTAATTTAAGAAACTAAGTGCTTGCGTGTGTTTTATATTTGAAGGGGGATCAATGAAGAAAAAACTACATGTTTAGCACAGGACATTTATGCAATTGAAATATATTAGATCATGTGGTAGCAGTAACATTTGTGACTGTATGAAGATATGTGCACATTTACCGACCGACTTTGAACCAACACAATGGGCCATATGATTAAAGCAGGGTAGATCTTGCTAGTTCACCATTTTGGAGGAAGTCCTCCCATGTTTTGAGAATAAATGTTGAGTACTAGATTCCACTCAGTGCAACCGGAAATAGGAACAGTTTTGCTACTTCAGTTAGATAACTGTATGAATAAAGTGAAGGAAATCCTTTCAATGTGAAGATGTGCTTTGAAAATAAAAAGGTTGGTCATTAGCAGACTCTGCTTTGCCCAGATCATAGTCATGGCTCAATGGTTCAGATGCAACACAAAATATGTTATAAAGCATGTTCCCTATGCAAAAATCTTAGTGTGGATTCAATGAACAAAATGTTAAGTGGATTTTCGTTTTCTTGGAGAAACATATGAAATGAGGGGAGGAACAAAACCTGGTGGTTTTATGATATATATCTGATCCAGGATTTCATTTTGGCATAGCAGAGGAGATGGATATTCACCAGAATACTGTACAATCAAGTAAAACAGTTGTCTATCTATTAAAAAAAATATTGAGAAAGGATTCAGTTTCCACTGACACCTCAGGATACTGCAACAGCAAAAACTGAATGCCTGGAAAAATACGTTTCAATCTATCTGCATCTGTTAAGTTGCAGCTTAATGTTTGTTGTAGGTGATGGCTTTGCCAGTGCTGGATAAGGTGATCCATGAGACCGTGGATGTTCTCCATGTTGCTGCTTCTAAAAAGGAACATTGTAACCTTATTTAGACTATCTAAATACATTATTGTAGTATGAAAATTGAATGAATTGCATGCAAGTTTCTAACAATTTAAATTAATTCAGAACATTAAACACCTGGAATTTTTTTAATTTAATTTAAAATAAAAAAATATAATAATAAATAAAAAATAATAATAAATAAGAAATTTAAAATAAAAAAAAACCTGGAGTTTTGTTAACAGGATTTGTGTCGCCCTACAGAAGTTCATTCAGCTCCTTCTCTAAAGTGCTGAGAATAATTGGTTTATTATTAGTTCTATTTCCGTTTCCTTCTTCAATCTTGTCTTCATATTTATCTTTTTCAGTATCTTGCTAGGCACTCCCAAGTTCATAACATATACATAGTTTTGTGATTTCTTGCATTTGCAGCATCTTTCATCTGTTTGGCCTCTGATTTTTGTGACTTTTCCAAAGATTCCTGATATTGTTTTAAACTTGAAACTGAAAATAACGCAGTACAGCTTATTACTTAGACCTGACCATGCAGAAATGCATAGGAGGAGAAGGTAGTCTAGGGTGGGGGAGAAAGGCTGGCAGTAATCTCCTTACCTGCATTGTGTGCATGCTCGCTGCCTAGCTACTACCAACCCAAAACCCCTCCCAGAAGATAGTGGACTAGTCCAACTACTGTGCATACAGCTAAGCAGGGTCAGGTCTAAATAATCAAACTGTACTTTCAATTCACTGAATACCAGTGTTGGAATTGTTTGATGCCACGGCATATTCTACAGCAACAAACTGGCTCACTGCCTGACAATATTACCTACATGAAATCAGCTCTCTCCTAGAGTACCAGCATGTTGCACTATCAGGTATACAGTGCACCACACATGCACATATAGTGAAACATCAGAAGCATGACCTTGCAGTAGCATAGGGTTGGGATTATTCATATTGAGAAAAAGAAATCCCCTGGCTGCTACTTTGTTATTCTACTCTCTACTTCCACATTTTGCTCCAGTACACATCCTCTAGTTTTATTCATATGGCCTATACTTGACTTCCTTACCCTTGTTAGTGTGTATTTGTGCTGGAGGGGAGCACTTCAGTACTGAAGAGCCCCCTATAGTTGGCTGAAAAATTCTAAGCCAGAAGGAGTGTGAGGTGAGTCACAGTAAAACAACAGGGTTCTATGACATCAAAATTTAGCCAGAGATTAGGCTTACACTGTCTTTGTGCATTGGATTCAAATAATGGGTTCTCACGATGTACCTACACTTATACAGTAGAGTTGGCAGTTTGTTCTGCGTGCACACCCACACACACACACACACACACAATAAGATGGAGTGCTTTGTTAACATTCAATAATTTTGCTTTGAGAGAGTTGTCTTCGAGGGAGTCAGTGGGATGGCACAGGTTGTCAAAGTTTCCACATATTCTCTTAAAGCTCCTCTTGTATGTATTATTACTTTCCTCTCCAGTTTTTAAAATGTCTTTGGATGACCAGTAAAGCATCTTTTCCCTTTGAACATAAACTGTAATGCTGTTTTTGCATTTTCAATACTACTATGCTATTTGTGGCATTTTCCCATGTGATGTAATGGAATTAAAGTAAGAAAAGTATAAAACCTTCAGAGGTGGTAGATCTAACCCATATTATACATTCAGGGCATTAGAATAAAAAGGTTTGCCACATGCAGGAAGCAGGATTTAAAGCTGGCTGTTCAGCAGTTGATAATTTTTCTCTTCACCAAATAGAAGAAACAATTCAGTATGGATAAAGTTTATACATAACTTTTATTGATGTAGAAAAAGCTTATGATAGTGTTCTACTTACCAAAATGTGCATGGAAATTAAAAATTTGAAAATAAATGAAGGAATAATAAAAGCAATTCAAGAATTATATAAAAACTATTATATCCAAGATAAAAATTGGATCAAAAGCATCTAAAGGTTTTATGGTATCCAAAGGTCTGTGACAAGCCTGTTACCTTCCACCAACATTATTTAAAATTTAGATGTATGAAGCATTAAAGATTGGAAAAGGAAGTGTTCTCATATAGAATTCAATTGCAAATAATAGAATAATTTACACCCTTCACTTTGCTGATGCCCACATTCTTATGATGAGAGATCAAGAAGATATGGAATATAATATAATGATTAAAAAATTACTTGAATACAATAAATGGGGACTATATGTTAACACATCTAAATCCAAATATTTGGTGATTGGAGACACAAAAGAGGGTTTAGAAGTGGAAGGAGGAAATAAAATTAAATGCTGCAATGAAGTAGAATATTTAGGGGTTAAAATAAACAGTAATAGAAAATATGAGATCAGACACAGAAATAATAATGGAAAATGTGCAATTTCATACTAACTGGAATTCTGTGGTACAAAAATATTAGCTACAAAACAAATGTGTCTATAATACAAAGGTTGTTTGATAAGTTCTCGGAACAGAATAGAAAAGATACTTACGACACTGGAACTTTTTTAATTTTCAAATATTCTCCTTGTAGACTAATGCACTTAGTCCATCAATGTTCCAACGCCTTGATCCCATCTCGAAAAGGAGATTCCTCCAGGCCTCCAAAATAGTTAACTCTGGCTGTCAATTCTTCATTTGAAGAAAATCTTTGTCCACCAAGGAAAATTTTCAGATTTGGGAAGAGAGGGAAGTCTGATGGAGCCATATCAGGTGAATAAGGTGGGTGTGGCAACAATTCATATCTTGGTGTAATTTTGCCATGCGGATGGCACATGTGTGTGGGTGCGCATTGTCTTGATGGAAGACAACTTTCTTCCTTGCTAAACCTGGCCTTTTTTCACATATCTTTTGGTTTAATTGGTCCAGGAGGTTAGCATAATAATCTTCAGTAATGGTTTGCCCTTTGGGAAGATAATCTACAAGCAGAATCCCCTTCGCATCCCAGAAAACTGATGCCATTACCTTTCCAGCAGAAAGAATTGTCTTTGCTTTATTTGGTGGTGGAGAATCAGCATGCTTCCTCTGTTTTGACTCTGGAGTATAGTAGTGGACACAAGTTTCATCCCGGCACAAAAATCTTGTTCGTTGCTCCAAAACGTGCCAAGCATTGTTCTGATACTTGAAGGAGCAAAGTCCCCTAGTGTATTCAGAAAATCAGCCTGAATGTCCTTTGCTTTCATATCTTTCTTTACAAAATACTTAATCACTGCTTGAATCTTGATTTTTTCCATCTTCGCACTTGCGTCACCATTACAACTGTCTTCCAAGAACATTGTCGTGACATGTGTTTAGAGACAGCAGTCCAATGAATGTCACGTGAACAACTCATGGCGCTACGGCTGACCTCTCGTGATTCCGAGAACTTGTCAAACCACCCTCGTATCATCAAAAGTCTAATAACTTATGGTGCTAATAAATGGCCACTTATACACACCTCACAAATTAGATTACTGGCAACAGAAATGTACTTTTGGTGGCGAGCAGCAAGAATTTCGAGAAGAGATCAAATAAGTAACATCATTAGGAATTTTATGGATGTAAAATCAACAATTTTGGATGAGATTATATTCAAACAATTGCAATGGTATGAACATGTAAGAAGAACGCCTGAAAAGTAGAGTACAGAAATGTATTGAAATGGGTATCATCAAAAAACTGGAAGATAGGACGGTCATTGATAATTTGGAAGGATAATGTTGCCCAGGCAATGAAGATATTGAATTTGAAAGATGTACACTGTAATAACAGAGAATAATGGAGAAGGACTATCGGAAGATGTGTTACACCTTTAAAAACTATTAAATAATTCCCACTTTCATGATGGTTTGCTCCATGGCTACTTCAAGTAGGAGCTCACACAGCGTGCTGTCCTTGAAGTCTCTGTTGTGTTGTCAGTATCCCTTCTGTTGCTAAGATGAACAGGCAACTGACTATAGCAACTTTTTTATGTGTAAATATTTTTTTTTTACATGGAAAGTTCAATGGGCATATTGCTCTAGGTAGGGAATTAGAAATCAGCACATCATATTTGTGTAGATGTGGTAAGCATATAGTTATAACTAGGGCTCGAAATATGCATGCAAATATGCTCTTAAAACTTGAAAATATGCCAAGATATATGCACTATTTAATTAAAACAATTAACGTCCCTTTGCAGTACACAAGATGAGTTAGTACAAATAATAAATAAAGTTACCTTATTCCTAAGAGGTTGAAGCAGAAGTGGTCCCGCTGTTAGTATTAGCTGCTAAATTGCAGTTCACAACCAATGCTTTGCACAAATTTTCAGCCGTAAAACATCATCTGTTGCCTCACAAAACTCTTTTGTAACGTGAAAAACTTCTCTCCACATCACAAGATCTTATCGGGGCATATTTAAATGATATTAGCTGCTTCACAGAGAGATTCAAGTCTCTTGGTGTGACAGATGGTTTTCTTTCAAGGATGCCTCAAATATCACACATCAGTTTGTAAGCAGAATTTTTTGAAATTACATAATTCACTTTCTCTTTCACTTTTTGTCCTATGCTACCAGGAACCAAACTTAGATCACATATTGTTTTTTAAAAGACAGTGATTCATGCAAAGGAGATCCTACAGCTTCCAATGCTGTTATGACTGTTGGTAAGAAAGAAAAAGGGACAGATATGAAACTAAGATCCTCTTTTAACCCAGTGCCTGACAGAATATTTTGCACAATTTCTATTGATGAAGCATCTTTCGAGTCCAATGAATTAATAACCTCTTCAACTATTTCTGTGTGCTCAGCATAATATAAAACTGCACCAACCCATGTTCCCCATCGAGTTAACACTGTTGCAGGAGGAAATCGGATATCAGCTGCTGTTGATCTAAACAACTTAACTCTTTTAGGAGATTTAACAAAAATTCTCTTTGTATTGAACGCAAATCTATCTACCAATGGGGAAGAATCACGTATTGTCTCATAAATGCGATGAAGAGCGTGTGCCAAACAAGTTATATGAATTAAGTTAGGAAAAATACCTTTCAGAGTTTGTCTTGCTTTTACCATATAAGGAGCGGCATCACTAACAAATAAAAGTAACCGGTCGTATTTGATTCCACATGGCCATAGTAATTTCAAAGAGTCCATCACAAACTGGGTCATAGTTACATTGTCAGTGGCCAACAATTTGCACACATTAAGATGATAAGCTGTAGTCTTTTGTTCATTATTTAAAGCGTCCATGATTGTATTAGCAATAGAACGGCGCTCAGAATCAGGGGTGGAAAAAATAATAAAAAAACCACAAAAATCATTAAAATATGCAATATAAGGGCTATAATATTGAAATCTTTGTGAGTTGCATCATGTGCAATACTACCAATATGAAAAATGTTATCCAGATGCAAAAAAAAAAAAAAAAAATAAAAAACCGTAAAAGTCATTACAATATGCAATATAGGGACTATAATATTGGAATATTATGTGTTTATCAAAATCAAGAAAATATGCAGTTATATGCACCATAAAATCATGTCCAAATAACTGAAAATTCCATAATTTGTGCACATAATGTAAAAGCATACATTTTTAACCCCTATGAAAAAACATGCAAATGCATGAACTTCCTAGTCCTAGTTATAACAGAGAAACATTAGACGCTATTGACTAGACTTGAGCATCAGCAAAATCACATCCAAAATTAGTGCAAGTGGGGTTTTTTGATGGCATCTGTACACACAGCAACAAAGTTGCTAAAGTTGAAATCTTGCAAGTGTAAAGATGTCCATTGTTTAAAACTAAGTGATTCACTAGCATGAATTCATTATTGTGAATTGTTTTTCTTGTTAGCAAATGAAAGTTTAATAGGCCCACATCTTCCATTCTTTTTCTATGAGTTATTGTTTTACCTAAATGTTGTATGAGCACTCATAATTGTAGATACTAGAGTTCTGAAAATACAAATCATACACATGAAGTTCCTCATTATGATAGGGAAGTTGAAGTTGGTGTGCTGTTAGTGTAAGACGCATAATTGGAATTATTTTTTTTTATGAACCTATAAATTCAGAGAGGTACAGAAATTAAGTTTTGACTCCATTTTTTCAACACCTGTAGAAATTAATACAAAATAACAATGTTTATAAGTGAAAGAGAGATTGAGAATTGATCTGCATCTTTTGCATTGCCTGGTGGTAAATAGATACCATTGTCAACATTTCCATAGTTCAGTTACTTTCAACTATTTATTTGGTTACCATAGCAGTATTTGTTGTATAAAACAAGCATTGATAACTTTTGCAATTGTACACAATATGCAAAAAAGTATAGGATGACATTTAAAAATATTTCCAGTGATCTTAACTTGCACAACAATGGTATTAAAAAGGTTTATTTATTTATTGTTCCAGTTATATCCCGCCTTTAACTGCAGAGGTAATACCGGCAGCCTTGCCCATTGGCAAATGGTGTTCCTTGTTTAATGGAGGGTTTTTCAGTCTTTGAGGTTTTTATACATTGAATTCACATTTTCATCATACTTCCAGACTCAGGGAAGGATGATTAATAATCTTGGCTGGAGAAAAATTCCTACCCCCTGCCGGGAATCGAACCCGGGACCCTAGCACAGCAGGCAGGTGCTCTACCAACTGCGCCATGGGGCCAGCCCAAAAAAAGGTTTGTTTTAGTTAGAAGTGCTTTTTAAAATATATGCTTACTGAGCAAGATGGCACCCCAGCAACCTGTGCAACTCACATTTGGGAGGTCCCGTGTTCAATCCCTATTGACCGACCACTTTGACTTGGGTTTTTTCATGGTTTCCCCTTGTCACTAGGCAAATGTGGGGATTCCTTTCCATTGCTTTCTCATTTCCCTCCCTTGCCACCTTTCAGGTTTGGTTGGTAGCATAGTACACTCTGGTGAATGCGGACAGATGACAGATGCTTGCATTCTGGAAAACTTTCTTCCCTGGCCCCCTCCTGGAAGTTACTGCCCGGAACACAAGGGTCTATTTGTCACCTTCTCCCTGGGTAGAGAAAACACACTTCTTTCGTGCACCAGGTCTCAGCATCTCTAATTATTAGGGACTTCTGTGCTCCACTGGCTCCGTTCTCAGACAAGCCTATGTTCTCACTTTACCTCAGCCCTTCCCCCTGGGGGGAAGCTGTGGTATGCTGCAATAGATACATGTCGGGGTTGCTGTGTCCCCCTTTGTTACTGCAATCACAAAAATATACCAAAGGACATGTCCAAGTATTTTTTACTTTCTCCTGGTAAGTAGGGGAAGTATTGTATTCCACCCAAAAATTTGATGTCGAGATTTCACTGGAAATATGTTTTGAGATCCCCTAACCAAAAAAAAAAAAAACATTTTTAGAAAAAAGTCAGTGTGTCTGTTGACAGCATAACTCAAAAATGAAAAGTCAGTTAAACACCAAATTTGGTATTTAAGTTTAACATCTTTCAAGGATGCAACATGAAGATTTTGAAGAAAATAGACCCACCCTAAACTACCTTTCACATGGAAAATTTTTCGAAAATTTTGATTTTCTTGAAAATGACTAAGGATTTTGATTAAAATGTCATATGTTTGAGATATTTTTATGACAAATGAAATGTATATTTTGAATTTCCTGACTATAGCTCCTGTAGTTGTATTTACTCTGGACGACTTTTGCATAACTGGTAAACCGTTAGAGATAGACCAAATCATACTCTACAAAAAATGTAAATCTTGCTAAAATATACAATTTATGTCCAAATACATTTTCTTGTAGGGTGAACCATTTCGGAGACATTCCTTGTTATGTGTGTGAGTTTCGGAAAACTTAAAACTTTTGTGAAATGGATCATCATAGTTCATTTTTTTATATGCTAAGCACGCAAAGAGAATGGGATCTCAAAGCTTTAAAAGATTTGACAATCACTCACAGCCTACTGTATTCTGATATTCCCCTTTCACCTACAAGGCAATAAGCAATAAGATAATTTACACAAATATTTATCTCAATACGAAGAAGATAAAAAATAAAAATTACTTCACTACTAATTCTGACATCCACAATATCAATACAAGATCTAGATTTGAACTCCATATACCGTCAACTAACCTCACGTGTCCAAAATGGAGTACATTATCAATGCATAAAAATATTTAATATGCTACCTAATGAGTTGAGGATCTGTATGATAAGGTACTACAAATTAAGCTAAAGGAATATCTTCTTAAGCATTCGTGCTATAGCATTATTGAATTTAACAACATCCAATGTAATCATTAGATTATCTATGTGCTATGTAATTGTATTGTAAATATTGCATAACACATTGACATTTTCCACATCCTGTTCTGTAGGATCTACGGAATGCAACATAAATGTAATGTAAATAGGAACAAGAGTTTGTAAGGATGGTTAGTACAAGAGTAGAGAAGGTCATATGAGTGCAACACATCAGATTTTTGAAAATAATTTCCATTTAACATGAAAATATGCAGAACCTTTGAAATCCGTTGTATGTATGACAATCTTTATTGAGTATGCTAAATTCCAGCTTTTCTTTGACAAGCATAGTACTTTGAACGCATACAATGAAATTCCAGTTAGGATATTTTGCTTTGTTAATGTCTGACTGAAATGTCGAAACCCAAGATTGTATGTACTCTCCATTCAAATAGACAAGAGCAGTCAGATGCGCAGTATAAGGAGTGGGGTGAAAGAGGGTGGAGCCTTCAAGCAATAGCAAAGTAGTACGTAAAAGCATGAAACAGCATGAAAAACAGGATGGCAAACATGCATTAGCAGATATCGGTTTTGTATGCATTAAAATCATTTAGAATGGACATGTGTTAGGATAATCGCCTGCTTTTTGTCCAGATCTAAAATGGGCATATGCATTCTATAAATGAAGCCTTGTTCACTACCAATGATTATCAGTTGGCTGCCTTTTGAAACAGGAGTAAGGAGCCCAGCAGGTGGCTCGTGGACGAGACTTGTTTATTTTCTTACTTTCCGTAGATAAGAAAACCTTTATCTTCTTTCTTGGAAGTTTAAAAACAGTGTTGTTGTAATCAATTTAAACCAAAAAGGTGAGTCGATTAATAACACTACACATCACTTATAATTTACGGGTAAATTATAAGTAACTGTTGTTTAGTGTTATTGACTCACCTTTTTGGTTTAAAAAGAAATCCTTTGTTCTACAATGTGGTACTGTTCTCTTAGGATATGTCTATTGCCTTTTGTCTGTTTCCATCTGAAACCAAGTGTATGTAGGATCTTCCGGAGTATATTAATACTGCCGTCGAAACCAATTGGTGCTTTTAATTTATACTGCATCTTTTGAAGTATGAGGCTTCCCTTTTCTTCCATATAAGGCATTCACTGCACAGCAAACAATGCACTAATTAAAATTGTCTAAATCTGTTTAGGTCTTTTTTATGAGGTTTTGAGAAAGTCACACGTTAGCCTAACTGAATGCGTTCTAACTCAGCTTTGATCCTATGCATAAAAATAAATGGTACACTAACAGCTTCTGCTATAGGTTTCTGTATGGACTTGAATTTAATGGGGTCCCCTCTGCAGCTTCCCTCATGAATTGATATACATTACCAATCACTTCTTGTATCTGGGTGTGTATGACTTTATCCTGTAATTTGCTCAGAACTGGTGGCATTGTTTAGTCTGTTTTATCTGTGCTATGAGTAATGTGGAATGATACTCGTGTTCACATGGTGCTGGATGGACTGGTGCCAGTTATTTGCCTTCCCACTGCAGCAGTTGGCTTATGCCACTATGCATCATGTTTACACTGCTCTTGTCTATTTGCGTGGACAGTACCACTTAATGTATTTGTAATAACCTCTTCATGTTGGTTTTACTTGCACTCCTCAAATTTAAATTCCATATGCTAAATGTAGGTAAATCTATGCACATTCTTGTTTACATTTTGCAAATGCATTTTTCAGAATGCATATTTTTCATAATGCAGTTTTGTTATTTGTATTCCTACTTTGGCCCCAGGGCCAAAAACTAAGCGATACAGATTCTGCATGTTGAATTACTCATAATTTTTCACCTACTCTCCAAAAAATAGTCATTTGATAAATGTTTTTATGCTGAGAGAAACTTCGAATATGCACACACATCTATTGACTTCCTGATAAATGACCCATTAATGAGAACTACCTTGAGGATACAAATGTCCTGATCTGGGCAACTCGAAGAGGAACATTTCTAACTTCCATTCACCCCACCATAGAGAATCACATGTTATGTTATATCTAATAACCTCATTCTCAGTACAAATAAAACTGAAAGAATAGATTTACAAACAAAAATAAAAATTATCTTGCCCCTCCAATATAATCCCTTAAAAATATTGAATCCATAAAATTCTTGGTGTCTGGGTACCAGGTATTCTGAAATGGAATGTTGTTAACATTGGTGCTGTTTTTATAGTTACGAAGGTGATGGTGATGAGCTTTTGACTCTTTCGTTATCTCGGGTCGTGGTACTAGATGGAATGAACATACACTCGATGTTTATTTTACTACATTGCTTTATTAACACTTTTTCTTGGGTTTATACTTAAATAACCTTTCGTCGCACCAGTTTATATTATATTGATAGTCTTTCCAGTTTTTTTAACAACTTTAGAACAAAAGCTTCATGAAAGTTTAATCAATTTTCTACTCACATCCAAGAGCACTGTAAAAACACGTCTTTTCATACCAAAGACATGGACGCTATTAGCTAAACAATTGGCGCCGCATCACACTTCTTTTTGTGTACATCTGCATATGCGTCCATCAAATAGTTCCCGTATTGTTAGGGAAGCGACCTTTAGCTATTCTCCCTTCACTTTCAATATTGAACACATATACTTCTTTTATTTATACATATATATTAAACTTAAATATGGAAATATTTATGGCGTCTTTAAACAAACTTAATTGTTTGTAACAATGATCAATAGTAACACGTTTTCGTCATTCAACCAACTCGTACCAACACCAAAAACAAATTACACTCTTAACAAATATTCACATAAACGATTTTCTTTTGGGGTCTTACGATATCCTGTCTCAGCATATGAATAAAAACTTAATTCATTTTGCTGTGTGGTAAGAATATTAACCATATTTACAAGAAAAGAAACGGAGCAGCACTTTTTGTGCATGTCCATTCACCACTGAGATGTGACATATTTTTACTACCACCATCAATAAGTGATCTCTGGGTAATGTCTGCCTCACATTCAAGAGCCATTGAGCTTTAATCGAAAGTTGAGTTACCTGGATAAGGTTTTTTCTGGGATTATCCCTTATTTAATGTTCCACTTTGTCAGAGAATGTGTTTTGCAAGCAAATAAGAAAGAAAGAAAAAAAAGGCACAGAAGTATATCACTTATTTTCACAGCAGACCTTTTATATTAATCCATAAATTCCTGTACAAAGAAATACAACTCTGCGAAGCGATAATATTGTGGAGGATATAAGGCTGTTTACAGAGATACCTAATATACAAAATATCCCTACAAAAGCTTCATGATAATTGAGATAAATGTTTGTAGAAATATTTTCATTAAGCACTTCATGTCAGATGCATTACTATACAGGAGGTTGAAGTGTCATATCTTTAACAAAGAGGTCACTATGTGCCGGCTTTGAAATTATGTACTCTATGCACGACTCAACTCATTGCTCCTAGCCCCCTTTATATGGATGCCCATTTCCTTTTTTAGAAATGTCTTTAGCTACAGATATCAGACCACCAGTTACTCTTAACTCAATGAATCTGACGATCTTTGTTAATATGTTGTTGATTAATGCCATGCATTTGTTGACGAAGCTATTAGTATTGCCTTCCAATACTTCTGCACTTCTGTAGGTTCTTCAGATATTTAGGTGGTCTTTATTTAGATCTGTTCCAAATCGCATAAATGACAAATGGGTGAAGGCAAGATTCCAAGTTGACACAGACAGAGCCCTGCAGTTTTGCCCATTTTGCTGTATTGTTTTGTTTGTTTCGGTATCAAAACATGGCACTCACATACCTGCTTCTCAAGAAGCTTGTCTTGTTCAGTTAGTGCAGTCAGTATTGCCTGGTGTTTACGGCACAGTGCAGAGACCGTGGCCTGCTGTAGTTGTGGTATACATTGCTAGCTGATTATCTTATGTTTTTGGTGAACCTTTCGAGATCATAATTTGGTCCATAAGCTGTGTTAATAAAACTAAAAACATTAATTCAATATCATTTATAATGTGGTTTTGCTCCAAATTCTCTCAACAGTATAAACCAGTAAAAATATGTTCATGAAATAAATACAGATTTGAATTTCACTTGCTTTAGTAATATTAAAAAATTTATTTCCATCTATTCAAAACCACACTTCTCAATAATTAAGTGAAATTATAATAGTAGGTGCTTATTACTTGGTAATTAAATAACAATACACACCTACTATAAATGCTAATAGCATAAAAATATTTTAATCTAAAAACAAGCATATAATCAGCATATTTTATTCTAAGAGAAAAATATATCTTATGACATGAATTCTTCATTTTATATCTTTTCTGTTTTTCTTTTTGTCGGTATTTCAGCAAAATAAATTGTGTCACAAGGATTAAACTGAGACAAGCTGCAAATAATTTTGCATATGGAAACTAAGTTAAATCATTTTAATCCTTATTATTTTGATACAGGACCACAAGATCACTGAGGTGGTGAGCATGCAAATTGCACTGTCTTTTGTAAAAAATAAATCCAGCAGAACTATAACACCTTTCACATTAGGAGCTTGTAGCTGGAATACAAAATGCTCATTTTACGATATTGGCTAACAGGATAATTTTGATTCTGCCCTTTCCACCATGTTAACATATCAACACATTTGGGCACTATGAACTTGTTCTGGAAATAGTTGTCAGCTTCATCAATAATTTTAGATTTGTCATCCTACCAGCCTTCAAATTTTCAAGGTTGTGCTACTGAGAGGGCATTTTCTTCAACTGACATGCCTCCTGCATGTTCTGTTTCCAAGCACACCTGTTTTACAGCACTGTACACCTCCTGTCTTCTAAATGTAATTTTTGTAGCACTCAGTACTTTGGTACCAGACATGTGGCTACCTTATGGACAAGGCGAGCTATTTCAATACCTTTCCTGTCCCACAAGAGCACTGTAGGTTATGATCACTTGGACAGTAGGGAAGGTCAGGCACTGGCTGGGTTATGCACAGCTGCTCTAGGATGCGTAGTACAGTACTGTGCAGAAGTTGCCAATAGGGAACCTAACTATGGATTAATTTGCAATTGAAATAAATCCTTAACCCTCGCAGCATGCATGGGGTCTTTTTTGACTCCAACCATTTTGAAACTCAAATAACTTCTGTTGTTTAATTCACTGAAATCTCTTCCTGTAAATAAGCATCCTTTGAACTTTCTTCTTACATAATTTTGATGTTATAAATTTTTTTCCAATCCTGTTTGGCTATGAAAACTAATTTCTTGAATTGGGGTCAATGATGACCCCAAGTATGCAGCATGGAACTTTATTTCCTTGTATTTTTTATTTTATTGCAAGGATATTTTTGAATAATTTGATACACCATTGCTGCGTTAGTCAAACTTTTTATGCTTCAGTTTAAATTTTCATTGTTGTGCTGATTCCTGAGAGATCATTTCGGTTATTATTTCTCTTTTTATATATTTCTTTTTATTGTATTCCTGCTTTTGAGACAAATAGTCTTTACTTATAAATATTTTTTATGCTTTCTCCTAGCACATTACAAAAGTCAACTGTTTGAACAAAGGTTTTCTTTATGATACTTACCATTCTGTTCTTCGAGAAACTCAATTGCAAAAATGTAAGTCCAAATGGGATAATAGTGTAGCATTAGTGTCAAATTGTATTAGTATGTAACCCATAGAAAACTCATTTACAAAGATTGTTCAAAAATAAAAATGTATTTGTTAAATATTATTTTGATTTTCATTTAATTTTAGAAAAGGAGATATATCACTAATTATTACATATTCTGTTATTATGTATAACTACATTAATTATATTTTTATTATGTCTGGGTAATAAATAAACAATTAAGAAAGAGTACGATGGTCAAAAACATTTTGGCAAAAAAAAAATGGGGTCAAAAAAGACCCCATCTATGCAGTATGTATTTTTAAACCAGGTATGCTGCGAGTGTTAAGTATGTCTCAAGTGCAGGACTCTAGCTGTAAATTCATGTACACAATTGTGGAGCAGATAGATTCAATGCATTTCTCTACAGATGGAGAAAACATTACATGTAAAGTGTGTTATACAAGTTCTGTTTTTGAGGCACTGAAAATGTATGTGGTCATACAGTGCAACAAATTACAAAATAATAATGTTGTATAAATTTATAAATGGTGTAAATAATTCAACCTGTCACATACAATTCAATTGTTTATTGTATTGTCGCTTTTACATATCTCAATGTGCAATTTAATGGCTACCCTACATCTTACTGTAATGCCATGTCAAGCTGGATTCAGAGAGTTCCACTCTACAAATGAACAAGTCTTACTTCTCAGTCAAGAAATCAAAGACTCCTTCAATAGAAAAGAAGATAATTTATCTGTTTTTATTGATTTCCAAAGTACATATGATTCTATATGCAGAACAAAACTACTAAAGAAAGTAAAAAAAATAGGGATACAAGGTCCAATGTTTTCATGGCTATGTCATTTCCTAACACAATGCTTTATTGCAACCAGATATGAAAGAAATATATCTAAATACAAACAAGTACACCGTGGCTTACCACAAGGTGCAGTGCTCAGCAAAACACTTTTTAATATATTTATTAACGATCTGCCACAACAAATACAAGAATCAGGTGTGAAGTGTGCACTATTTGCTGATGACTTAGTAATGTGGACTTCAAAACCAAAAAGCAAAAGTACAGAACTAGAAAAAACCATGCAACAATCCTTAACCAACTTACAGAGGTGGACCAAAGAAAATTTAATGACTGTTAATACAACAAAATCAAACTACCAAATCTTTTCACTAAGAAAAAAGCCACTAAAAATAAAACTAAATTTTGAGGGTCAACAATTACCAGAAACAAAGGAAGCAAAGTATTTAGGAGTTACTTTTGATACCAAACTTACATGGGCCAAACAAATAGAAAATGTAATACAAAGAGCAGAGAGGCGCCTTTCACTGTTAAAACGTCTAACAGGAATGAAGTGGGGATGTTGCAGAGCAACTCTTAACACAACATACACTGTATATATAAAGCCATTATTTACTTACTGCAGCGAAGTTCTTGTAACAGCAAACACAAAAAAAAATTCAAATCTTTCAAAACCAAAGTCTGAGATTAATTACAGGTGCTATCAAAACCACACCAATAGCAGCTATGGAAATACTAACCAACCAATACCCCATTGAATATGAAATAGAAAAAGTGGCTCTTATTCAACACAAAAAGTTGATCAGACTCCCATTCAATACATGGCACAAGAGAAATTTTACACATACACTAAAGACTCAGGAGAGCTTTCTTTCCAAAATTCAAGACATCAAGAAAAATGTACACTTTCCTAATTCAAAGGAAAACTTCATATCTAAAGTCAATCCAACACATACATTAGACATCACATACTGTTTACACCTGACAGAAGAAGTTAAGAAAAGTGATACTCCAACTAGTGTTCTAAAATTATTGGCATTAGAGACAATCCATACTACATTTTCAGAACATGAATGGCTCCATATTTATACTGATGGATCATTGATATCAAACCAAGATGGAGCAGGTGCTCGAGTCACATGTCACCTCTTTTCCTATTACAAATCTTTAAGTTATGGAACTACTAACTTTGATGGAGAAATTGAAGCAATTTGAATGGCCCTACAAAATCTTTTGTACAGAATTTCACATTTTCAGCAAGTAGTTATTCTCTCAGATTCCAGGGCAGCAATTATAGCAATTACTTCCAAGTTGTCACCAAAAAACCAAACAATTATAGATTGTTGGAAAATCCTTACCCATCTAACAGCACTTCAAAAACACCTAGTGTTCCAATGGATACCAGGTCACTGTGGACTGAGTGGTAATGAGAAAGCTGATTTTCTTGCAAAAAAGGGTACCAACGGTGTACAAAAATCTATAGTTAATCTACCATTTTATGCAGCTAAAAGATTAGTCAACTCTGAATTCAAAAAAATTATTGCAAAATATTACTATGAAAAATTAAAGAATAAAAGGTGGGAACTACCAAACATTGAAACAGTAATTCCTGAGTATCCTCGAAAAACAGCAGTTGCAACCTTCAGGTTGATTACAGGACATGATTGTCTGGCAAAACATTTAAACAGAATTGGGATATATTCTTCACCACTCTGTCCTCTATGTGGTCTGCAAGAGGAAATGGATCGAGACCACCTTCAAATATGCCCGGCCACTTCTAGTGCCCCATTCATCAGTGAAAAATATTGGAGAGCAAGAGGATTAATGACTTCATTGTCAGAAATCCAGCATTAGCTAACAACAACATATTTACTTTATATGCGACTGTATGTCGTTTGATTATGTGCAAGAGACAGCTTTGTTTACATTGTTGCTGCCTGGTATTTCGTGAGCTACATCCGTGTGCACTAAACTTGAAGAAGCAGTATGGAAATGCCTCACCTTGCTTATGAAGCAAGTGCAGTTTGTATTTCTCTTTCAAAAATTTTAGAGACCTGGTCTTCAGAAACTTTTATTTCTTTGGAATCGCTGTTCTCTTCTGTACAATGCTTCTGAAGCTGAAAGAATCATAATAGCACTAGATGTTAGGTGGGCTCCTTGTCACCTTCCATGCCTTTTGTAGTCTCTGAAGACATGTAGAAAACTTATGAGGTCTGCAGCTAGATCAGGATCATAACCAATAAGATTTTGACTAACATTTCCCTTCTCCAAAATGTTTGCAATGTCTTCATTTTGAGTGTGCATTGACTCAAGTAGCTCCACACAACTGTTCCATCTTGTTGAACACTGCAATTTTAGAGTCTTACTCAGACAGCAAAGTAGCCCTTCCTTTTAAAATACATAATAAGTACTTTGGTGTCATCTATGCAGCGCTGAATTGCTGGCATCTCTGCTTGTGGCCGTGCCATAGCCGAATGGTTATATCATTTGCTTCTCACCAAAGCAACCCGGGTTCGACCCCAGGCAACTGCATGTGGGACTCGTGGTGGATGAAGTGGCACTGGGGCAGGTTTCCTCCGGGTTCTCTGGTTTCCCCCACCATCTCATTCCACCGGTACTCCTTCATTCCATGTATCATCAGTGTCACCACCTGCGGTGCCGTAGTAGTAAAAGCGAGCATTAAACACTATACAAAAAAAAAATCTCTACCCGTAACACTTCGTCATCATTAGTGTATGCCTCAGAACAGTTGATATATAATGAGCTACACAGTCCATACGTTGGTTACTTTCTAGTGCCTTTATCATGTTGCTGCCACGGTCTGTAACAAATGGCAATGTTTTTAAATATTTGGAAAGAATGTCCAACTCAGCCATATGCTCTAGAATATCACAATGTATATTCTCTCCTATTTTGGGAATATCTAGGAATAACAATACATTGTTTAAATTCCAGAACTGCTCAATATAATGCACTGTAAGTGCAATGTAATGATGTTTCTTGAAGTCATCCGTTCACATGTCAATGGTGACAGTACACCTATTTCAGCCATGCAGTTTTTACTTTAGGAATTGTTTTCAGTCTCAGCTCGTCTGTCATGGCACCAATTCTTTTGGTAACTGCTGTTCCATTAAAAATGACATCATGGATGTTTATTTCCCCATATTTAGCTCCAATATTTATTATCTGACTAAGGGATAAGAAACCCAGACCAGTCTCTACTGAAAATAAATTACCATCTTGAGCATACATCAGAGTATCTGCAAGCTTCTCTTCCAGTTATAACCATGCTGCTCTGAAAGAACCCTGTTACTCTCCATTGTGAACTTGTAACTGCCTAAAAGATGGAACAAAACTAGCAAGATTATTGATCTGCTAACCTCTTTAATCATGTTCAGTGTACATTGCATGTTGCATAATACCAAGGGATACACAAGAATTATAACGAGAAAGCATTTGTCTCTGAATGCAGATGGCTTGCAAGACCGTCGTGATCAGTTATTAATCTGTAGGGTATACTGTTGTTATGCAGGGGCATTGTGGCCAATTATCCCAGTGAATAACAATAGCTTTACAATTCTTTTTCTCAGTTCTTAATCTTAGCTTTTCATTGTGACAATCTATAGTAATATTATAAAAACAGAATGCATGTGCGTATGTATGTACTACCTAGCAAAGCAATCAGGCATATCGACCTTGGCTGTCAAGCGCTATGATCGCTTCTTATCTTATTAGAACAGTGAAATAATAGTAACTTGGCGTATAGTCAGTGATAAAACAAATAAATCTCTCGCACCTGCAACATGAGACGTTGCTCTCGTGAAGATATGATTGCATCTGAACAGACTGTACATACACTGTCTCACCGTGTTTGTGCAATAAGCTTGTGTAAACAGCTGAGTAGTTTCACATCCTTAAAGCTATACCTCATGACTTTGGCAAGTACTGTGTGGTTGGATTTGCATGTCCGAAACCACTCAACCAATTTTGACAACTTTTTCACCATAGGAAAGTCCAATTTGTTTTGGACTAAAAATGCCTTGTAATTTAATTTAATTTTATAAATTTCTAAAATATTAAAAAAGAATTACAAAGCTGTTGTGCTTGAATAAAAAAAAAAAAAAAAGAAAGATGCTTGCAAAGAAGGCCTTGACTTTTGGTTGAGAATGCCTTGGAGTAGAAAATAATAGTTACTCCACAGAATATAGATAGTTGCTCTACTCTGTAGAATATAAAAACAAAAGTCTGTTGTGTTTTATTGCAGGAATATACATAGATGGCTATGACATAACACTTTCTCAAACAAAAGTCCGAGTTTAAAAAGTGACAATCCTGCGTTATATTTCTTTAATCAAATATTGCAGATATGTGTAATGAAGCAGTGTCAAAACCTATGAATAACCTTTACTCTTAGATATATCCACTGAAGTTTTTAGATGCCAAGACTTGTAAGTCGCCCTTGGGGTATTAATCTCTGATGTGAGATTCCCTTGTGGTTAACCTTTAAAAAGTACGAATCAGCTGGGGAATTTAGTGTTGTACTGGCAAGTTGGCCATGTTAGTTTAATGGTTAGAGCAGCCGCTCGGTAAGCGGAAGATCTGTGGTTCAAATCCCGGCTACGGCATTGAGTTTTTCAGTTTCTGATTCAATCTCTTAAACATTGCCCACACACGGTTTGTGTGTTTAAAAACACCAGCAGTAAGCTTGTTGGCATAAATAAATAATGAACTTCAGTAACTTAAATGATTTCTTTTTTGAGACTGTAAAGCAAGTTTCTTACACAAAGTTATACAAGAACACACTACAATAAGAGAACAAAGCTAAAGAATGGAAATCTAGTCATCTGTCTTGAGGTTGATTAATTACAAGTTTCAGGTAAGATTCAAGATTTTCTTCTGTGAGACATGACTGTTCAGAATTTAAAATCCAATTGAGCTTAGAAAAGCTTCTCTCAACCGAAGCAGATGATGAGGGTACCATTATTGCCTTCATTGCTAGCTTACTCAGTGTAGGCATCTAAGTGGAATGTTTCTGCCAGAAGGATAAAGCAGTAGTAGAACACAAATTTTCTTCTTTTACCATTGCTGCATATGTTGATATTTCTTCCAATGGAACATCAGTGTTAGAGAAGCATTTCAGTTCACCTGAAGTGACGATGGAATAAATCTGCTCAGGAATGGCTAATGTTGGATCCAAATTCTGAACTTCCTTCCAGAAGCTTTTTACAGGATGGCATCCATTCATATACATCTCAAGCTTTTTACACAATACACCAGAACTTTGAAGCATGTGCAGAACTGAGGGCAGACTAAGCCAGGTGTTTGTTGCATCAGTATTGTTTGATTCCAAGACCTGAATTTGTTTACAAATACCATCACAGATTTCAGATATAGTTCTGAGTTGAAGTTGAAGGGTTTTATTTTCAACTAGTCGTTTTAAATTTTTTACAGCAGGACTACCTTCACCATCTTCCAGATTGATCCGTGTAACCACATTGAAATTGATGCTGTTATATTTTTCTGCTTTCAACCATGTGCCCCAACAAGTGATTACAGGAACTGGAGGTAGACCAAGTGCTTCTGATTCTTTTAAGCATTCCAGTAATCTCTCTCTTCTAGCTGGAGTTTTCACTAAAGTTGTCTTAACAGCTGCAATGAATTCATCAGCAATTTTGAGCTCAAATCTAATCTCTTCAGCACAAAGGTGCAACACATGTGCCCAACAGATAGAATGCAAAAGTTGAGGTGCAACTCCAGCCAATTGCCTGCCAGCAGAAAGCATATGCGTTGCACTGTCCGAAATAAGAGCAATAAAATTAGACCTGTGAACACCAATAAGATCTAGTGTGTCAAGTATTAAATTTATTATTACATCAGCATTGCAATGTTGTACAATTTTGGTTTTTACAAGACAGGGTTTCTCGCCCAAAACACCCAATGGAGCAACAAGAATATTCACCACCTTACAATTCTTTATATCTGTCGTTTCGTCTACCACTAGATAAACAGATTTTCCCTCACATTTTGACATGGTTTCCTGAAGGTCTTCTTCAGCACACTTGACAAGATATCTTCTCAAAGTGGTTTCACTGGGAGCCGGTTTCATATTTGTAGCTGTTGCTATCCACTGACAAAACTGTTAGTTGCAGAAGACGTGAAACAGAATACTAGCAGAAATGAATGCTTTGACCATTTCTTTCATGTCATCCTTAGAATTTTCCATACGCTGCCACACTTGAGGTATAATACTAGTACGTATGCTACTAGGACTGCCTGAGGTTGAACAATGTCCATAACTTTGTTTCCAAGATCTGTGTTTAAAACTTCTTTTCAAAATTAATGCTCTCTGAACATAAGGTACACAATAGTTTCCCCTTTTCAGCCTCAAAATGATCTGTGGGAAACTCACAGACCCTTTGAATTGCATTTACAGCAGTTTTTGGCATGCTGATGTTCTTAACAGATATGAACTGCTGTGATTCAGATTGTATACTGACCATAAAACTGTTACACTTCACACACAAATTTATTGTTGGAATTGTTGAGGGAAACGATGTTTAATTTCTGCATTGAATCCACAAGTTTATTGTTGAAATTTTTGAGGGAAACAATGTTTAATTTCTGCAATGAATCTGTTGTTGGAAATTAACTGTCAGTTTAAAATCTAAGAATTGTACTTTAAATTGCATATTGTGCTTTTATGCTTTATTTTTTAAAATTATGGTTTATTGTGCTTGTAAAACTTATTTATTCCTAAATCTTAGACCGCCAAAATCATATTCTGGGTATCAACCACATGTCAAAAGCTCTGTTATGCTTTTTATGCTTATTGTTCTTTTGGGTTGCACTAGTTATCGTCTTCCGGTGAAAATCAAGCCCAGACTACATTTTCTTTTTCAAAATGTGTAATTGTTTGTCTGCTCACATCCAAGTTCTTGTATCTTGTACACATTTCCACCAAGAAACCGGCATCATGAACTCTGCCATGGTACTAAACTGCAGTTGAGCACAAAAAATAAGCAAAGCCAGGTTTTTTTTTTTATTATTTATACTATTTTGCAAGCAACAGCTCAGCAGTCAAGATCAGCAAGCTTTAGCGCACAAGGGGGTTGAGGAGAAAATTCTTATTTGTACAATATCGAGCTGTTGCTTGGAACCACTAAAAAATGAGCTAATGCTTGCTTTTATTTATACCACCCTATTCCTCTTTTTCGAAGAGGTTTCCTTGGAAATGTGGAATCTTATTTCATTGTAAATTTTAAGGGTTTCTTAATTATTATTGCTATTGGGTTGTTGGGGGAGATTAAGGAAGTTGGACATTCTGTCAATGTTTCACATGCTTTTGCATGAACATTGGGGGATTTTTCATCCATTATTTGAATTAGTCAAGACTGTTCCAAATTAAGGTTATAAGGGCTAATGGCGTACCTGTGCAACATCTGGTAAACCAGCTGGTAAATAATATAGAAGGAGAAAATTGTGTGCCTGTGTGTAGGATAATCTCAAGAACTACTTAAAAAATCTGTGTTGCACTCACACAACTTTCTCTACTCTTGTATTAACCATTCTTGCAAACTCGTATTCTTCTACCTTCTTCGTGTTAGTTGAGATAAACATTTGCAGAAATTATCTTTTGCTTGTTTTCTTGCACGGGAGTATGGGAATACAGTAGGCTTTGAGCGATTGTGAAATCTTTCAAAGCTTTCAAATTCTGTTCTCTCTATACGGTTAACATATAAAAAAATGAATAGCAGTGTTCTATTTGACAGAATTATAAAGTTCTCCAAAACTTACACAAATAATGAGGAATATCTCCGAAATGGTTCACTCTACAAAGTAATTTATTTGGACATGAATTGTGTGTTTTGGCAACTTTTTGTCTAATAAGATTTGGCCTATCTCTTACGGCTTACCAGTTCTGCAAAAATCATCCAGAGTAAATAGAACTTCATGGGCTATAGCCAGAAAATTCAAGGTATACATTTCATTTGTCATAAAAATATCTCAGACATATAGCATTTTAATCAAAATTGTTAGCTATTTTCAAGAAAATCAAAATTTTCCATGTGAAGGGTAGTTTAGGGAGGAGGAATTTTCTTCAAAATCTTCATGCCACATCCTTGAAAGACAACTTAAAAACCAACTTTGGTTTATAACCGACTTTTCGTTTTTGAGTTATGCTATCCATAGACGGACAGACAGACGCATGCCTCACGCATACACACAGACCTTTTTCTAAAAGTGTTTTTTTTTTTTTTTTTTCATTTAAGGGGCCTCAAAACATATTGCCGGTGAAATCTCGACATCAAATGTTTGGGTGGAATGCAATAGTTCCTTTACTTTGCTATACATAGTGAAGAAACCAAGAGCTACTTAACTACTTAACCAATTTTGATAATTCTTTCACCATTGAAAAGCCACATGCTGCCATGTGGTCACAGAATATACAATGTTTCCAAAATTTAAAAAATTAGAGTGTTAGTATAATTTTCAAATTTGTGTTGCCAAATTTCAATCCTGTTTAATTGAATGTGGGTATCAGGGGCTAACTTTTGCACTTTATTGCAAATATGACAGATTTTTAATGACCTCATGCCCAAAGAGATAAGTGCGTAGGGTTAAAATTTTGCAAACTGGTTATTGTAGGGTGGGTTATTTATCATTCACATCATATTTCCTCCATATTTCATTGATGTTTTATAACGGCACACAAATTTGTGTACTTGGACCTTAGGACTTGGTGAAAATGATAAGTTTACCATACAGCTTCATAAAGCTATCTATACTGATATTTATGAACCCATTGTATACAAATTATCACTATTTGACCAATCTGGACAAAATTGTGGGCTCTAAGCTTTAGGTGCAATACAAATTACAGACTAATTACAGCTTTCAAAAATGTTTCCTAACTGTGAGGGGCAAAGTGAAAAATCTTATGATAATTGTACATAAAGCTAGGAGGGAGTTAAATGAAATTAATGAATTTGACATTTGATTTTAAAGAGCTACTTATACAATGTCAGACGGTACAATAATAAAAAGCATATTCTGGTTATAGGAAAGGGGTCAGTCAGCAATTTCCACTGCTCAACAAGATATAGAAAGTTATGCTAAAAATCTGACATGTTGCACTCACATGACTTTCTCTACTCTTTTACTAACTATTCTTACAAACTCGTATTCCTCTCATAATATTAGTTGAGATATATTTGTTGGTCTGGGTAGCTCTGTTGGTTAGACGCTGGCCTGTTCCCAAGGTCGTGGGTTCAAATCTGGCTCAGACCAATGGTTTATAAGTGTGCTTATAAACGAAAGTTCCATGTCAGTAGATTTACTGGCATGTAAAAGAACTCCTGCGGGACAAAATTCCGGCACACCGGTGATGCTGATGTGATCTTGGCAATTGACAGCATCGTAAAACAATAAAATGTATTTTTTATACATTTTTTTGTCGAGATAAACATTTATAACAATTATTTTATTGTTAATTTTCTTGTGGGTGCTTGGGGAATACGGAAACACAGTAGGCTTTGAGCGATAGTCAAATGTTTTAAAGCTTTAAAATTCCATTCTCTGCATGGCCAAGAGATAAAAAAAAGTGAATAACGATCTTCCATTTCAGAAATGTTTAAGCACTGCAACACTCTCACAAATAACAAGGAATATCTCTGAATTGGTTTACTCCACAAAATAATGCATTTGGACATAATGTATATGTTTTAACATGATGTATATTTTTTGTACAGTAAGATTTGGCCTATCTCTTAACGGTTTACCAATTATGCAAAAGTCATCAAGAGTAAACAGAACTGCACGAGCTATAGCCAGAAAATTCAAAATATACATTTAATTTGCCATAAAAATATCTTAAACAAATGATATATTAATCAAAATCGTTAGAGCCATTTTTGAGAAAATCAAAATTGGCAAAACATTTTCCAGATAAAGAGCAGTTTAGGATGCGGGAATTTTCTTCAAAGTCTTTGTGTGATAAGTTTATTATCTTTCAAAGATAAGTACCAACCTTTTTTAACCGACATTTTGTTTTTGAGTTATACTGTTAACAGACTGCCCCACACACACTGATACACAAGGACCTTTTTCAAAAGTTTTTCTTTTGGTTTCAGGAGGCCTGAAAACATACATTTATGGTGAAATGTCAACATCAAAATTTTGGGTCGAATACAATACTTCCCCTACTTACTACACATAGTAGAGAAGTAAAAATTGATTCAGGGATTTTTAAAGATGTAGGGAATCGCTAGAAAAATGAAAGAAATTTATTAGGAATTAAAGATATTAAAATGTAAGGAATATTTGCTATTTTTAACTTGAAAGCTTGATTAGGTACACCAGAGGAATGAAGATGATTTAGCATAGGGAAAATTATATTGAAATATGTAACAAAGAAACCAGAGAAAGCTTTGCAAGGGCGAGATCAGGGATTGTGAAATTAATAGGTCCCAAAATGGGATAATGTAAAGAAATGCCTGTTATATAATGAGAAAGATAATAATTGGTAAATAATGATTCCTATTCTATATGGTGGGTGGTTACTAAAGTTTGTGAAAGACTTACGTTAGCAATTTCAGGATAGGTGCATAATAATCTTGAGTTAATAAGGAGCAGCTGACAATCATTGGGTTTTAGCTACAGTGATGTTTCAGCTATGCTTTGCAGCTTTTGATCCGAGTATGTTTTGTTATACTTGTTAATTACATGTATACCTTGTGCAATAAAGGAATGCTGTATATGTGTATTACATTGTAATTCCGGGATGATACTGCATGCGGAACTTTAACCCACATAATTTTGGAGTAGAAACCAAGATTTGTAGGGAGAAATTAGATACAAAAGTGTCCCAATTTACCAAAAGAAGTTGCAAGAAAAGGTTGAACATAAAGTTAAGGAAGAACGTAATGGAAATACCAAACTTCTTTGGCAAAATAAGAATTAAATGGTGGAGAAAAACTAGCAGGCAAGGTAAAAAAGAAAGTTAAAAAGTAGTTTAACCAGAAAAGAGCCCAATAGCGTGACAACTACAGCATTAGAGCTTTTTGGGCCCCAGTTTACCACCAATTAGAAATTGATTAGGTGGATTATTTTTTAAATTGTTTTTATTAAATCATTGTGTATATCCATTTTAATGCTGGAAATTTACTTAATGAAGAATACATGAAAGCATTTCTTTATACATACTTACAGTTGCTCAGAGGACAGCAAAATATTTCATTATGAATTATATGATTGTATTACAGGGGGCCCATAGAGATTGGGTGTTCGACTTGTGCTGGTTGGATGACCAGTTTTTGGTATCAGGTTCCCGTGACACTCGCATGGCATTGTGGAGGGTAGAGCAAGACACCGTTTGCACCAAACAGGAAATACCTACATATAGTCACATGAGACCTCTAATTGTGAAGGAGTGTAAGACGGCGCAGAAGGTGCGAGCTCTGGCATTCAACAAAAACATACAAGAGATTGCAGCACTCTCTCTCAACGGCTATATACACATCTGGAATGCTGAGAATTTTAGACAGGTATAAATTTATTTCTATGAGGTTTTGCAAGAAAACTGTGCTATAAACTGTTGTGGGTAACCTTGTTATGCATCAAATCTATAAATATTGTGACTTTTTGTGTGGGGGTGTGAAGTAAAGTAGACAGCTGTGGTCTAGATAAAGAAACACTTTTATTTCCGTAAACAGTAACTTTGTACACTCGTTGCAACAGCAAGAAAGTCTTTTTCGATTCTCCAACAGCACGGCTCCGAACTCGTAACCCAAAGAACTCACACTTTACCGCTATTTATATCTCCCAGGCACTATTCTGGAAAGTTCAGTTATTGCGGTGGAATACAAAGCGGAAGATTCCAGAAGCTTCTATCCTTTTCTCTCTTTCGGCAAGCGCCCCAACAATGTGGCCATTCTCTGTCTCTTTCCTTCGGGTCCTTTGCGGTAGTGCCGACAATAATGCGATGGGTGACACTGCTGTTGTCGGCAATTAGATACGGCGGGCGCGGTGACACTATCCATAAATTATGCATTAAAGCAGGTGTAATATAATTTCCCAGTCTAATATTGGGTTGCAAGAAAACTACCCTATCAATAGCTATTCACTTCTTTAATTAATGGATCTGTAAACCATTGAGCTCCGTAAACCATAAGTTGTTGCAAGAATGACATTATAAGGCCCATTAACTATTCCTTCTTTAACGAGAGAAGAAACAAAATGACTGAGCCCATGTACACAAGGTGTGATAAAAAAGTAACAGAAATTTTTGTTTTTGTTAAAGAATCTTTATTTGTTCATCAACTTTGTCCCCTTCAAAGTAATCCCCCTCAGATATAATACACTTGTGCCAGTGCTTTTTCCAATCTTGGAAACTCTTCTGGAACTCACTATTATGGTGTTCAGCTCCTTCAGTGATTCTGTTTTTATCTCTTCAGTGGTGACAAAACATCCTTTCATGGTTCTCTTCAGTCTTTGTAATATAAAGAAGTTGTAGGGGCCATGTCCAGCGAATATGGTGGCTGAAGCAATATAACGGTCTTGGTTTTTGCCAGAAAATCACAAACAAGCATTGAGGTGTGAGTGGGGGCATGGTCATGATGCAATTTCCATGAGTGGTTTTGCCACAGTTGTGGTTGTTTTCGGATTGCTTCACGCAAACTGCACCTAACTTCCAGGTAGTATTCCTTATTGACCATAATGACCATAAGGTCATGACGTACTATCCCATTGTAATCAAAGAAAACAGAATAACCTTCACACATGACCGAACTTGTTGAACTTTCTTTTGGGCTTGGCTCTTCAGGCATTTTCCATTGGGATTTGGTTTGAATGTCATACCCATAGACCCGTTTCATCACCTGTTATATCCTTCTTTAGAAGTTCTGGATCGTTTTCAACTTCATTCAGCAATTCCCGAGCGGTGTCCTTGCAACATTGTTTTTGGTCGAAATTCAACAATTTCAGAACTAACTTTGCTGCCACACGTTTCATGCCCAAAACATCTGAAAAATTGTTTGTCATATGCCAGAAGATAAGCTGAGATCATCAGCAACCTCTCTGATGGTGATTTGGTGATTTTTCCAGAACCATTTTCTTTCCTTCTTCCATATTCTCGTCAGCAATTGATGTGCTAGGGCATCCAGGGCAGCCATTGTATTCATCTTCTTGACCCTCTTTGAAGCATCTATACCACCCTTAAACTCTTGTCTTACTCATAGTAGATTCCCTAAGAGCCACAGTCAACTTTTGAATGTGGTACTGCACTTTATTCCATTTTTAAAGCAAAATTTAATTCAAATTTTTTTTATCCATCTTTTTTTAAAGCAAAAATTTGCAGAACATCAGCAAACAGCTGCCACACATCCAGGATTACACTTCTTATTTTGCTTACAAAGTTGTTTCATATTTTCTGCAAACCAGAATGTAGAACAAAAGGAATAGAAGTAAACTTTTCTCTTAGAGGAGCAACATGTTGTCATCAATTTCAGAAAATAAAAATAGTATAAAATAAAGTCATGGACGCTGTTACAAATTGAACTTAGAATGTTGTTGTTAGCTAATGCTGAATTTCTGACAATGAAGTCATTAATCCTCTTGCTTTCCAATATTTTCCACTGATGGATGGGGCACTAGAAGTGGCCGGGCATATTTGAAGGTAGTCTCGATCCATTTCCTCTTGCAGATCACATAGAGGACAGAGTGGTGAAGAATATATCCCAATTCTGTTTAAATGTTTTGCCAGACAATCATGTCCTGCAATCAACCTGAAGGTTGCAACTCCGTTTTTCGAGGATACTCAGGAATTACTGTTTGAATGTTTGGTAGTACCCATCTTTTATTTTTTGATTTTTCATAGTAATATTTTGCAATAATTTTTTTGAATTCATAGTTGACTAATCTTTTAGCTGCATAAAATGGTAGATTAACTATAGATTTCTGTACACTGCTATACCGTTTTTTGCAAGAAAATCAGCTTTGTCATTACTGAAGTAAGAATGTTGACGTGAAACTATGTCCTCAATGCAGACTGCTTGGACTTCAATAGAAATGTAATTAATTAGTAGAAAAGTAACCTGTCCTGTTTCTGAACATTTCAGGGCCTTTGAATTTTCCTGTAGCTGTAGTTTATAGCACCGGTAACATTGGAGAAATTGCTGATCATAGAACTCTTGTCTCACGTCCATAAATAATTGCCTTGACCTCATTTGGTAATACTGGAACTCTTGCGTCTTATTATTCAATACTGTAAATTTGTGGAAAACCTAAATCTAACTTTAAATTGTATCTAAATTAAGAACAAATTAGAAACTAGAAACTCCACTTATCTTTTAATATTGCAAGTTGTTGTACTGCTGACTAGTTTCAAGTTGTGTCAACTTATTCTCAAAGTTATCCAAACAAGTACCATAGTTACGATGCTCAACTTAAAAGATCTTAGTCACCAACCTCTTGTTTTTTAAAGTGTATATCTTTTCCCTAACCATTAAATCTGTAGGTCCATTTAATTGTTTTAATAATTTAACTTCTGGATTTATTTCATGATTAAATTACCAAAAATGATCTGCCACAGCTGATTTATCAATCTGTTTATATTTAATATTTCTAAAATGCTCTTTTATTCTGGTTTCTAAATGACGTTTAGTTTTACCAATATAAACCCTACCACAATCCAAACAGCTAAAGTGATAAATACCAGATTTTTTATGATTTGTAATTTTATACTTTTTAGAAAAATTTAGTAAATTTTGTATCTTAAATTTATTTTGACTCATGAATATGAGTCCTAAAGATAAATATTCCGGAGTTAAAACTGTCCCCCATTACAGTTCAAAAGTATTGGAAAGCACGAATGCTAATGGCTTCATTGCCAGATGCAAGGCACTAGAAAACAACAACAACAACAATTTATTTTGAGGGACCAAAGTTATTCCATATCCTTTAACATTTTTGTAAACTTTTTTATTAGCTCACGGATGGTAAGTATACTTTTGAAAATACGATTATCTTTTATTTTCTTGAGGGTAGAAACCTCTTTAACAGCCTTTTGATATTTAAACTTTTCTATCTTTTTATGTATAAAATCTGTATTAAAACCATTAATTACCGCCATGTTAATGTGTTTATATTCTGTGTTAAATTCTTCCTTATTAAGGGGTATATTTATTAAGCTATAAATTAAACTATTGAAAACAGTAAATTTGGTGAAAAAGGATTAAAACTTTTATTTTTTAAATAATTATCAGTATGAGTAAATTTTCTATAGATGCCAAAATTCAATTTAATTTCAATTTTTAAATCTAGGAATTGAAGGCAGCTATTGTTTTCAGTTTCCATAGTGAATGTATGGCTTTATCCTGTAAATTCAAGTTTTAAAGCATCATTTATCTGTTTCTCAGGGACAACAGCAAAAATGTCATCCACATATCTATACCATATTTTAAAAATTAGAGGAAATCATTTTGTAATTTTAATTTCAAAAAAACTTGTGAAAAGATTAGCAAGAAATGGCAAAAGTGGACTACCCATTGCCAAGCCAGAAGTTTGTTGAAAAAAATTACCATTAAAACTGAAAAAATTTTGATCCAAACAATGGGTAGTGTGGCAGTAATTTTAGGTTACACCCCAAATTCACCATTTTCTGTTATATTTAATTTTATTATACAATGTTTTAAGAATTGTTAAAGAATGAATGTTAAATTATATATATATATATATGTGTGTGTGTGTGTGAGAGGTAAAACAGCTCTCATTTATTCATAAGTGTGCTATGGATGAACAGCATGGCAATGTCCGGATATTACAGCTTCTGTGGTTCAAACAAATGATGAACCCAGACTGTTACAAAAATTTTCACTTAATGACGGAGAAACAATGGTTAGCAACAGGGATTAAAGTATAGAGAAGGAGAATTAATATGGTTAAAGGATACATGTAATAAGAGAATGAGAGCTTTTCTGCCTAATTTAAAGAAAACCAATCAATGTACCGAATCGTTATTAATAAAATGTTATTGAAGAGAATAAAAATGATCTACGAAAGAAAGTAGTATCATTTCCAAATGACTTCTCTGCACCCGCGAGTCTCATCGGATAATAGCCGACTAAGCCGAGCAGAGCGAAGAAGGTGGGAGAGATTTAATGCGACCGCCGCAGTAGCCCACTTTAGCCATTTCTTGCTAATCTTGATCCAAACAAAACTTTTACCAAATGTAACTGATGCAATACCTTAAAAGCTAGAGTTCAATGTATGTTAACGCCTACAGTTATTTCTCAAGTTGTTCCCTTCATGACCATAGAAGTTAAAGGATACTATACAAATGAACAAATGTGATGTGTTGCATCTCAGGACTCTACTCACTCTTCCTATAGAAGCTTTTTTTTTATCTACTTCTTGTTACTACAAATAAACTTTCATTACACATTTACATATGTTGTAAAACTATTTGAAAATTCAAAGCAGTGACAAAGGATATACCTCAAGGATCTTCATCTAGGGGATATGTGGATGGCAACTTCCATTACTGGTGTTTTGCTTCTCACTGTAATCTGTACTATTTGGCCTACCTTGGTCATCTCTTATTCTTTTCCAACCTGGATGCTATTAGGGTACTCAAGGGCTAGGGAGTCTTTATTTTTCCAATCCTCTCCTTTCATCTTTCTTCTCCTTCCTGACGAAGGAAGAAACCTTAGTCATACATGCTGAACTACCATGGCATGTACAAGCATCTTTACATTGGCAATGAGAGATAAGGGTGGGGGAAAATATTCAGTGCTACCAACTAAGTCAAAGTGATCCGCTGACCAATGGTAGGTGTGGTTCCCCATTCAAACTGGGGGTTGTGAATGAGTGATGTAGCTGCCGAAAGGTAAAACTGGTGCTCATTCCAAAAGTTACATTAAAGCTCAAATTAATGTGTTTCCCAGCGTAAAATTGTTGCTCTCTTTCAGTTACATATAGATATGATTGATTGGCTGCCCATTTGCATTAACTAAACAGCTTTCCAACTCCAAATTGTGTACACAATGAATATGGCTTATCCTATGAAGTGTCAAAATTTAATAGATGCAGTATAAACTTAGGCTTTCATGGCTGGCATCCTGACTATTAGCTAAGTTTATCTCTTCCAGGCTTGTAGGACATGGTCTTGAAGGCATCGAAGATACAGACATTTTGCCACTGTGATGCCTTCTAGACATTGGCTTACAAGCCCAGAAGAGATTTAATATATATAATAATATATGTATAATATATATAATAAATTTAATAGCTGCAGATCTCTCATTAGGCTACTGGGAAGCATGAAGGCAAATGGAAGAACTCCAATATGCTGAGCATTAGTAACCAACCAAGCAACAAAGAATATTTTGGAAATGATTGATGCCACAAGAAAAGTTAAACTATGCTTTTAACACTATTTTTTTTTTTTTTTTTTTTTTGTGTAATAAAAGTTTGTCTGTCTTAAGGCTTAACAACTACACAAAAGTTGTTCGGAATAAAGAGGACTTTACAGGCTGTTCATAGAAAATTCAAGATATTTGAGAAAATAAAAAAATTGCATAACTTTCTCTATTTAAGGGTAGTTTGGGATGAAAGGCTGTTGATATGACCATTGAATTTAAAGGCGGAACAGTTAAAAAAAGAAAAAAAAGTGTTGATATTTCTTGCAATTTATGTACATACCATTTATTTATTAGATAATCAGGCTACAAACATATTGGTTCAAGTCATTTAAATAAATATAAAAATTATCTAAAGTATAGAATGAAGTAATCTCTATTATATTTAAAAATTGTGATCTATGTTTACAGAAACTGTCTCGAAAGCTGCCATCGTGCCAAGAGAACGTGTGTTTGGCTGTACAAGACACAGGAATGTATGCCATTGGCTGTCGCTCTTATACATTACTGCTGGATTCCAGAACCCTTCAGGCATTAAAGAAAATACCGCCTCGCTACAGTGGTTGTGGTAAGGAACAAAAATTCTGGTTCAAGATTCTATTTCAACTTGATTGAAAGTCATTCAGTAAATAATCGGCAATATTTTTAAAGAAAATATTTTGAGAATTGAGTGTAAGTTTATAATTTTTCAAGGTTATCTCTAATTTCTATGCACTTATACCAGTGCTGGATAAGCTTCTCAATTCCACATGGAAAGAATTCTTGGGGACATGTGAATAGCCTATTATGCATTGCTGCTGCCTGGAATTCCTCCTCAGCTAACCTTGAGCCACTAACATGTTCTTTCAGTGAGTTAAAAATGTGATAATCTTCCAGGGAATTAGGTGGAGGGGAAGCAGATGAACTTCAGGTCTTTGGTGGTATCTAATGTGATTCTAATAGTGTGTGGCCTCTCATTGTCATGTAGTTACCACCAACATGTTTCAACAGATTATACCTGCCATTCTCAAGGCAAACTGACAAGTCAGTTGCAATTATAAGACATTGGGTGGTATAAATAAAAACTAGATAGTGCTTGTGAGCTGAAGCTGGTAAGCAAGTTGAGAATAAGCAAAAGGTCGTGATTTGGTATAAATAAAAACTTCCCCTCTTCCGCCAGCTCTTGCTTTCAACACAAAGCTTTAGCTCTGTGACCTTCACCAGGCCACGTAAACAAACACACCTTTTTCCTGTCTGGAGGGGATTTAAATATTTGCTGCATTTAAATATCCATATACTTATTCATGTTAAACATGATAGAGATACTGATTTTAAAGAACGAAACTGTAAGTAAAGATTTGGCAAATTAAATAGAAATTAAGATTCGCCTGGCATTCCACCGATAACGTTCATACACTTTCTAAATTCCATCAGTGGTTTTCTTAATTTTATAGTATTGAGAACTTGTATCAACTGATATATTGAAGTAGATAATTTGTACTCGCGTGTTTGCACCGTTATACTGATATCCTTTACATCTATACTGTCGCCCATCGCATTATTGTCGGCACTACCGCAAAGGAGCCGAAGGGAAGAGACAGAGAATGGCCGCATTGTTGGGCGCTTGCCGAAAGAGAGAAAGGGATAGAGACTTCTGGAATTTTCTGCTTTGTATTTGACCGCAATAATAACTGAACTTTCCTGAAGTTTCCAGAATAGTGCCTGGGAGATATAAATAGCGGTAAAGTGTGAGAAGGGACAGTTTTTGTGTTACTAATTTGGAGCCGTGCTGTTGGTGAATCGGTAAAGACTTTCTTGCTGTTGCAACGAGTGTACAAAGTTACTGTTTACGGAAATAAAAGTGTTTCTTTATCCCGACTACATCTGTCTTCTTTACTTTACACCCACCAAAGTCACAATACATATAAACTATCAATAACTAATTCCAAGAGTGAGTTTGTGGGGACTAATTCCAAGATTATATGACTTTATCATAAATTAAAGCTACACCGGATGAAGTTTCATTTCGTGGAAATTTATATTTAGGGTCGGTTTTATATGAAAGTCTTCAGTTATAACCCGGTTTTGATTTGCACAATATTCTACTCTATGTATTGCTTTGATTACATTATCGTCGGTAATGAGAGCGGAACACTATTACCTCATTCACATTATGTTTAGCGTTATCGTACGCAGGCAAGATGACAACACCTTAGGATGTATACAGATTGTTAAAAGGTCCCCTTCGTGTTTCATTTTCCTCTGGAAGCAAATGCTGCGGAAGCAAGTCTACATTTTCTCTTTAAATGTGATTGTAATTGTTTATATCTGCATCCAAGTCCATACGTATTGTGTAATTTTTTAGTTCCTCAACCACTAAACGTATAGCAGAGGAATTATTGCATTCCGCCCAATAATTCGATATCGAGATTAGAGCACAAAGCAGCTTCTGAGCCTCTCTGAATAGAGATAGAGAGAGAGAGAGAGAGAGAGGTCTATGTGTGCATGCCTGTATGTGTGCAAGTGTGAACATCAAAACCCAAGCAGTCACTTTTAAATACCAAATTTTGTATTGAAGTTCAGTAACCTCCAAGAGTGCGACTTTATGGAAACCCTCCATCCAAAACTAACTTTTACATGGATAAACATTCCTAATTTTTAATTTTCTCAAAAATGGTCACTGTACTCGTATTTTGATTAAAATGACATATGTTAAGATATTTACATGACAATTGAAATGTAGGTATACCTTTAATTTCGGGGAATAGCCTCTAAAGTCCTTTTCATTCTGAATCACATTTGTATAACTGATAAACTGTAGGAGATAGACGAAGTCTTACTACACAAAACATGTGTATCTAATTAAAATACACAGTTTACGTCAATTTCTTTTTTTTTGGGGGGGGGGGAGGATAAATGAAACAGTAATTGGGATTTATCCGAACTTCCAACACATGGCGATTATCCTTTTATAAATTTAAACCCAGATTCCCATAATTTGGTGCCCTGCGTCTATTACAAGTGATATACTGAAAGATTACTTTTACTGGTGTTCTGTTGATCTGCTCTAGAACTGGGCAATTACAATTACAATTTATGGAACATCAAAATAGGCAATTCTAAGATTTTAAAAGTGTTACCTGAATTAAAGCTATACCTACTTTGTGAAAGAGTTTCATATAGGCTTATTTTATAGATATAATTCGACCTTGATTTGTACAAGCATTATGCTCTTCATACATGCTGCATGTTTGTATAAGCACGTTCATATATGTTTTGATTCCATTATCAGGTTTCCGGTAATGAAAGTGGATCACTATGACATCACTCGCATTCTAACCAGGCTTGATCACAACACCTCAGAAAAATGTCCTTGTATCATCGGAGCTGATATAGCAGCAAATATCTCCAAGAGTAGAGTTTATATTTTACAACACGTATGTATTTCAGTCACCATGGTTGAAGAAAGCGGTGTATTTATGAGGCGCTTTGTTCATCTATTAAAGGAAAATCAAGACATTCTATTAAAAGCACAGTTGTCAGAAAGTAAGCGCGAAAGTTTAGCAGTAGCTACAGTAAAAACAACAATTGGAGGAAGAGTTTAAAACATACATCAGCGAGATGCAAATACTAAAACAAAAAAGCAACTTAAAAACAAGAATTAAGTCCAAAAGTGATTTGAAACTAATTGGCAATAAGCTAGTTGTTTTAAAACAGTGAGAGCAGGAAATCCTGGCCATGGTACTAACTGATTGAGCAAGCTGAGGTACCTACATAGCTACCTCAGAAAAAGCCAGCAAAAGCTTCGTCGGAGCGAGGAAAGCAGGTTTTTTTATTTATACCATTTCACGAGCAATAGCTCCGCAGTCAAGGTCTGGAAGCAAGGAGATGGAGCAGGTTTTTATTTATACGAAACCAACCTCTTGCTCCGAATTGGTGAGAAAAAGCTATTGCTTGCTTTTATTTATACCACCCATTGTTCTTTATATGCTGATAAAGGTCAGTCCTGGGGAGGGGCCATTGCATGAGCTGATGCACTCCTGAAGACAATAAGACAATAGGGTCCCTGTGCCTATACACTGGGGGGTCAGGTCCTAGGGTGAGCGAGGTCCAGGCCTATACTCTTACTGAAGTCGGGGTGGCAGCCAGAATGTGAGAATGCCATTGGAGACATTTACAATGGTGGATATAATCACCATGGTACAAAAAGCTTCTCCAAAATATGTGAAGTTAAAGAGTTATGGAAATAGCAGAGTTAAGTGGTCCTTGCTACTTGATTATTACAAGTACAGAGGAAGGAAAGAAATTTACGTTGGTGAATCCATTTGTCGTCCAGAAGGGTCTTGACAAAATAGCTGGCCCACACAAGTCTTGCATTAGATCAAGAAATGGCATCCTCCTGGTTGAAGCAAATTCAATATCCCAGGCAACCAAAATATTGAACGCCAACTTGCTAGCCAGCTATTCAGTATGAGTAGAGATGCAAGGTCCCCATGTGGTGTGATGAACACTCATGCATTGGATGATTCAGGAGAACCTAGAAGAAAAGGTGTGACATCCATGTGTCAGGTTCAGTAGAAAGGGTGTGGCAAACACCTGCCCACACATACCCTGTTGCTTACCTTTGATCGGGTAGATCTCCCACAGAGGATTAAAGCAGGGTATGAGGCCATTGAAGGTAGGCCTCTCCGATGTTACAAGTGGCAGCGCTTTGGGCACATGAACAGTTTCTGCAATGGTGAAGCTACCTGCATCAACTGCAGGTTGCACGATGATGCACATACATTACCTTCCAGTTGTGTTAACTGCAGCGGTGAACATCCACAAAGTTTCCGAGAATGTATCTGTTTTAAGGAGGAAAGAGCCATCCAGGAGATTCAGGCTAGGGAGGTGATCTTCTCAAAAACCCAGAAACTCTTGCATATCCGCCAACACTCTGTCCTGAAGTGCAGTACCTATAGCTTGGTTGCAGCTAAACCCACATCGGGAAATTGGAACTCAAAGTAGCGTTCCAAACGGGGCCACATGTTAAGACTGTCATAACTAGACCACGTCCAAAGCGTTTGACATCATTGCCCAAGTATGTATCAACTTCTACAAAGTATGTAGATGTATAGCAGGGGAAGACAACTTCGGGCCATGTGACGTATTTAAACGAAGAGCCAGCTTGTACGTTCGTGTGACGTCAGGTGAGAGGGGTGTATTGCTATGCTGCCTAGATCAGCGGTGCTACATGCAGGAAACTGAATGAATATGAAAAATGTTAAATAAGGAAAAATTGAAGCTATTAACAGTGAAGCAACAAGATTCTAAAGTAAGAACAAATTAGAAACTAAAAACTTCACTTATCTTATTGTTTTGGTGCTAACCCTGGGGTTAGCTGGACACAGCTTGAAACCCCAGGGTTAGCACCAAAACAATAAGATAAGTGAAGTTTTTAGTTTCTAATTTGTACTTACTTTAGAATGAAAAATGTTATTTGGCCATGTTTAGGGATAACCCTCTTCAGCCTAGTCTGAGGGTGTTTGTTGTTTGAGGGATCTTAACAGCGTTAGTGTGAATTTTGTTTTTGTTTTGTGTTTTTGTTGATGTTGTGTAGTGTGGTGTTTAGTGGTTTTGTGTTTGTGTTCAGTTTCCCGTGTTTCACACTAGTTTGAGACCAGGTTTCAAGATGTAGAAACATTGTCAACTATGTTTCAGGTCTTTGTGACCCTCTATTCATTGGATGTTAACAATGTTTCTAGCAGGTAGCAAATTGAATTGATAAATTTACAGTGCGACGATTTGCTGAAGGACAAATATAAACACAAGGATGAGGTTATATGCCCTTGTTGCACGAGTATTATGTATATTTGGTTCCACGTATGTGTGCGAACAATTCTTTTCTGTTATGAAACTTTCTAAGTCAAAATCTCGAAGCATTTTGTCAGATCACAATCTAACATGCAGTCTTCGGTTACAAATGTGCCATACATTACGCCCTAACATTGGCAAACTAGTTAAAGAATTAAAGAAAAACAAAACGGCAAATGTCGGAAAATGTCCACCTAATTGTTCTGTATAGCTCTCCTCTCTATAATTTCTGTTCTATTGGCGTTATAATATGACTGTTCACATAAACTAGAATTTATATATATATATATATATATATTCTAATGCCCCATCCATCAGTGAAAAATATTGGAGAGCAAGAGGATTAATGACTTCATTGTCAGAAATCCAGCATTAGCTAACAACAACATATATATATATTCTCCCGGTCAGGTCGGTGAGACCCGTAAACTGACAGGTGTGCTCCTCCAGACGTTCTGGGGGTTGTGAGAGAGCGATGTGACCGCCCAAAAATAAAAATATGGTGCTCTCTAAAAAGCGGTTACTATTACTGCTACTCTTCATTATCAGTGAAAAATAATGGAGAGCAAGAGGATTAATGACTTCATTGTCAGAAATCCAGCATTAGCTAACAACATATATATATATAGGGCATAAAGCCGAAATGTAATTATTTATAATCTGTGACGATCCTGTAATTGAAACAGTCAGCATTAAAATTACAATGTCCCGCACGCCTTTCCTCTTACCTGCTGTGACGTCACACATTCAACTGGCTTTCGGTGGGTGCATGTGAGCTGAGCGGGCTGACGTCACAGCAGCGTTACCTGTCTTCCCCTGATGTATAGAAAACCTCAGCTAGGTTGCCACCTAAAGCGTGGACCTCCACAAATACGATTGTCAGGACTGTGATATATGATAGTTCACCAAAGAAGTTCAAGGTCAACTACAGTAGATCCAATTTCCTCAAAGAAATAATGAGAATGCTTGCAGTAATCTAAGCGAAAGAAAAGTCCACAAGTATCTCCTAGGAGATCCTCTTCTGAAGAATATCCTGGAGTGACTTCAGATTGGCAACTTTTATCTTTGCCTATCTTCGTTTTCAATTGGTTCAATGAAATTGAAGCAAAATTCTCTGAGGAAACAGACTTCCTTGGTAGAGGAGATGGAGCAAGAGGATCCTGCCCACCCTGCAAGAATGCCAGTGAAAAAGAGGCAGGATAAAGCTTCAGAAAAATATGTTAGCCCAACACATAAGAAAATGGCTAAATTTAATTAACTACCACCTACTTCAAGCTAGTAGAGAATTATCTTTAAGTACTTATCCCATAAAAATACTAGTATGGCTATCCTACACAATGGAGCACATGTTGAATTAGACCACACCAAAGAGAACTTGAACTTTTGCTCAGTAAGAATGAGTCTTTGGTTGCATGTTTGCAAGAGACTAAGCTGCATCTGCAAGGTGTTTTTCAACTAAGCTGATACACCCTAGTACGGTATGATCTTACACTGGAAGAAGGACTTCCTGCACATGGCGGCACTATGCTACTTACAAGAGATTATATATATGTATGTATATATATATATATGCACACACACACAAAGTGGAAGGTACTGCTTTGGCCACAATAACCTGACTGATCACTGCAGGTGTAAGAAATATAAAGTCGTAAGATTTGTTTTGGTAGGTTTAATCATTTTGTAAAGATTTCATTTTTTCGGCAATGTAAATGGCAATGCTGTGCTGTCCAGGCTACACAAACTAGTGCCCTGTGTTGAACCTGACAAGCATGTGCCTCATGGCAAGCACTGCTTCACTTGTAAGCAAAACACCTTACTGGCATGTGCCTTGCGAGTAGCACTGCCTCCGTTGTAAACAAAATGCCAAACTGGCATGTGCATCATGGCTAGCACTGCCTCAGTTGTAAACAAAACACCTTACTGGTGTGCACCTTGTGAGTAGCACTGCCTCAGTTGTAAACAAAACATCTGGCATGCGCTTCGATGTGAATAAAACACTTGCCGCTCGTGGTATGCTTCGATGTGAATAAAACACTCGCCCCTTGTGGTATGCTTCAATGTGAATAAAACACTTGCTCCCTGTGGTATGCTTCGATGTGAATAAAACACTTGCCCCTCGTGGTATGCTTCAATGTGAATAAAACACTTGCTCCCTGTGGTATGCTTCGATGTGAATAAAACACTCGCCCCTTGTGGTATGCTTCAATGTGAATAAAACACTTGCTCCCTGTGGTATGCTTCGATGTGAATAAAACACTCGCCCCTTGTGGTATGCTTTAATGTGAATAAAACACTCGCCCCTCGTGGTATGCTTCGATGTGAATAAAACACTCGCCCCTTGTGGTATGCTTTAATGTGAATAAAACACTCGCCCCTCGTGGTATGCTTCGATGTGAATAAAACACTTGCCGCTCGTGGTATGCTTCGATGTGAATAAAACACTCGCCCCTTGTGGTATGCTTTAATGTGAATAAAACACTCGCCCCTCGTGGTATGCTTCGATGTGAATAAAACACTCGCCCCTTGTGGTATGCTTCGATGTGAATAAAACACTTGCCCCTTGTGGTATGCTTCGATGTGAATAAAACACTTGCCCCTCGTGGTATGCTTTGATGTGAATAAAACACTTGCCCCTTGTGGTATGCTTTGATGTGAATAAAACACTTGCCCCTCGTGGTATGCTTCGATGTGAATAAAACACTTGCCCCTTGTGGTATGCTTCGATGTGAATAAGACACTTGCCCATTGTGGTACGCTTCGATGTGAATAACACACTTGCCCCTTGTGGTATGCTTCGATGTGAATAAAACACTTGCCCCTCGTGGTATGCTTCGATGTGAATAAAACACTTGCCCATTGTGGTATGCTTCGATGTGAATAAAACACTTGCCCCTTGTGGTATGCTTTGATGTGAATAAAACACTTGCCCCTCGTGGTATGCTTCGATGTGAATAAAACACTTGCCCCTTGTGGTATGCTTTGATGTGAATAAAACACTTGCCCATTGTGGTATGCTTCGATGTGAATAACACACTTGCCCCTTGTGGTATGCTTCGATGTGAATAAGACACTTGCCCATTGTGGTATGCTTCGATGTGAATAACACACTTGCCCCTTGTGGTATGCTTCGATGTGAATAAAACACTTGCCCCTCGTGGTATGCTTCGATGTGAATAAAACACTTGCCCATTGTGGTATGCTTCGATGTGAATAAAACACTTGCCCCTTGTGGTATGCTTCGATGTGAATAAAACACTTGCCCCTTGTGGTATGCTTCGATGTGAATAAAACACTTGCCCCTCGTGGTATGCTTCGATGTGAATAAAACACTTGCCCTTTGTGGTATGCTTCGATGGGAATAAAACACTTGCCCCTCGTGGTATGCTTCGATGTTAATAAAACACTTGCCCCTCCTGGTATGCTTCGATGGGAATAAAACACTTGCCCCTCGTGGTATGCTTCGATGTGAATAAAACACTTGCCCCTCGTGGTATGCTTTGTTGTGAATAAAACACTCGCCCCTCGAGGTATGCTTCGATGTGAATAAGACACTTGCCCCTCATGGTATGCTTCGATGTGAATAAAACACTTGCCCCTCGTGGTATGCTTCGATGTGAATAAAACACTTTCCCCTCGTGGTATGCTTCAATGTGAATAAAACACTTGCCCCTCGTGGTATGCTTCGATGTGAATAAAACACTCGCCCTTTGTGGTATGCTTCGATGTGAATAAAACACTTGCCCCTCGTGGTATGCTTCGATGTGAATAAAACACTTGCCCCTCCTGGTATGCTTCGATGTGAATAAAACACTCGCCCTTTGTGGTATGCTTCGATGTGAATAAAACACTCGCCCTTTGTGGTATGCTTCGATGTGAATAAAACACTTGCCCCTCGTGGTATGCTTCGATGTGAATAAAACACTTGCCCCTCCTGGTATGCTTCGATGTGAATAAAACACTTGCCCCTTGTGGTATGCTTCGATGTGAATAAAACACTTGCCCCTCGTGGTATGCTTCGATGTGAATAAAACACTTGCCCCTCGTGGTATGCTTCGATGTGAATAAAACACTCGACCCTCGTGGTATGCTTTGATGTGAATAAAACACTTGCTCCTTGTGGTATGCTTCGATGTGAATACAACACTTGCCCCTTGTGGTATGCTTCGATGTGAATAAAACACTCGACCCTCGTGGTATGCTTTGATGTGAATAAAACACTTGCTCCTTGTGGTATGCTTCGATGTGAATACAACACTTGCCCCTCGTGGTATGCTTCGATGTGAATAAAACACTCGACCCTCGTGGTATGCTTCGATGTGAATAAAACACTCGCCCTTTGTGGTATGCTTCGAAGTGAATAAAACACTTGCCCTTTGTGGTATGCTTCAATGTGAATAAAACACTCGCCCTTTGTGGTATGCTTCAAAGTGAATAAAACACTCGCCCTTTGTGGTATGCTTCGAAGTGAATAAAACACTCGCCCTTTGTGGTATGCTTCGAAGTGAATAAAACACTCGCCCTTTGTGGTATGCTTCGAAGTGAATAAAACACTCGCCCTTTGTGGTATGCTTCGATGTGAATAAAACACTCGCCCTTTGTGGTATGCTTCGATGTGAATAAAACACTCGCCCTTTGTGGTATGCTTCGATGTGAATAAAACACTCGCCCTTTGTGGTATGCTTCGAAGTGAATAAAACACTCGCCCTTTGTGGTATGCTTCGAAGTGAATAAAACACTCGCCCTTTGTGGTATGGTTCGATGTGAATAAAACACTCGCCCTTTGTGGTATGCTTCGAAGTGAATAAAACACTCGCCCTTTGTGGTATGCTTCGATGTGAATAAAACACTCGCCCTTTGTGGTATGCTTCGATGTGAATAAAACACTTGCCCCTTGTGGTACGCTTCGAAGTGAATAAAACACTCGCCCTTTGTGGTATGCTTCGATGTGAATAAAACACTTGCCCCTCGTGGTATGCTTGAGTGGGCCACTATCTCAGACACGAATCTAAATGTTATGCTGGAAAGGTGTAAATGTAACTGAAATGACGCATTCATTCAAGTAATAATGAAAATTCAGTTTTCCATAGTTAAGAAAACAGAAAAATGAAACAGTGAAAATCACTTATTTTAGGATTAAAACAATGCTAACATAAAGGGAAAACAATTTTTCTAATACTGGACATTCTTTTTTTTTTCTTATTAGTGTTACTATTTGTTGTGAGCTAAAACAATAATAATTGCTTTTAATACAGAAATAAAGTATTCTCTTTATTTTTCTAAAACAATTGTGTTCTTCTGTATATTACAGGGCTGAAATAAAACTAATGATCTTATCATAAATTACAGCTGTGGTCATGAAGGCACCTAAATAAGAAGAAAAGCAAAATGAAATCATTTTCTACAAGTAAACATGACAATGATACTATCCTTAAAAGAAAGTATATATAATATGGAGTTTCTCTATACACATGACAAACCAAATTGTATTTAATATGGGACTGAAGCACAGTTAATTTACTCTAAAAGATAATGCATATTGAAATAAATTCCATAACCCAGTTTAATGCATTTAAGCACTTTACAACAACAAATCTGAAAATGTATGCCATTTATGCCGATTATGTGGTTATTATTTAGGTTTTGTTATTTAATTAAAGTTTTTAACATTGAGTTGCATTTCAGTTTGCAAGAGACGATATTGCTTTTGTTATTTGCTTCTTTTTTTTTTTTCTTTCTTTTTTTTTTTTCTTCTTTTTTTTTTTGTGTTGAAAGAGAAAAACAGAAGAAGAGTTGGAGATACAGAGTGGCTTATTTTGCTAAATCAGGGATGAGGGGTAGTGGGAACATCCGACCTTACGTGATTTCACTGTTACGTTTTTATTTTGTCTTTTTCTGTATCTATTTATTTATCTTTTATTCTTAAGGGGAATTTCCCTCTGAAATTAGTAGTACCATGTCTAAATACTCCCTTGATGCAAACGGGTTCATGATTGCAAGCTAAATTCTTTCGTACTGCAGACAATTGAGGAGCGTTTTTTCAAAACTCGATAGAATCACAAAATGCGTTTCTGAGACGAACTGTTTTTTTCTATTTATTGGCAATACCAATTGGTTAGCACAGCAACTATATCAATCAATCAATTCTCCTTCCTGATACTGTCTCATTGAATGTGAAAAGAAATAAATAGCATAGTTTTACTAGTGCAAATTTGGGGTTTGAAAATGCAGAGTTTTTTCAAAGTCCGATAGATGCTGATTAACTTTTCTATGTGAGCAAGAAATTAACCATGAAGTTTTGTTATTTTTGTCATTTATTGTTTTTGTTGCTTTTTATTTATGTATTTATTTTTTATTTATTTTCACCTTTTTATAATGCATAATGTACTATACAACCAACATATTAATGTTTATAAGGATTATTTTATTAGGTATAAACTTAGAAACTAAGTACTGCTACATTCACAATAACAATATATTTTGTTTTATTTATATAACAAACATATTGAATACATACAAAGAAATTTCAAACAATATGAATAAGTAAGCTTTCACCTTTATTAGTGCTTGTGCAATCTGTACATGGTTCTTGGTTTGTTTCTCTTTTCCACATCTGCCTCTGTCTTAATCTTCATCAGTCGCATTTTACAGGTTGAGCATGTGTCACTGTGTGGTGTACAGAATGAAGATTGAAGAAGTTGTAAAATATGTATTTATACTTTGACAGTGAGCAGACTGATAGATTTCTTAATCTTCTTTCGTTGCAAAAGTTGGTCCACATTTTTCTGATATTAACTTCTGGAGATAAATATCCTCTCCTTGATTTTGCTCTTCCATAGTGGCTTTCTCTACATCTGTACTTCTTAATATCTTGCTTTATAGCGGCAGTAATGCCCTTCTGTAATATTCCTGTTTTGTCACCTCTGGTTTCCTTTGGCACATTCCCAGATAAGTAAAATTTTCTAGCCAGGAGAGATAATTTATCTTTTGACACCACTGTGATTCCTTGGAAGCTTGCAGCGCATACTGACAATACTCAGCCATCATTACTTCTCTCACTGTATTTAATGCTAACAGTCTGCTTTCTAGTTGCAGCTTCTTTATTCACCACTCTGCGATTAGGAGATGTAATACTCATATATTTCATAAGGAATTTATCTTGATCTATTTTGTTGAGCATGGAAAGGTGTTGGTGAAATCCACTTGTATCATTTATAAGTCAAATCATCTCACATTAGAGTGCTTATGCCCTTTACTTTTATGATTTCATGGAGTGCACTCGAGACCATATGAACATGTAATTACTGGAGTACACGCTTTCCTTGACTTGCATTTTGATTTCCTTTTGTTATTTTTGCAATTCCTACCTCCTGCATATTCTACGACTGGTACAGTTTCACAATCTGAGCTCCTGTCCATTGTGCATAGTACAGTGGAGTGTCTCAACTAAGAATAAAAATGCCATGTAAGTATTACAAAGCTTGCAGAAACACCTGCCTGCTGTGCAAGGGGTTCTGGGTTCGATTCCCGGCAGGGGGTAGGAATTTTTCTCCAGCCAAGATTATTCCTCATCCTTTCCTGAGTCTGGAAGTATGAATGAAAGTGTGAATGTGTGTTAATTCAACGTATAAAAACCCCCAAAGACCAAAAAACCCACTGTTAAACGAGTAACACCATTGCCAAGGCAAGGCTGCCGATATGACCTCTACAGTTAAAGGTGGGATATAAACGGAACAAAAATCTAAGCGCACAACCTGAGTTCACAGTTATTGCCAACGATGCAGCAGTGTACATAGCTTGTAGAAATTATTGAGAATTCCAAGAATCGCAACAGTGAGATGGCAGTCAGTGCCAACATGTGTTTCATAGAATTTAGGTTGCTACACTCTGGATCATAAAATCATAAAATTGCATCTACCGACCTTTGCTTTAACTGAGCTAGTGCATCTATCGAGTTTTGAAAAAAACTGCTAATATTCCCTACCTTCTACACAGGACATGAATCAAATTTTGCAAAATCTGATTTCACAGATCGATGCAGAAGGTGAAAATTATGCTGATACTATATATAACACAATTTCGTAAAATTTTGCATCTATCGAGTTTTGAAAAAATGCCCCTCAATTGCACTTTAACGTTTTTGCCGGCCTTCACACCAACGTCAAGGGATACTTCCCCTAACCCCACAGGCTGGTGACCTTGTGAGAACATGCAACATGTACGTTTCAAGCGACCCTCAACTTGCCATATTTCGTGTAGAAATTAAACTTTGCATGACACTTTAACATTAAATTGTGCCCCAATTCTTTCGAATTAAGATAAAAAGGCACACAAAAAAGGGTTCACAAATGCTTGCGTGACAGTTAAAGAAACGATAATGAATTTATGTTCATTCGTCAAGAAGCTAGATGGCTCCAAATGTTTGACATAAATTTTTTTTTTTCGGTAAAATGGTTCTTTATTGCCAAAAATTGTATTGTACATATTTGTTACACTCGTGTAGAATCCCTGGTTAACATCTGGCCAAAGCAGTATATGTGTGTAGTGTGCAGATTGTATGTGTGTGTATGTGTACATACATATGTCTTTTAGTCTCTTAACACAAGATACATGTTCCACATGTATGCCTAGATGGTACTCGGATCATGCCAACTGGAGCCTTTACACCCAGTTGGCTGTGTTTACTTTCGAGCATGACTCAGTGAATGATTTGGTGCGGTGATTCTTTTGGCTGCTGAGCAATCTATTCCACAGTGGACTTTCCATCTCCATTGGTTTCCTGTTCCTTGGTGGATGGATGAATTTCGGAATGCCATCGTGCTCTAAGATGCACTCTTAGGGGTTTTTGATGTCACCCTACGTTGCATAACCTAATCCAATACAAGAAAATATGCACCAGGTCTAGGCAACTCATTACATATAGAAAAAAATTGATATGGTGCACTCACATGACTTTCTTTACTCTTGTACTAACCATTCTTATCAACTCTTATTCCTGTATCTTCTTTGTGTTTGTTGAGATAAACATTTGTACAAATTATCTTATTGCTTATTTCCTTGTTGGTACAAGGGGAATATTAGAATACAGTAGGCTTTGAGGGAGTTAAATCTTTCAAAAACTTTGAGATTCTGTTCTCTTTGCATGCTTAATATATAAAAAAATGAATGATATTCCATTTCACCAGTTTTCCAAAACTGACACAAATAACAAGAATATCTCCGAAATGGTTCACTTAACAAAAAAATGTATTTGGACATAAATTGTGTGTTTTAGCGAGATCTAAATTTTTTGTATATTAAGATTTGGTGTATCTAGTACGGTTTAAGAGTTATTCAAAAGTCATCCAGAGTAAACAGCACTACATAGGCTATAGCCAGAAAATGCAAAATATACATTTAATTTGTCATCCAAATATCTTAAACGTATGGCATTTTAATAAAAATTGTTACAACCATTTTCAAGAAAATCAAAATTTTTGAAAAATTTTCCATATAAAGGTAGTTTAGGGTGGGGCTATTTTCTTCAAAATCTGACTGTATTGTTGTGGTTGGTCAGATATGCCTTTTCACTGGTACTTGCATTATCGTTAAATTCTGTAGAGTTGCTGGTTCTTAAATTGAGTACCTCAGATATTCTTCCTGTATTAAAAAGTGAGACAGAATATATGGTTAGGCCCCAAAAGGAAATCATGTATGTAAATATTTATTGCAAATGTAATTTATTTTTCATGTTGATAAGAATTAGTTGAGTAACGAAAACGTGTTGCTATTTTTCATTGTTAGTAAAAATATAATTGTTTAAAAACATCATAAATGTTAAGTTTCATGTTTAAATTTAATATGTATAAGTAAAAGAACCATATATATTTAATGTTAAAAGTGAAGGGAGAATAGCTAAAGATCGCTTCCCTAACAATACAGGAACTATTTAATGTAGGAAAATATAAAATGAACGCATACACGCATGTATACAAAGAAGGGCGTCATGTAAAGTAGCGCCAAATTTGTTATTAGCGTCTGTATATTTGAGATGTGAAGACGTGTTTTTGTAACACGCGTGGATGTGGGTCTAAAAGACTTTATAAAAGTGGAAAGACTATCAAGATAATACAAATAGGTGCAACGAAAGTCAATTCAATTATAACAAGTGCAATAAGAGACGAAAAAAGTGTTAATAAAATGATATATAGTGAAGTTACATTGAGTGTTTATTCATTCCACCTAGTACCACGCCCGGAGAAAAATAATAGTCTCATAGCTTAACACTGGTGCGGTTTTTTGTAATTATTAATGACGTTGTGTTTTTGAGATATTGAGATCTTTGTGATCTCAGGGTGTAGTAACGGATGGAATGAAAAATCACACGATGTTTCTTCACCACAATGTATTATTTTATTAACATTTCATCAATACTTTACATTAAATAATTCCTCTCAGCACCATTCTAAATGATTTAAAATGCTTCCACCTTCTCACTTAGTGGAACCAATGCTTGATGAAAGTCTGGTGAAAGTTCCATACCCACACGTCACACCAATACGTCCTTATGTCTAGATTACACACACGCGAATGGGCAGTTTATGGCGTCCTCACGTGACACCGCCTTTTTCGTATACATCCGTGTATGCATCCATCAAATAGTTCTTTCTTGTTAGGGAAGCGATCCCTAACCATCCTCCCTTACTTTTATTATGGAACACATATAATTCTAATATTTATACATATATATTAAAATCAAATATGGAAATATTTATGTCTTTAAACTAACTTAGTTGTTTATAACAATGAACATTTGCAACACGTTTTCGTCATTTGATCAGTTCATACCAACATCAAAAAACAAATTACACTTTTAACAAATATTCACATAAACGATTTTCTTTTGGGGTCTTCTAATATTCTGTCTCAACACTAGCTTCATTTTATTTAAAAATACAGCACCAAAAGTAATAATAAATAAGAGAAATATAAAGTTTTAAGGATTACTAGCATGGGAATGTTACATTGAATTATTCAAATCCTATTAGAACAAATTTACAATCAGTTTAGGTGCATATTAAATCTTACAACTTCCACTCCATACAATATGGTGTGTTGGACTTAGAGCTTGTAATTCCAGCCAGCTGGAGAAGCAAGTTTTTGATACTCAATATTTTAATTATGAATTTGCAACGTTTTTGTATTTATAAAATAACTTTTAAAAATGTAAATTGGAGTTACACCTTAACACAGCATGTACAGTGTTTGAGAGGTAGAATTAGAACTGAAAAATTCAATGCCACAGCTAGTATTTGAACCACAGAACATCCACTTTATGTGTGACTACTCTAACCATTAAGCTACTGTGACAATTTGCCAGTATGACATTGAATTCTCCAACCGATTTGTATTTTTTTCCCAGTAGACCACAAAGGGAATCTCACATCAGAGAAATGCCCCAAGAGTGATTTACAATTGCAAGTACTTTATGTCCTGGAATTAAATAACCTTTAGATAGTAATTGTTAATTATTTATGCCAACAAACTTATTGCTGGTGTTTTTGAACACACAAGCTGTATGTGGGCAATGTTTGTGAGGTGGAATCGGAACTGAAAAATTCAATATCACTTCTAAAGGGTATTTAACCCTGGGACATAAAGTGCTTACAATAGTAAGTCACCCTTGTGGTCTCTGATGTGAGACTACTGTTGTGGTTTAACCAGGAAAATGCAAATCGGTTGGAGAATTCAATGTCATTCTGGCAGGTTGTCACACTAGTGTAATGGTTAGAGCACCCACCTCGTACATGAAGGATCTGTGGTTCAAATCCCAGCCGTGGCATTGAATTTTTCAGTTCCAATTCTACCTCTCATAATATAGCTGTTTTTCTGGCTTAAGGTTCAATTAGAGAAAAATGGACAAGGTGATATATGGCTGCAAAGAAACAACTTGGGACAATAGTGTGGGAAATATATTTGCCCTAGATTGGAAGACATAGACAGGCAAGATATATGGTCAAAGATGAATGAGAAGAAGTCATTGCCTTCTATAAAATGATCAAAACAGGCTCAAGTATAGGAGAATATTTAGAAATATGCAATAGAAAGGAGAGGGAAGCCATTGCTTGGTTTCACCATGGAATTTGGAAGTTACGAGCTATGAGGGTTAATGTAATGCAAGGTATCTGTCCAATCTGTGGGGATAATGAAGATGGCATGCACATATTGTTAGAATGAGTGGAGGAAAAACCTAATTGGGGAGAAACGGCTTAAAAATTGAGTTACAGTGGTGAAGAAAATGTTCTCAGGCCAGTCTCAGTTAAGACAATTAGGGGAATTTCTGGGGAATGTAAGACAGAAATGGCAGTGATCAATAGACAGAATTAATTAACAGTAGTTTATTCTAGCAATAGAAGAGTACGGAAATAAGAAAGAAAAGTGTAAAAGAGATTGTAACATTCGACATATATAGGACAATTGGCCAGGGCCAGCTTCTATAGATGCCACAGTGTATTTAACTTAGCATTAAATAAATAAATAAAAAGTATAGCTGTTCTTAGTAAAGGTGACAAACACAGCAATTAAGTCTCCAAGAATACACATTCAGAGTAGACGAATGGTGCAAAAGGTGGAGAGTGAAGACGAATCCAAAAAGGTCCAATTTAGTTACTTTTACCTGCAAAACAAAACTTAGCATGCACACAATCAAATTAAATAATGGAAACATTCAAGTTGAATCTGTCAAATACTTGGGGCTCACATTAGACACAAAATTGACTTGGAATGCACACATCTCTGTAGCTTCAAAACTAAGGCACAGACTTCATCAACTCAAATACCCCATCGAAGGCAGTTCATCTCTAACACTGTATCTCAAAAGGCTTGTATACTTCAGTGTAATGAAACCTATGTGGATGTATGCATGCTCTATTTGGGGTTCAGCTTCAAATTCACAACTCAGAAGAATACACTTTACAAAATCGGGTTCTTTGGATCATAGCCGATGGTCCTTGGTACATCCCAATTCTGCACGTCATAAAGAACTTAGCACTCCTACAGTTGAATATACACTCCAGTCCTCGTATACTCGGCTGTTCACATCATTTATCAATCACCAAAACTCTTTACTGAAAGAGATTCCTCAGAAAGTGGCAAAAGAACGACCATCATGTAACTGAAGAGAAAAAGCCATGCAGATCTCCGCTTATAAACTGTTGTAGTGTTAGATTGAAAAATATGTCAATATTTATAAACACATTTTGCTCCAACTTACTTGTAATAATATTAATCAGAGGACTAGTTTGGGAGAGGGTCCTCTTCATCATTTAGCTGTTGATCAACTGGTTCAATGTCAGGTAACTGCCTCCCCCTTCTCTCATTGCCTGGTTTGCTGTTCTTCCTATTGGCTAGTCGTAAGACATCATCTGTGATAGATATGTCGAAATTCATCAGCCAATCTCAATCCTTAATGATGTAAATATTTTCCCACACTGTTAACTCCCAATAAGTTTTTGCTGCTTTTAAAAGTTGGACATTTAGGTTGATATTATGATTGCAAGGCCAAAAGTGGTCAGCTATGGCTGATTTATCTATTTCTTTGTATTTGATATTTCTAACATGTTTTTCTGCATTCTGGTTTCCAAATTTCTTTTTGTTTTGCAGATACACATCTTTAGGCAGTCTTCACAGTTGATATAGTAGATTCCTGATAATTTAATACTTGGAGTGATATTTTCATAGGGTGTCTGAGCAAATTTCTCTCACTATACTTGTTCTTTTTTTTATGATATAAAACTGGCTCTGCAAAACACACATACATACACGCACGCACGCACACACACACAGACAGACAGACAGACACACACACACACACACACACACACACACACACACACACACACACACACACACACACACACACACACACACACACACACACACACACACACACATTTAAAAATTCTCTTTGTATTCAGGGAGCCTGAAAATATATATTTCCACTGAAATCTCGACAATGAAATTTTGAGTCAAATACAATACTTCGCCTACTTATTATACATAGTAGAAAATCTATAAAAAGGGTATAGAAAACCTAAACTGAAGGCTTAAAAGGTCCTAAAAAGCTGGGTCCAATTAATAAGTGATCTGTAATTACATCAGCATCACAGTTTCATGTTCAATATGTGAAGAATGATAGCTGTAGTAAAAACACAATACGCTATGATAATTGTTTGTCTATATGTGCCATGTGTATGCTAAAGTGAAAAAACTCGAATGAGACTGAAAACATGGCTTGAATTTTTCAGTCTGATTCTACTTTTCATGTTTCTCCTGCCATATTTTTCAGAGACATCATTTGTCTTTGTTTCTATTGTTGCAGGTATCCGGTCAGCAAGTTTTCAGGGTAATGTACTAACGATTGGTACTGGAGTGGGAATCTTACTGTTCTATGATCTGCGGGCAGGAAAATATTTGGAGTCCAGTATTAACTCCAGTAGAACAGTAGTGCTCAAGGCCTCCAAAGGATGGGTGGTAAGGAACTTAATCTATACTAGGTAATATTATTAATGAGAATATGTGTGTAAGGGTGTATATAGGGTAATCTCAGAAGGCACTCAACTGATTTTGATCATTCTTTCACCATTGAAAAGCATAGTTGTTCCAAATAAGCAGCTAAAAGACAACTTGAATTTCAACTGAACATGGAGTCATAAAAGAACATGGTATAGTAGGGTCACTATTTACATTTCCACTTTGGCTTCTTTGATTCTAGCCTTGGAATAGCTTGAAAATGTATAGTACTTGTGATGCACTATTTTGGGTCATACTCACTTTAGGAGTTGGCTGCATTTCCACTTCGGCATCTTTGATTCTAGTGTTGGAGTAACTTGACACCTTTATTACACTGCTGCTGAACTTAAAGGAGATTTGTACATATGTTTCTTAAAAAAGAAAAATATAAAATATGTAATAAGCTTTTACCACAGAAGAGGGCAGAGTTACCCCTTTGTATGAAACTGGAAAGCTGGTGGTTACCCTGGCTATGTGTCTTTAACATTTTGTTGCGAATGCTAGCAACTATACTCCAATTGTTTTGTCTTCAATTCTTATGTTTTATATGACCAAGAGGAACAGTGTTGCCAGTTTTTGTCACTTGTGTGAGAGGAAACATGGTATAAACATGTCGTCACACTTTTCACAGTTGTTTGTACTTCAGGGCATCATAAACTCTCTCCACCATTCTTGTCTAAGGAAGAAGAGGTGCCCTATTATCTCACACCTACTGATACAGCTTAAATATAAGTTTGTGACTTTGGCTCTGGTATAATTCCATTTTTTCTTTGATTCTGTTAACTCACTACCCATATTGCTGTAACAACTAACAATAAATATAAAAATAACTATAACAATAACAAGGTAAGTCACATATGCATGTTGGAAGAAATCAACTTCATCAGGACTTAGGCAAATGGTAACTAGTGCTATGTGCTCCACTTACTAGAGAAATGGCAACAGCTCAGAATGCAGTGAATATACCTACATATAAAGGAAGTCTATTTACTTTTCTATTGCTTTTTGCCTATAGGAAAGCCTTAGCTAACAACAGTTAACCACTTTGAAAGATTAGAATCAGAAATGAAAAATTCAGTCGGCTACAGTCAGGATTTGAACCATGGATCTTGTACTTTGTGTGGCTTCTCTTAACCACTAGCTTCCATGGCAACATGCTGGTATGGCCTTAAATTCTCCATCTGGTTCTTCTTTTTTTTTTTTTGGCAGACCACAAGGGAATCTCGTATTCAAGCGCTAAGGATAACCTCCTTGCCATTTGCCAGATATGAACAGAGCACTAGGAAAATCTGCAGAAAACCTCAATGAGGGTGGATAGTCCTAGCAGGAATTGAACTGCAGACCTTCTGTTCACAAGTCCATGCTTTAACAACCTTGGCCTCTAGTGTCTGTGAAATGATATTATCATTCATTCGATGTTTATGAAACCATCCATGCAATGCTGGCAAAGACAACTAGTTCTGGATATCAAGTTCAAAATATTAGTGAAAGTGAAGTGTAAATTTGTTATTAAAATTTTGATGAATTGTTGTATAGTTTCCAGATGAGGAATACATAGATGGGTTTGAACACATCAAGTACACTCCAGCCATCTACACACATTGTTACGACTCATCTGGGACAAGGCTCTTCACTGCAGGAGGTCCACTGCCAGCAAATCTTTATGGTAACTATGCTGGCCTGTGGCAGTGAAGGACTGTCTTCGTATGTTACCAGGTAAGCAACATTGCATGTTCCCTTTCTAATGGACAACCTGATTTGGCAATTTGTCAAAAATAAATTCTGATGTATTACATTCACATGGATTTCTGTACTCTTCTACAAACTATTACTATTATATGGCCAGTGGATCTCCGGCCCTGACGTTTCACAGCTGTGATCAGTTGGAGGGGGAAGGTTAATGTTACCAGCATATAGTAATGAGTTTCGGAAAATGGATGCTCAAAATTATCTTAACAATGAAAGTATGTGATATGTATTAAGTTTAAAACATTGAAATACAGGTTTGTTTTATTTTCATGCAATATCTTCATTACACCACTATTCTGTTTGAATATTACCTTTACATCTTTTATGGGCAATAGCTGTTGCTTTGGGAATACTGGAAGCGAGTAATGCACCGGATGTTAAAACTTTCTGCTAGCACCAATCAGTGGTCTCACTGCTAGGCGTGGCTTCCAAATGTAGCACTTTGTTGCCAACTCCGTTTTACAAGGACCACATGGTTTCAATTGCTTTGGTGTTTGTGTAGGTTTTTTCCAGTAGGTAAACGGTATAACAATTGTCCCCATATTCTACTGTTCTGTGATTGTTGATATGCATACTGTCCACATGAATTTACGAAGTAGCGATTTGATCTGCAGGTGTATGAAATGTTTCAAATATCCTGTTTGAAATTCCCGCTAGAGAACTGGCAATACCGTGTCATGAGGCCTTGAGCAATGTCAGAGCCGGAGATCCACTGGCCGTACAATAAAGGTTATTATTCTAGCTGCTGCTTGTTAATTCAGATAAACTCTCTATTCAATTCATACATTTCGCTCTTTGATACAGTTAAGTGCTAGATTTTTAAAGAGGATGTTGCTATGTAGTGGCTTTGAAGTTCCATACTTTTTGCATGCCCATGAGAAAAAAAACAGACTTTCCATTTGAGAAAAGTTGTTTGTTTTTAAATGACTGAAGCTTGGTTTACACCATTAGTCCATTTGCTTCCCAATAGTCCTGATAGGTCCTTCCTATCCGTCTTCTCAGGATCTAGTCGCCTGCAGTGCAGCAAGTGCTCCTTGCTGAGGAGAACATTTTCTCCACCCAAGGAACACCCATATGTTTGAGAAAAAAGTATGAATATTTGAAAATTCAAAGCAACAATCAGGAATATCTTGGAAAGGTTAAGTGCACAACAAATATTAGTTGATAGCAGTGTGTGCTTTAATGGGATGTGCATTTTTTGTGCTGTAAGCTTTTGTCTCTTAGTTATGCAAAAATTGTTCAGAATGAATAGGACTTCAGAGGTTATTTACTGCCAGAAAATCCAAGATACACACATGCTATTTGTCATGAAAATGTGTTGTACATATGATATTTTAATCAAAATCATAATAGCTGTTTTTAAGAAGATACAAAATTTTGGTGAATATTCCATTTAACGTGATTTGGTGTGGGGAGATTTTCTTAAAAGTCTGTGTTGTAAACCTTGGAACATTTTGATCTTAACCATCTGTTGCATAATGTTACTTTAAATAAATAAGGCAGTTTAATCACGTTTTTGTAATATTTTAATTGTTTTTGTTATCTTTCATATTACACTTGACTTTAACCATAAGACAAAGCCATTTTATATCATAAAAATATGAATTTATTTCAGTTAAATAAGGAAATAATGAAGCTATTAACAGTGAAGCAACAAGAATCTAAAGTAAAACAAATTAGAAACTAAAAGCTTCACTTATCTTAGTAATATTCCAAATTAGTTTGTGTAGCTTTGAGAATGAGTTGGAGTCAACTTGAAACTTGTTAGCACCAAACAACTTGGAATATTACTAAGATAAGTGAAGCTTTTAGTTTCTAATTTGTTTTTACTTTAGATGAATTTATTTCATTACTATTGATGAGTATTGGTTTCTTTTTTCTTTTTTCCTCCTTTTAGAATAAAAGGTAAAATTCATGCCACTGCAGTGACTCCATTGTGCACGTGTACTATCACACCAATTAGTTTACGTGAGCCTTTCCCATCCTTTAGTAGTCTTATTTGACTAATTAGTACAAATTAGTCTGATGTGTATCTATTGGCATGCTTAGCACTCTTTTGCATTTCTGTGCAACCATGATTTAAATCTGCAAATTACTCCCCTTCTCCCTAGTCTCTTTCTAATCCTTTGTTGCTTACTTTCCTGATCCATTTTTCTTTAATGTTCCTTTAAAATTTTCCTATCACTTTGTTCCTTTTTTCTTGTTTCCCTGTTACTATTTTTATCTTCCATTCTGTCCTATTTAGCTTCACATACTTTTCCCTCCATTGTTCCAGCTCCTTGTATTCTACTAAATAGTGTACTACACTCTCTTTGCCCCCATATAATTTGCTTGCTCCAGCTGCACTTGCTTGTAAATCTTTAAGTGGGATGCTGGTTTAAATTTCTATGTTCAACAATTTTAAAGCTACATATTTAATTTTTGTATGCATATTTGGGATGTTATGCAAACTATTTGGCATAGTGTCATTTTTGCATATCAGTTTTTAAATTATTGAAAAGTTTCTCTCAAAACAATTGTTAATTTCAAAATTAAATACACTTCACATTTTTGGAAAAAAACATTTGTAATGTGTTGCCGGGCTCTATGCACAAGAAAGGATGGACAGGGCCAAGCTACTTGACACCACATACCAGGTCGGTGAGCAAACAAAGATGCAAGGCCAAACTTCCCACATCACTCACACAAGCAAACACATGACTTATAACAATGAAGTGGCTACACAAAAAGGGGTTTTCTCCGGAGCCTTTGAGAAAGATCTGACTGCATCATCGGCGAGGCGTTTGTGGAGATTGAGAAAGGTCTGTGTGATGTCACCCCCTCTATATAAGAAGGCAAGAAAGCAGCATTGAGGGAGTTAAGTTACAGACACAAGCTGGTCAGTATATCAGCTGTGTGTGTGCATCATAAAGATGATTTTGCTAGCGTCGAATGATTGCATCATAGTGTATGAGAGATAAAGACACTGAAAGAACTGAGACAAAGTTACAAGAAGCTGTGATTTGTGATAGCACGAAAGACTGTAGACTGTTAACACTTAGAAGAAAACCTGCATATTTGTGATAAATTTTAGAAGTGATTGTGCTGATTGCACGTTCGTTTTTTTTTTTAGGGTGCCGCTGGCCCGATAGGTAGTGCTGTCGTCGTGCGCAGCCTACGTGAGGGAGCGAGAGAGAGGGCAGTCTGGGGTAGTCTGTGTCTAGTAGTCAGTCGTGATGGTAATCGCCAGAGGTATGTAGCTCTTCTCTCTCTCTCGCTCTCTACTACCGCCGTAACTATGCGGGATCGATCTGGTGATATAATTATTTCTATGGGGCAATGAGTTTATGGGGTTAAGTCGTCACTTATGCGGACAATAATTCAGATTTCAAATAGGTAAACTTGGTATATAGCTGGAAAATCTGTACAACTCATTTCATTCATATTTATTGTTATCGTCCACTGGTAATTCTTATCACCCAATAAAACATAGAGACATATAATTGTAATCTCATCAAGCCTCAACATTTGTAATTATCATTTATTAAAATTGTGTTGATCCAAATCTTACATTTTATTTCTGTAATAAAGGGGGGGGCACTCCTTTGACAGAAAAGGTCCTGCCGTTTCCCCGTTTCATGATCCTACTCCCACGAAAAATTGACTACATCCCGTGAAGGGTAGTGCAATTCTCTGGTAGCAGAGCGTGGTTTCGATCCACGGACCTCTGGGTTATGGGCCCAGCACGCTTCCACTACAGTAACCATTTTGTTACTCTTCCAATCCAAACCAAATTTTGAAAAGCCAAACTATCTTTCTAATAATCCCACTTACGACTTTTTGAAAAGTAACCACGCTCTGCTACCAGAGAATTGCACTACCCTTCACGGGATGTAGTCAATTTTTCGTGGGAGTAGGATCACGAAACGGGGAAACGGCAGGACCTTTTCTGTCAAAGGAGTGCCCCCCCCCCCTTTTTTACAGAAATAAAATGTAAGATTTGGATCAACACAATTTTAATAAATGATAATTACAAATGTTGAGGCTTGATGAGATTACAATTATGTCTCAGGGGGGGAGGGGGTGATTGTGCTGATTGCACGTTCGTTTTTTTTTTTAGGGCGCCGCTGGCCCGATAGGTAGTGCTGTCGTCGTGCGCAGCCTACGTGAGGGAGCGAGAGAGAGGGCAGTCTGGGGTAGTCTGTGTCTAGTAGTCAGTCGTGATGGTAATCGCCAGAGGTATGTAGCTCTTCTCTCTCTCTCGCTCTCTACTACCGCCGTAACTATGCGGGATCGATCTGGTGATATAATTATTTCTATGGGGCAATGAGTTTATGGGGTTAAGTCGTCACTTATGCGGACAATAATTCAGATTTCAAATAGGTAAACTTGGTATATAGCTGGAAAATCTGTACAACTCACTTCATTCATATTTATTGTTATCGTCCACTGGTAATTCTTATCACCCGATCGATCCCGCATAGTTACGGCGGTAGTAGAGAGCGAGAGAGAGAGAAGAGCTACATACCTCTGGCGATTACCATCACGACTGACTACTAGACACAGACTACCCCAGACTGCCCTCTCTCTCGCTCCCTCACGTAGGCTGCGCACGACGACAGCACTACCTATCGGGCCAGCGGCGCCCTAAAAAAAAAAAACGAACGTGCAATCAGCACATAGATGATAGAAAAGTAACTGGACTGGTTTTGTTATTTTATCGCTGTAATTTCTTTTTTACAATACCAGAAACTCGTTTAGAAAACCTTAGGCCATGAGTTTTGTAATATCCTAACTTCAAAGGAAATTTTTAAAAAATTTATGAACTGCATAGCAAAAATTTAAAAAATTTTGTGCTATAACTCCAGACATTTTACTTTTTATCTCAAAAAGCATTTAGTTAATTGTAAATCCCATGTGTCAGTTTTTTGTTGTTGTGCTTTGCAGAATGTGCAGTAAAAATGTCAGCTTCTGGCACCTAATTTGTGCGTATTGTTTTGTTTTGAATGAATAAAAGTACAGCAAAAATTATAGTGGAGAAAAATGAGTTTTAAAGCTTGCATACAGTTTAAGCAGAAATAATGATTTAGAGGCCTTTCTAAAAGTAAGTGGCTTATAGTGCTTTTTCACCTAACCATTTTCTCAACTATGTAAGTCCTCCTGTTGCTATATTTACAAATATAAGCTGTGCAAGAACTACACACTGAAAATGTATGTCACTAAAATATTTACACTACACTTTGCTTACAATGTAATATGTTAATAGATTAACTATGTCATAAGAAATTATTTGAAAATCCTTTGTACTACTCAGCCACAATATGAATGCACTTCAAGGAGGGTGCCACAGTTTTGTTTACTACCTTAACCTCTTGAGCGATGGCCATTTAAACATCCGTGAGCCGAGAACTGCTAGCATTTAAATTGTTAAATGCGCTTCATATATACACAGCTGTATTTTGTGTAAATATTAAGTTATTTTAATGAAACAAAAACTGGTATAAAACTCGTTATTTGCAGTATTAATGTACGTCATCAGCAAAGTTGAGTTGTATTTACAAAACGTTGAAATGGCACAATTTTGTTTCACTGTGGTGAAAAGTCAACTTTGCTCTGTCAAACGCATCTAATATAGGTTCTCGGAAAGATACAGTAAAGGAACACCCATTGTATGTGTGGCTTATGCGTCAGCATACTGTGTAATAAATCGCTACTGCTTGCATTATGAATGAGCATTTGTTTCATTAGCAAATTCTCAGATAAATATACCATAAGTAAGCGCAGATTGTACATAGGAAAAGTATGTCCTATTTTTATTGTCTTTCGTGCTACCGATGCTTTTTAAAATATACTATATAAGGGGCTCTATTTGTTTGTGTTGTTACATTCTTAATGTGACTTTTCCAATTTAGGAGTTAATTGTGATTCCTTACAATTTTGTTTCTTAGTTTGGTTTCCTCATGTGTTATCTGTTTATGTTGCCCATTCCAATTTCCTGGACTATTTTCGTGATATGAGCTAGCCAACTTCTTCCCCTGTCTTCTCTTGTACTTATAAGCAGTATTTGATATTTTCTTCTTCCCAGTTCAGCTAAGTAAACGTCCACCTTGGATGTTTACATTTTTCCAAGTTTTGTGCTTCACTGATGGAGATACTTGAAGGTCTTTTCCCCCCTTTCTTTTCATTGCAAAATCTTTTTAACAGAAAAAGAGCTGTTTCTGCAAGTTGTAACCAAGCATTTCTTGCTTATTAAACTGGTGAAAATGAAGTGTTTAAAACAGTGGAGCACATTGTTAAATTGAAAAATATGTCAATATTTCTAAACACATTTTGCTCCAACTTACTTGTAATTATGTTAATCACAGGACTAGTTTCAGAGAGGATTCTCTCCATGATCGTTCCTCTCCACTAATCCTATGATTAATATAATTACAAGTAATTTGGAGCATAATGTGTTTAGAACTATTGACATATTTTTCAATTTATTGCCTGCTAAATTGAAATATTCCTAGATAAATATATAATATAATTTAACAAGGATAGAACAGTCGTGTTTATATTGGGAGATCAAAAAACATGCGAACTGGCTGCATGTTGTTTTGCCTGTCTTTGTTCTCGGTGCTTGTTGCCATTTGCAGCTATCATACAAAAATGTGGATGAAACCATACAACATTTTTAAAACTACTTTTGAAGACTTCACTTACCAACTTTATGACAAGAGATCCTGAAATTGGTTACTGTCATAGTCCATACATTTTTGGCACCTCTTGGACACTATCCATCACTGGTCGTAGTTCACATTGAGAAATGCTGGCAATTTCCTGGTGCATATGTTGTTTTAATTCTTCCAGGGTGTGTGGTTTTATCTTGTACACTTTGCTTTAAGTTGCCACAGAGATAGAAAATAAATCTCTGGGAGTTAGGTTGGGAGGCTGACAACAACAACAACATCCAGCACTTGCCTGGCATGTGGTGTCTTCTTGGCGGGAGTTCTGATTTCACCAACTGAGGATTTTTCTTTGCGTACACTGTAAATACTTGAAATTCACACACTGGTAAAGTTGGATGTTAATTTCACCATGTCATCTATGTATAGCAAGTTTGGAATATTTCTCTCAGAACTAATTAAACATGTTCAATATTACTGTCATTTCACCACTTTGTAACAGTTTTCCGTGTTTCTTTCACAACACTCTTCTGTTCCACCATGTTACTTTCATAATGATGCGTGCACTGAATGAGTTAAGCGGTTACAAATTCTCTTAACTGCATATTCTTACAATTCATTATGCTTAGTACATTCACTTAGTTTATACTTTAGCAAACATGGACATTTCAGACCTTAGTAGTAGTATTTCTTCAAGTGACTATTTAGACGGCGAAAGCGTCAAGCTTGCTGTGGTCAGAATGCACTGGTTTTGTTTACATCTACTTTATTTACTTGATATACATAGATAAATAATAAGAGATTGTGTACTATCTTCTTCGTGTTAGTTGAGATAAACATTTGCAGAAATTACCTTGCTGCTTATTTCCTTGTAGGTGCAAAGGGGATATGAGAATGCAATAGGCTTTGAGCGATAGTCAAATCTTTTAAAGCTTTCACATTCCGTTCTCTTTGCACGGTTAACATATTAAAAAAAAAAAAAGAATAACCATGTTCCCTTTGACAGAAGTATAAGTTCTCCAAACTCACACAAATAACCAGGAACATCTCCGAAATTGTTCACTCTACAAAAAAATTTATTTAGACATAAATTGTGTTTTAGCAAGATGTACATTTTTTGTATAGTACGATTTGGTCTATCTCTTACATTTTACCAGTTAAGCAAAAGTTATTCAGAGTAAATAGGACCATGGGTTATAGCCAGAAAATTCAAGATATACATTTCATTTATCATAAAAATATCTCGAGCATGTGGCATTTTAATAAAAATTGTTAGCCATTTTCAAGAAAATCAAAATTTTTGAAACACTTTCCATGTAAAGGGTAGTTTAGGGTGGAGGAATTTTCTTCAAAATCTTTGTGCCAAATTGCTGAAAGGCATTAAATTTAATACCAACTTTGGTTTTTATCCAACTTCTCGTTTTTGAGCTATGCTGTATACAGACCGACACACGCACGCACGTGCACACACACACACACCCACCCACCCACCCACCCACCCACCCACCCACACACCCACCCACACACACACACACACACACACACAGACACACACCCCTGCCTGCCTCGGTAGCGTGATGGTTAGCGTGTCTGCCTCACGTTCAAGAGGCCGCGAGTTCGAATCTCGCTTAAGGTAAGTTATCCGGGTAAGGTTTTTTTCCGAGGTTTTCCCTACCCTGAGAAGACGACTGTCGGATAACTTAAAGCTCCATGGACCTCGGGCTCATTTGAGCATCATTTCATTCATTCGTCCGATATGACACAATGTTGGAGGATGTTAATTTAAAAAAAAAACCACACATCCACACCCACACCCACACCCACACCCACACCCACACCCACACCCACACCCACACCCACACCCACACCACACCACACCACACACACACCCACACCCCACGCCACACACAGACTTTTTCTAAAAAAGTTATTTTTTCTTTTTTTGTTTATTCAGGGGGCCCTGAAACATATATTTCTGGTAAAATCTTGACATCAAATTTTTGGATGGAATACAACACTATCTTTACTTTATACTATACGAAGTAGAGAAAGTAAAAAGGCGAAATCATACTCCCTGTCTGTTAATTCTCTAAAAAAGAGGCAAAATTGTATTCAAGTATGTACTGGCATCAACTGACTCGAAAGAAATTGACTCTGTAACTCAGAACCTAATATTGTTCATGAAGTGCCTCTTCATGGTGAAAAAATTGGTGTATGGTCTGCCATTAGTGGAAAAACATTTCTCAGAGCTCCAACAAGCAACAGTGACGAGTGAAGTCTGTAAAAGTAGTTTTAAAAATGTAGTATGGTTTCATCTGCACCTTTCTATGATACCAATGGACTGCAACGAGTGCCGAGGATACCGACAGGCAAAACACTGCACAGCCAGTTTGTAAGTATTTTGTTCTCCTGGTATAAATACTATAAAATTTATATGCTAAATATGAAAATTTGTAATTCCAAAAGAAAGTCATATGACGATTTTGTTTGTTGCATTAATATCTTTTAAATTTCTGAATACATTATTATTTATTTACGCCAACAAACTTACTGTTGGTGTTTTTAAACACACAAGCCGTGTGTGGGCAAAGTTTAAGAGGTAGAACTGGAACTTAAAAATTCAATGCCACAACTGGGATTTGAACCACAGACCTTCAGTGGTTAGAGCGTCCGCCCGGCAAGCGGAAGGTCTGTGGTTCAAATCCCAGTTGTGGCATTGAATTTTTAAGTTCCAGTTCTACCTCTTATTCTGAATACATTTTTGCACCTGCTTTGTATTTTGAATACATAACATATGGAACTGTCATAAATGATGTACTAATCTTCCAGGTATACATCCCACTGCAATTTGTGTGCACACTTCTGTGAGCAGTCTAATACTGAGGTCTATGGCACTTTCATTCATCCACTGCCATTATATTTTGGATAGGAATGGAATGTGATACAACTGGAATCATTGAATCAACTCGCTTTAGCTCTGATTCATTATTACTCTCTAACCATTCATATTCTGCTATAGTGTGTCAAAACCTTCCAGGACTGTAGTATGAAAATAGCATATTCAGAATCTACATTTGATAAACTGCAGAAGTAATTCCAAGAATGTCTGATCTGCTGAAAAGTGCTGGCCTCTATGACAATAATTACAAATGCTGCGTTAACAGGATGTAGAAACCAACAAATTGAGAATTACTTACTTACCATAAGTGTGTGTGTGCTCTTTCGCCAAGAAAGTAAAAAACAAATGAAACGTGTAAGTGACTACAACAAAGAAATGTAACAAAAGTGGCATGGTTCTGTGTTTTAGATATGCAAGTTTCCACATTCAAAGTGAACAGTTAGTAATAAGAGTCATAGAAATAATTCTTTTAGTGCTCTGGATCATTCACAATGAAAATTAAGGATAAACTTAACACTATATTAAATGCAGAAAATGAGTCAATTAATAAAACAAAAAACCACAACTTTTTAAATTTCCCAGAACTTGTTTAGTAAGTTAGTGTTCTTCACTGTCAAGTTCCAGGAAATTTATAAAGTAAATGTTTTGTGTTATTAATCAACCCATGCAGCTCAGTTGCACATTGGCCACAGCTATTTTACAGACAGTTACCTTTTTAAGGGTGACCCTGCTTTTTGTCTGCTGTGTGACAAACTTTTGTCAGCCCATCACATGCTGCTAGAGTGTATGCCCCTGGTGACCTTAGGGACTCTGCAACTGCCTGTCAGTCTTGCAGAGGTTCTAGCAGACAATAACCAAGTGATCAAAAAAGGTTTGAAGTTTTTATCCTTGGTAAAGTTCAACCTAATAATTTAAAATTATGGATACCTATTGATATTTCATACCGTTTAGACCTTTTTGTAAATTTGCCTTACTTTTGGCTTTTGTCACATTAGTTTGGTGCATTTATCTATATTTGTATCTCTACTAGGCGCTTTATTTTATATTGGCTTTTGCCATGATCTGTTTTATAAGGACACTGATGACCAAGTAGTTCAGCACCCTTAAATTTACATCATTTATTTAAAGTTATTTTCTACTTTTAATTTGATTTCAATAACACTGTCATCATCTTCCCGTATTTGAGCATATTTAATATGCAAACAAGTCTTTTGTGTGTAATTAGTGTTCTACTTACACAATAGTCGTGTGTAGGACAGGGTTGGAAAGGGGTAGAGTGAGACTGAAAAATTCAATGCCATGACCAGTATTTGAACCACAGATCTACCTGTTACCATCTGGCTGCCCTAACCACTAGGCTATCATGGCCAATATGCCGATACATCATTAAATTCTCCAACTCACTCGCATTTATTTTTCCTGGTAAACCACACAAGGAGATTTGAGATTTATAAACTGAGATCTCCTTGCGTGGTTTACTGGGAAAAATGTGAGTTAGAGAATTTAATGTCGTGTGGACATGGTGGCCATGATAGCTTAGTGGTTAGAGCAACTGGACATTAACTGATAGATCCATGGTTCAAATCCCAGTCATGGCATTGAATTTTTCAGTCTCACTCTACCCCTTTCCAAGTCTTTAGGAAGTAAAAACATAGAAATATCCCAGGAAATTTGTGTTATTGTGTTTTTGTGTTATTAATCAATTCATTTTCTACTTTTAATATGATAACACTGTCATCAACTTCCAGAATTTGAAGATATTTAATACAATCTGCTTTCGTTCACATTAACAAATGGAGTTATATACAGCAGCCAGTCGCAAGAGACCATGAAATAGCTGAGCTAATGTGGTATTCTGTGCAGCCATGACTGGCAGTTAACATGGCAAAAGCGGTTATGTACATTATCAAAATGAACTTGAGCTAGCCATCGCAATTTGTTTTGTTACAATTTTTTATTCCTAGCGATTCCTGACTTGCAATCTTACTTAGAGAGGCAGTTAGCAAGTCAGCACATGGGCAATGGAAAATCTAATGTGAGATAGCAGAATGAGAATTATTGCTCTCTGATTGGCTTGTTTCTTATGTCTGACATAGGCATAAACCTGAAAACTTGGACCCTGCATGCTTCTTTGTTTACGCTTCATGTAATTTTTATTTTTATTATTTTTATTTTTGATTTTGTTTTGTTTACGTGTTTCATTGTGGATGATTCCATTCCAGTACATATCATCTAGCTTTTAAGTTTGTTATGCTTACACTTAACTTTAATTGCCATAGATCGGTCTTGCACCTGTCTTGCATCCATTTAAAGTAAAAAAGAAAAAAAAACTATAACTTGTTATACATTATAAATGTTAATTTCTTTTTGAGAACATGAAATGTTGAAATGCAGTACACCATAAAACAAACACACACTAAATTAGCATGTCTTAATTAGTGTTGACCAATCAGAAAGACTTTCATTGGTTTATATGAATAAAACTGAAGTACTTTCTCAAAGTTTGTACTAATGTGTATGAAACCTTTCTGTGATTGTATACTCAACTCAAAAGAGAATATACTCGTTTTTATAAGAATAAAAACCTACTACTTCATTTGAGTGTATACTCATCTCCACAGCCATTTTGATCACTTCAATGTATGTATATACTGTATTTCATTGCATAATCATCACACTTTTTATGCTTTCTTCATAAGTAAAAATAAACTATGCAACTGTTATGCAAAGAATAAATTATTTAAGAATGCTGTGTTAACTTGCAGTATTTAGTGTACAATAAGCCAAACCTTGTTGCCGTGGATACTGGAGTGTATGTCTTTGGCACTCTGCCGCACAGAGGGTCACAGGTTTGAGTCCCGTCTCAAACATGAATGTTTGTGTGTCCGTATGTGACAGAATAAAAAGAGTAATGATCAGAAAAAAAATGAAAATGGGGGAAAACAATAATGGGCGTAAGAGCGAGTCTGAGCGTATTGAAGCATGCCACGTTACGCTGTTCATAGTTAAACAGGATGGAGAGGGAAAAGAGGGAAACAGAAGTGATGCTGACATCACAATGAAAACATCTACTTCAGCAAAAAAGAAAATAACAACAAAAGTAAGAAAAATGTGACTTTGGATTTATTGAATTAAGACACGGAAGCAGCGACCCCATTGTCCAGTGGGAAACCACTGCAACAGCCACCCAAGTATTGGTGGGAAAATGCTTCAACAGTTTTAAAATGAAAAGTTAACACCAGTGAAAATTGTAAAATACACTTTCTAAGATATTGTGACAAATGACCTGTTCAGTTAGTTTTTCTCTGTCACTAATTTCTCTTCCAAAACTGAAGTACAAAAACACATCTTGTAACTCATAGCTGTTCTGTCCTCTTGATACCTTGACACATACGTTTCTATCTTTCAGTTCTCTGTCTAACAGCTGACTTCGATGATCACACTCACTAAAACTGATTCGCACAACTCGGTCATGATGATTAACTGTCCCAAAACTGCCTCTCTACACACTTATACTTTTCAATGATTACTGTAACTGCTGTAACAGCTGTCTCTTTCAACACTTGCAACTCCATCACAAAAACTCATTCCTCTCGCCATCTTATCTTATATAGACGAGAATGACATAGCACAGACTTTTCTGAAATCTATCTATGCTTGAACCTCTCACAAACAAGCTGGCAGCAGAAGTAAAGTCAGATTCAAAAGGAAAACGTGAGCCTCTTTGCAAAGAAGAAGAATTGAGACTTGAAATGGCAAATGTTGCAAATAACAGCTTCTCATGTGATCAGCCATGTCAAATCTATAACATTTTAGAAAGCTTGAATTTTATAGATTTGACCCGGGAAGCTGTTATTGGAATTAAGACTTGTATATTATTAACAAGACCATTTATGATACTGCTGAAGCATGTGTACTGGGGTTGATATTATTGGCAGACTGAACAACTTTGGTCTGGGAAAAAGTTAAAATAGGTAAATAATAAGTGAAGGTCATTGTAATAGATATGCATGAACATTTAGTATACATAAGCTTTCATTAGAATAACCATAGAAACAAACAGCGTACACAATTGAAGAATAATATGGTTATTGACTTGGCATGTGCTAACCAAATGGTTCACATTCATTGTCAATTCATTTGCTTATCGCTTAGTCACATCTGCTAATTCCTGTGCTTTAGGTACTTGAACCATCAGGTTCACTGATGGCCTAGTCACCACCTCGAGACTTGGCAAACTGATGGCATAACAATGAGGAGTATATTGCAATATGCTGCATACCCTGTACTCTCAGCCGAGAACATAACAGATTACAGTGGCGGCATGTTGTTTTTCAGTATTTCTTGATAGTGAACACCCTGGAGTATTAATGTGATCATTAAGCAGTAAAATGCTTAAGTACTGATGGTATGACCATTATGCGATGGCAAGAATTATGCAATTAAATACATTAATAAATAAGGCAAACGGAAAAGAATAACAATGGATCAGAAAGTCATAAATTATGAGTTGCTGGATGAAGACTCAAACCCAAATCTTCTGTTTCTAGAATCCCAGGATGTTTGTCCTATTTTTTCTATGAAACAGTTTTATAAAGTTCAGAGGTGTATATAGTGTTTTATCTGGGAGGGGACTGCCAAGAGTAACGATGTGTATAAAATTAAAAATTTGGAACACTTGCACAAATGTGACACAGCCATAATGTACGAGGGGCATCTCAGAAGTGAGTGACACTATTTTTTTAAATCCACACAGTGGGCGGCAAAAGTCCGGGAGTTACAGGGAGCTTTAGTCTGGGTGTAGTGGCACCACTGTAAAATTCCTAGCTGCCTACCTTTACCCCTTGGACATAAAAACGACAGTAACAATGGAGACTCCATTCACTCTCACCGTCAATTTTGAAGTTTGTAATTTTTTTTCTGACCACAAAAAAATAAATGCGTGACTGAAATTTATTGCAAATTGTGCTGTGTGTGCCGTAAAGATCAATGGTTTCTTTTTGGCGTCAATCATTCATCAAAGGTGTGGAAATGAAAGGATGAGCCAACACCAAAAAAAGGCAAAAGTTGTTGCATCGGCTGGCAAGGTCATGCCAACGATATTCTAGGATTTGAAGGTAGTACTGCCCCATGGGACCAATATGACAGCTGCTCGCTACTGTGAGGTGCTGAAAAAGCTCATTAGGGTGATTCAAAACAAAAGGAGGAGAAAGTTGAGCAAAACAATTTTTCTGTTCGGTAGCCCACACGCTGCTAGTGAAACTCGAGCTGTTTGAGCAGTTTCGATGGGATGTTTTCAGTCATCCACCTTACCTGACCTTGCACTGAGTGATTACCATCTTTTTCATCAGCTGCAGCAACATCTCAGGGGAAGGCACTTCATAATGGCGATGAGTTAGAACGAGAAGTGGAAAAATGGCCAGCCAGTTTGGTGGGAGAATGGTTTGATACTGGGTTAAAAAAAAAAAACTTATCACAGTACCAAAAGTGTTTTGAGATTCAAGGAGATTATGTAGAAAAACAGTTACTGAATGTAGCTTTCAAAATATATGCTTTTTAAAATATTTAAATGCTTAAGCATTTTTTTAAAAAAAAAAAAGTAACTTACTTTTGAGACATCCCTTGTACTTGATATATTCTTTGGGTTCTGAGGTGGAAATCTTCACTTTCTGTGTGGTGTGCGTGTAAATATTGTGAAGCTGGCTGCAGCAGTACATCATAGAAGCTCAAAGTCAATTTAACGCACACCACTGTGCGACTTGTGAGTACATGACTGACGAGTATGAGCACAGCAGAACAAAGCATTTCCAGGCTGTTCACAAACTTTCTGCTGCCGGCTTGTTTGTGAGAGGTTCAAGAATAGATAGTTTTCAAAAATGTCTGTGCTATGTCATTCTCAACTATATAAGCGAGGTAAGATGAGAAGAGAGAGTTTTTGTGATGGAGTTGCAAATGTTGAAAGAGACAGCTGTTACAGCACTTTAATCGTTGAGAAGTGTGTCATCAGAGGCAGTTTTGGAACAGTTAATCATCATGACAGATTTGTGCAAAACAGTTTTAGTGAGTGATCATCGAAGCCGGATGTTAGAACTGAAAGACAGAAAAGTTATGTCAAGGTTGCAAGAGGATAGAACAGCTTTGAGTTAAAAGATCGCGGCAAGTTGTAAATTGTGTTAAAGATAACAGAACTGTGTTTTTGTGCTTCAGTTTTAGAAGAGAAAATAGTGACAGAGAAAAAGTAACTGGGCTTGTCATTTGTCACAATATTCTTAGAAAGTGGATTTTACATTTTTCACTTACTTTTGATTTTAAAAATGTTGAAGCATTTTGAAAGTAAAGCATGTTCACAATACAAACATTAAGTGAATTATAATACATTGTATACATTACATTTTAGAATAATATTTTGAATGCTTAAAACTATGACCATTTTTATATTGCAGTGCATGAACAGAGCTGGAACAGTGTGAGCTCTTAGAACACTAGCAAACTCATCAACAACTTCATCAGCAATACTGTGAATTGACAGAAAGGCAAGTCCAGATATTGTGCCTCTCAGCTGTGTCTTTAATTTCTTTCTGTAGAAGCAGTGGAAACTTGAAGATGGTTAACATCTTAAGGACATAGACAAATAAAGAGGTCCTAGTTTCAAAGGTAGAATCAGAAATTAATAATTCAATGCCATTGCCGTTATTTGAACATGGATCTTTCTCTCTATGCATAGCCTGCTCTTAACCACTGAGAAAGTCGGTCTGGGTGGCTCAGTTGGTTAGACACTGGCCTACTGATCCCAAGGTCGCGGGTTCAAACCCGGCCCAGGCCGATGGTTTTTAAGTGTGCTTAAAAACGACAGCTCCATGTCAGTAGATTTACTGGCATGTAAAAGAACTCCTGCGGACAAAATTCCGGCACACCGGCGACGCTGATGTGATCCTGGCAATTGACAGCGTCGTTAAACAACAAAATCATTTTTTTTTTTAACCACTGAGCTACCATGGCAACATACTGGCACTATCTTCAATTCTCCAACTGATTTTTATTTTCTAGTAGACCACAAAGTAATTTTGCATTTAAAACATGCACCCAATGACAACTTACAATCATAAGTACTTAAGTCCCGGGCTTTAAGATTCTTATATAATAGTTTCCATATAATAGTCAGTCAATGATATTATTGTAACATACACAAACCGTATGTAGGTAAACTTTGAAAGGTAGAATCAGAAATGAAAAATTCAATGTCTTATCTGGCATTTGAATCATGGATCTTCCACTCATGTGGTTTGCATGTGTGTGGCAGAAATTGTATGACTGAGGAAATTAATAGGAAAATTTGTGCTAATATGTATTATACCAAATTTATGCCCATAAAAAAAATGTTATTTCCCATCATCTGAATATTATATTTATTTTTGTAAATTGAACTATTGAATCCGAAGCTATTTGGTGGAATAGAACATGACCAACATAAGTCATCAGTGAGAATTGCGAAAAAGACAAGAGACAATGGTTGCTAGCCAGATAACCAAGTGAAATAAGTACTGGACCTTCTTCAACACTTATGCAATACTGACGTCTTACAGTAAAGATGAATAGTGGCTTGTGCATGTTTCAATATCGCACAATGCATTGGTAATCTAGAATTAATAATTGGAATACCAAATATCCCAATATAGCAGTCGCATGGAATTTATATTACATAATTTATATCCACAGATATAAATAAAAATTAGTAGAAGAAAGTACCAATGCTTATTGATAGTGATTCCATCTGGTTTTGCGTGTGCAAAACTTATGAAAAGAAAATGATCATTGACTGGTTAATACACGAAAGAAAAGTTCTATCTTATAAGCTTCACACATTGTCAGATTGTCTAAAGAAAAGTTCCCCTTGGAAACATAGGTTTCTTTTCTGAAGAAATATTTCACTTCAGGACAGATTGTAGCTCAAATTTCTGTAATTGTCTTTCCTTATGAAATTATTTTCATTGCTGTAGTAATAGAAAAAAGATATTCAGGGAATGTGCAGTGCCCCCTTGGCCAGACATCTTAAATATACCCCTTATTAAAGCTGACTTTCAGTGTTGCTTCTAGGCTTTATTTTTATGAAGCAGTAGAAAATTTTGAAACTTCTTAGATGCCCATGGCTATGTTTGTATATTTTTTCCACAAGTGTTATAGAGCTCATAAATTTTCGATTCTCTTTACACTTTAAGTAAAACTAGATCAAAATATATTGAGAAGTGAGTATGCTTCTAACTGTGCTCAACAAGAGAAGAGAATGAACTGATAAAACTGAGAATATGTTAGCATTTACTCATACCAATTAAGCATGATTATATACTCTTGTAGGATGCATACCTGAGATTGTTCTGCTCTACTTCCATTATTTGCGATGTTCTGAAGAAGAAGTACCTGTGTTGGTACTAAAAAGGTTTTACTCTTATCAGAGTATTTACTTGAAAAAAGTTGTTGTTGTTGTTGTTGTTAGCTAATGCTCGATTTCTGACAATGAAGTCATTAATCCTCTTGCTCTCCAATATTTAATATATTGATAGAGCAATAGCAGTATAGTAACCGCTTTTTAGAGAGCACCATATTTTTATGTTTTGGCGGTCACATCGCTCTCTCACAACCCCCGGAATGTCTGGAGGACCATCGTTGGTTTACGGGTCTCACCGACCTGACCGGGAGAATTAACAAAATAAATTCACCGACCATATCCTCTGATTACCAATCAGAGGACGTATTACATGCCATGACAGGTCAGCATGTTAGGGATTAATATTTTATAGAGAAATGGACAGGTTGAAAAAATAAAGACTCCCTAGCCCTCAGGAACCCTAATAGCATCGGGGTCGGAAGAGAACAAGAGATGACCAAGGTAAGGTCAGATAGAAAAGTTACAGTGAGGAGCAAAACACTAGTAAGTGGAAGTAATGTTCTGCTCAGCTTGGGTACCTTGTGGTCGCTATTCACATATCCCCTAGACGGAGACCCCTGAGTATGGAGTTAAAATGTATGGTGGGCCAAAGAATAAAATTAGCAACTCACACAATATAGGAAAAATATTATAAAATAAAAAGGTACAACATCCTAAAAGTCCGAACAAGCTGCAAAATAAAATACAAGTTAAACTTGCTTGCCAAAACTAATTTGGGCAACAAACTGCAGCACTGTATTGATAGCTGCTGAGTCGTTATCCAAAATTGACGGCAGAGTAAAACCCAGGCCATGGGATTGGTGGGTGCTCACGAGCATATTGTGCACAATCAAGAAGGACATGTGCTACAGAGAATTGAATGGAGCACGTAACACAGATAGACGCCACACAACAGGTATCCATGAATGGGTGGCCTATCCTCAAGCCGGTGAGCGGGTTCCTGCCTGGAATCCCTGCAAGAGGTCTGCCAGGGTTGTACAGGGTTGTTCCATTGTAGGATAGCCATATTGATATCTGTATTGAACAGGTATTCCAAGGTAACTCTCCATTAATTTGGAGTAGGCGGTTGTCAAACTAATTTAGCCCTTTTCTTCTCTCTTGGGCTGACATTCTTCTCAGACGCTTTTTTGTGCCTCTTTTCAACTGGAGTTCTCCCAGTGTGGGCAGATTGGTCTAACTCTATGTCCTCTGCCGAGGACGTCCGTTTTCCCATAGCGAACTTGGGTTCGAGTGTCTCGAACCGGTTGCTAATGGAGACCGGCGAAGATGAAAGACGCCGGTCTGAGTCCACCCCTGAAGATTCCCCAGAAGAGGATCTTCGAGGAGATCTTCTTGGAATCTTATATCCCTTTGATGTACTGGGGTCAGGCTTAACTTCCTTGAGGAAATCATTCTTAGTGTAGCTCTTAAACTTTATCGGTGAAGCATTGTAGATTACAGGTTTGCCAGTCTTCTGTGTTGAGTTTCACATTTTCGTTGGTGATCTAACAGTTGTATTTTTTCACCAACAGATTTTGTACGCGTTGATACAGATGTACGGGCTGATGTTGAAGGCTTCGGAATAGAACTACGGGTAACAAGTGTCTTTTCAGAAATTGTTGCCTTGTTGAAATCGCTGGTCTGCGTTGCAATCTCTCTGCTCGGTACCGCTTTAGCTGCAACTGACCTATATGTTCCAGATCTGGGAACAGAGGGTTGGCGTATACGCAAGAGCTTCCGGGCTTCTGAGAAGGGTACCTTCTCTTTAACCCGTATCTCTTGGATCGCTCTTTCCTCTTCAAAACGGTGGCAATCTCGGGAACTAGATGGACGTTCACCTCTGCAGTTCACACATGATGGAGCTGCAGTACATGCGCCATCGTGGAATTCATCTCCACATTGAGGGCATGTAGCTACTAGTCCCTTACAAAGCTCACTTGTATGTCCAAAGCATTGGCACTTGAAACGTCTGAGTGGGTTCGGGATGAAAGGTCTAACTTCGATGGATTCATACCCTGCCTTAATCCTTTGTGGGAGATCTACCCTATTAAAGGTCAGGAACAGGGTATTAGTTGGCTTTAATTCACTACCTTCTTTACGTTTAACCCGGTAAACGTGAATGACGCCTTGTGCTGTCAGATTTTCTTGAATCTCCTCATTTGATATTCCTTCTAATGCATGGGTGTTTATCACGCCGCGCGAGGAGTTCGAGGTTCTGTGCATCTCAACACATACAGGGTAACTTGAACTTTAATAAATTGAAAACAAAGGATTTTGGAACACATACCAACACAAAACTGTTTTCTTGTTTCAATGTAAGGAATCCTTATACTTAATTAGTTATTAAGTATAAGGATTCCTTACATTGAAACAAGAAAACAACCCTGTGCCAATATGTGTTCCAAAATCCCTTGTTTCCAATTTACCAAAGTTCAAGCCGCCATCAAAACAGCGTTTTAAAGTTAGACATAAAAAAATAGATTAATATATAACTCCAAAACGCTGTTCCAATAACAGTAAAAGTAAAGTACACATATTTACTCTTATGACTGTTTTTCTAGTGCCAAACACAACAAATATTTTGGAAATGACTAGTGCTATAAGAGTAGTTGTGAAGCAGGATGTCTCAGGAAGTAGAATATCCGGCTCATATTCAGGAGTGTATGTGTTCAAACCCTGTGTACTGGCCAGTCTGTAATGATTTTTACTTTCTCTACTACTCACCTATAGTAAGTAGAGGAAATATTGCATTTAATATCAAGATTATACAAAAATGCATGTTTTGGAGCTCCCTGAACCCCCACATCCCCCCCCCCCCCTGAAAAAGAAGATTTTTAGAAAAATGTGTCTGCATATCTTTTGTTGAAACTACTCTTAGGCCTGTATTACACTATCAACTTATGTATCACAGAATATGATAAAACCTTTGATCATATGATGTGATATTTAAAAATGTTGAATATATTACATTATATCAAGCCTTTTATCATATACGTAATTATAGTTTTAAAATGGATACCCAGCAGTCAACAGTATGTGCTGTAACTGTAAGTGCAAAGCTATTTATTGCATGAATACTAAACAAGAAATCAAAGGGGAAAAGATGTGTTTTCTCCTAAATATTGGCTTTTAATCCATTTAACTTCTTCCTGACATCATTTGCTATACACTCTTCATGTACTTCTCCAATGGCTTCTATGATTTTACATATTTCCAGGCTTTTGTTTCCATTTTTATAATCTTTTGTTTTGAATTGTGCAGCATTTCACTTGGCTTGTCACAGGAAATGAGAAGTTTGATGGTAGCCACTAAGTGTACCTGTGTGCCATTTTTTGTTTAAAGTTCAAATTATATGCTGTCTTTAACATTTAATGTCATGTCATATTGGCGGCCTTTTATCTTTGGAACAATTGTTCACTAGCAGTGATGTTCACATGCTTTACCATGGTGTTAATCTTTGGGTTGATATTACTTTGGCTATAAAGTTACACATTCACACTCTCATTCATACTTAGGCCACACAAATTACCAGCAAATTCTACACCTTTCTGAAGTTCCCATAGACAAGCCAGCAGTTGAAAGTTTTCCCAGTCTGGAAAAATCTGTCTTTGTTCCAGTCCACTCCATTGTTACCTTGTTTACTTGCATACAGTGGTGTGGAGTAGATAACTTTGATTCTCTTTAATGTGCAGCAATGGCTATTGCCACACTAACAGCCGGGTGTAGAGAACAACTCATGTTTGTTGGCAGAGAAATACAATCACAATTTTTGAGTCCCTACTTTAAGCCCAGAGGTACTCTTAACACCATTGTTGCAAGTTCATTATCTTCACAATTATACAAATTACTTGAGAAAAGTTAAAACAATGTTAAGTGGTGTAAATATGTGTATAAAAGACTTCAAATGTAGGCTAAGAACAAGCCAAGAATTGAACTAGTGTATAAGTATTACATAACAGTGTAAATATTAGGAACAGTGATGTATTGATTATTTGTAAAGATGTGTTGGAATTTGAAACACCAGAACATCACTAAGTAAAAAAGTACCTGAACATGTTTCAAGAATTACCTGTACATAAATTAGGAATACATCACTCTTTCTAGCTCATTTTCCAAAATGTAATACTAACTAGACCCACAAGTAGTTTGCTAGAAGTTATTGTTCCACCACTATAGTTCCCCCCACATGGTGTATTAGCAGAGATAATGGTGGGAAACAAGGTAAGACGAGCAATGTCTTTACTTTAACTCATAAGCATGAGGTAAAATGTATTGCATGTTGTATTATGGATCTTCAAAATGCTGACCATTGACTATGAAGCATAGTTGGTGTCGTCATATTGACTGCCAAGTTCTTTCAAAAATACCTGACATGTTTGGTTTTATTAATGTCCTCCAACGTAGTGTCATATCAGGCGGTGAATGAATGAAATGGGTGAAATGGTGCTCAAATTTGTAAGTTGTTGGCAAAAATAAATTATAATTACCATGTAAAGGTTACTTAAAGCTAGGACATAAAGTGCTTACAATTGTAAGTCGCCTTTGGGATATTTATCTCTGATGTGAGATTCCCTTGTGGTCTACTGGGAAAGTATGAATCGGTTGGGGAATTGAATGTTATACTGGCAAGTTGGCCATGGTAGCTTAGTGGTTAGAGCAGCCACTTGATAAGCAGAAGATTCATGGTTCAAATCCCGGCTATGGCATTGAATTTTTCAGCCCTGATTCCACATGTTAAACATTGCAAACACATTTATTAACACATATATTTAAAAACACCAGCAGTAAGTTTCTTGGCAAAAATAATTTATAACTGCGATGGACATCATCGGTGGCATGGTCTTAGTTCAGTTACAACCTTTGCCGATAAGACCACGGCAGGAGTGGACAAAACGTCTGGACCTCTAAACTACAGCAGACCATGGCTTTTAAGCCATAAGAAATCTCTAGATATCATCATTGTTTGATGCGGAAATGGATGGGGTTTCTTCAAACATGAGACTTGGCCATAGCTTCTCGCATGATTTTTCTTTTTCTGTTTTCGGATAATTCAAATTTTCTGAATCTGAACAGGTCACACCCCAATTAATTCGGATTAGCAGGTTTCTACTGTATCTATATTCATTTTATTATCTATTAATGTTAGAAGAAATGTTTACTAATATTACTTAAAGTATTTCTTGCAAAATCTAACATTGCAAGTAAACAGTTTTGGCTATAACATGAAAAAAATGCATACCTTATTTAATTGTCAATGAAATTAGTGTTCAGAAATCTTGAATATCCATCAGATAGGCCTTTATATCATAATTGAGTATTAATGCCATATCTGAGCAGTTCTTAAAATCTTTATCAATTATTTTAATATATAATTCTTAGTAAGATTGCTAATGGCTTCATTGCCAGATGCAAGGACTAGAAAACAACATAATTCTTAGTAAAACTTTTAATTGCATTTTTCTCAAAAGCAGCTTTTGGCACATACACCTTTGCTATTCCAAGGGCCTCAGTTGTTTATTCTGATTCCTCTCTATATCAAGTATATGATACATCTGTTCACACACTTGCACACATAAACCTTATCTGAGTTTTGAGGTCCAGACGTTTTGTCCACACCTGCACCTGTTTCTTGTTTTTAGTGTTATATCCTGCTACCTTAACTGTACAAAAATAGCAATCATCTCCATGATTTATAGGTTGTTGCAATAACAAAGGGCAATGACCGCTTTTTTCCACTTTTCCAACTCCTCAACTCTGCAACACAACTATGATACACTTTATGGGGGCACCATGATTTATCCTGGTTTCTAACTTAATGCCAAAATATTGAAAGTAAGTTTTCTTTACAAAAGCTGTCATATACTGCCTCTGTTTTACTAGCATATATGACCCATGTATGTAAAAAAACAGATTTTGATTATTTCCGCAACCATGTTTCGCCATTTCTTAGAATAAAGCTATTACGTTGTACTCTTGCAAAAAAATGAGAATTCACACACTCCACTTTTACTTGACTTGACAACCAACAACACAAAACTAATCTCCCATTTTAAAACAACTTTTAAAAGGGGATATGTTTATTATCTTAGAAAGGAAATCTTTAGTCTCATAAGCTGAATTGCACTTTGAACATATAGGTCTGTCAGTTCACCAATGCATTGTTTGTTTTAATAGCAATCTCTAAGAGTAAATATTTCCTTCAATGTTTATGGTCTGACATACTAAACACTGACACAGTAGACATTTCAACTTCCTCGTCCTCTTTATAGATAAGATGGATGCAAAATATTACTATGAAAAATCAAAGAATAAAAGATGGGAACTACCAAACATTCAAACAGTAATTCCTGAGTATCCTTGATAAACAGCAATTGCAACCTTCAGGTTGATTACAGGACATGATTGTCTGGCAAAACATTTAAACAGAATTGGGATATATTCTTCACCACTCTGTCCTCTATGTGATCTGCAAGAGGAAATGGATCGAGACCACCTTCAAATATGCCCGGCCACTTCTAGCACCCCATCCATCAGTGAAAAATATTGGAGAGCAAGAGGATTAATGACTTCATTGTCAGAAATCCAGCATTAACTAACAATAACAACATTGCATGTCTCATCGCTAGTTAATTTTAAGGGGAAGACAAATTTTTGTACATCCCCTAGGGTGGATATAGTTAGTAGATTTTAATAAATATAAAAAATATGTTTTCTAATACCCAACATTTGACAATGAAGCCATTAGCTAAAAAATATAAATATAAAATACAAACATAGTAATAGTTATATTATTTCACATTTTAAATAATAAAGTTGAAATTATAAGCTGTTGAGCCTTTGTAACAAATGATATGCACACAGTAATATTACTACAGTACATACATTACAAGAAATATTCAAAACATAAAATTTTGAATTGCAAAAAATTCTGACATGGTACGCGAAAACAAATTTCAGTTTTACAATTAGTGTGAAAATATGATTCAGAAACGTTCATTCATTTCAAAAAAATGAAATCCATGCAGAACGATGATAATTAATATTTTGAAAATGGCCACTACCACAGTAGTAATATTTGAAATCAGTTGTAAGTAATAAAGAGATCTACATTTTTTTGTGTAGTAAGTTTTTGCCTCTCTTATGGTTTGCCTCTTATAATAAACTAGCTTACTGGCATTGTTTGCGGTTTGACAATTTATTTCTACAACTTTTAGATTTGGTTTGCACTTGCCCAATAAACTTGTGTTTCTTTGGCGACATTCAAAAAATATTATTTAATATACTTAAACATAGAGTTAATTAAAACTTTTAAGGTACTATAAAGAACAAAATAAACATATAAAAACACAGAAAACACTATGCAAAAGCACTGCGGAACAAGAAAAGCAAAATAAATAGAGAGTGGATAACATGAGGGCGATTTTCATGAAAAAACGCTTAATGTCCCAATTTTCATGGTGATCACTCAATTGCTGTTGGAGTTAATCAACTTCATACATACCAACATTCATTTTGTATATGTATATATAGTATGAATTGCATAAAGAAGAGCGAGTAGAGAATGTGTGAATTTGTTATACAAAAGAAAAGCAAGTAGAGAAAACTGTGAATGTAATACATTGTATTTGTATTTCATACATATAGAAGATTGTATGAATTGTTTGTAGAGGAGGAAGTAAAGAAAGAAGTGATTGTGTATCATAAAAGAAAAGTGAGTAGGAAAAACCTTGCAAATGTAATATGTTGCATTTCTATTTTGATTATAGAAAATTGTACAAGGTGTAATACTTCGTCCATGAAAAAATGCTTAGATGTACCAATTTTCATGGTGATTGGTCAATCGGTCTTGGAGTTATCAATTTCATACATACCAACATACCATGTTATAATTAAAGGCCGGAGACATGTGCATTTTTCCATAGGTACACTGTGCATGGATTTTACTGTTATGGCTGATGCATGTAAACAATTGCAGGTAGATACAGTCTGACCGTGACAGAACACTATCCACGTCTGAGAAGAAACAAAACAGGCATGTTATACTATATCTTGACCTTGCATCTGCAAACACTTAACAGAGCAATACTTCACTAGTTCACAGAGTACTGCATTACATTGTTTTCGACTCTTGCTTTTACAGTGACGTTGTTTGCACATTTGGTGGCCAAGCTGTACTTCTGACGTCATTCATACTCTACGTCCAGCTAACCTGTATTGCATGCAGGTGCACATCTCTCTGGCCTTTAGTTATAATAAACAAAAATAAAGAATTCCTTTGAAATAAAAAATATTTTCCAGCATATTCCTAGAAAATTCAAAATGCAAATTTTATGTTATGCAAATATATGGTAGTTTAATCAGAACCATTAAAGAACTATTTTTGAGAAAATAAAAACAGCTTAAGTTTTTTTTTTTACATGTAAAGGGTAGTTTGGATTGGGGGTATTTGAAAACCTTCATATTGCATCTTCGGAAGTGATAGAATATTTAAAAATAGTTTGATGTTTAATTTTTTAGTTTGTTTTTGAGTTATACTGTTCACTGACCCAGACTTTTTATTAAAACTCAGATGTGTTATATTCACATGACTTTCTCTAACCTCTATGGCTTATTATTGGGTGTAGAAACTATTCTTACAAAAGATTATTTTTCTATCTCCATTTTAATCATGGTGAAACTTTGCAGAAATAGTTACATTACACATTTTGTTAGATACAAAGGGAATAGCGATAGTCAAATGTTTAAGAACTAGATGCTATATGCAGGCCTTAAAAATTCCTCTTTCCATGCAGTTGCAAGAAACAACTGAAAATCAACAGGACTTTAAAAACCAATTATACAAAATTAACTTTTCTGGGCCGGGTCCAGAAAATTGAAGATATACATTTTATTTGTCATGCAAATATCTTAAATATATGTTATTTTAATCAAATCTTAAGGACATTTTTGAGCAAGTCAAAAATTTGAAGTAATGGTTCGTGTAAAGGGTAGTTGTGGTTAAGGAAATTTTCTCAAATCTTTTGTGTCACATTTTTGGAAAGTGCACACACACACCCTCCTTCCTCCAACATCTTTTTTATATTCAGGGTGCCCCAAAACATGTATTTCTGGTGAAATCTCAGTAGCAAATTTTTGAGCTGAGTAAAATTCTTCCTCTGCCTGGAATAGGTAGTTGGTATAGGAAGTAGTAATAACTTTGTCCTGCTTTAATTTCATATTCTGCAGTGTGAACAGTAGCTGAGATATAAAACATTTATTTGGTTAAATAAGAAAAAATTGAAGCTATTAACAGTGAAGCAACAAGATTCTAAAGTAAGAACAAATTAGAAACTAAAAACTTCACTTATCTTAGTAATGTTGCAGTTCTTTTTGCTGACCCTGGGTTTCAAGTTGTCTCCAACTCATTCTCAAAGCCATGGCTGTTAGAATTTATTTGGTTGTTTAGAATTACTAAAAGTTAATACGTATTTTCATATTTGTTGCAGGTTATTTTAGGATAAACCACTGATAAAGAAGCTTAAAAGAAGGCTATCTACTTAGGGACGTATCTCAAGATGTGTATTTTTTTATTTCTATATTTAGTAGTTAAATGTTCCCTATAAAGCTCTGAAATTTGTATCTAATTTTATTGTAAGATTTTAACGAGTACAAATTCAAGATGCATGTGATATACAGTTTTTATTTCTATAAGCAAGGATTTCATGCCTAAGTGAGATTGACTACACAGTGTCCTTGTATGGCAATTGAATGTATGTACTTTGTAATGTTTTATTGAATGCATGTTGCTCTGCAGATTAGTATTTGATGGTGATAACTGTAATATCTTATTATAAATAAACCGTTGCTGTTGCTAATATCTGTCTTTATTATAAGGATGAGTTAGAAACCAACATTTCCTTTATAAATGAAATAGTGCATTTCGATAATTCTTTTGCAATTGAAAGTCCTGAGCTTCCAGATGAACATAGACTATGAAATATTTGCAAAATTTCTAAAACTGCTCTATTAGGGGGGAGGTTCATATTCATGTCACCAAATTCAATCTTGTTATATTGTTATATTTGGGGTAGTAAGGGGTAGTGATGCGCCTCCTATAGCCTCTCCTACCCAATTCCCATCCTCATCCTGCCCGTGGTGCACCCTGCTTTTAACAGATGAGGCTCTGGGGACCGAATCACAGTGGTATAACTGTTTCATCTAAAATGGAGGAAATGTCATTTACATATGTGCTGGCCTATCACAGCACAACAGCGTCCCTCAGAGGCACATGAGGGGAAGGTCGGTGGATCTAAATATCATCTATTTAGTCCTCCCGGCTAGGTCCGATGGACCCGTTGACCAACGATAGGTGTGGTCCCCCTTGCAAAATGGGGGTTTAAGTCGGGTGATGTAACTGCCACATTGTAAAACTGGTGCCCGTTAAGAAAACAGTTACATGAAAGCCACATACATGAATATGAGTCCTAAAGATAAACATTCCGGAGTTAAAACTGTCCCCCAATCGGATCTCCGGGTGGGGACATCTTTAGGCAAATTTCATCACAACAATTCCAATACTTTAAGAATTCCACAATGGAATGCAGGAGGCATGTCCCAGCCTAAAAAACAAGAGCTAATGAAAATATTAAAAGACCAAGATATAGATGTCTTCACAGTACAAGAAGCCAACATATCACAAGAACAGGAAATATACTTTGAAATGGATCAGTACACTACACATATACTTCCAAAGGCTCGTCAAATAGCAAGTGATATTCTTACAGGAATTAAAAGAAATATGAAAGCTATTATCCAAATCAAAAAAACAATGGAAGAACAAGATAAATCAGAAATAGTTAAAATTGAAGTATGGAAAAGTAACTACCACTATAGAATTTACAGTATCTACAATCCTCCAGACAATACACTAGATCTAAATTCTATTCCCATAGAACCCAAAAGTATTTTAATAGGTGATTTTAATGCACACTCCCCTAGGTGGGGCTACAGAGATATAAATTCAGCAGGAAGAGTCATAGAAGACCTATTAAACTCGTCAACAATGGAATTAATATTTAATCCAAATGATCCACCCACTTACCTTCATTATAATGGTTCGGGTACAAATCCTGACCTTCTGATGGTGTCATCTGACATAATTGACAATACAAAAAGAGAAATAATAGAATACTCAGGTTCAGGCCACAGAATCACCATAAACTCCATAAGAGGTCTAATACATAAAAGTAACAAACCAAAAGTTAAAACTTCTTGGAATTTTAAAAAAGCAGATTGGTCCAGTTTCCAAAATGAGATAGAAGGGAAGTGTAATATACTGTTAGAATCAGAGTTCAAGTCAACAGATGAAATGAATAAAAAAATTTGTGAAATATTATTGACAGCAGCCAAAACACATATCCCCAAAGGAAAGTTAAAGAAATATAGCTACTTTTGGTCTCCATCTTTATCTAAGTTAAAACACGAAAGAAATATAGCAAGAGTCAAAGCCGAAAGAACCAAGTGTCCAGAAGATGTACAAAACTGGAGAAGAAAAGCAGCCATTTTTAAGAAAGAATTAATTACAGCAAAAAGGGCCAGTTTCACAATTTTTGTAGAACATATGGACTATAGGAAAGATGGAAATAAAATATACAAATTCCTTAATAAAACAAAATTATCAAAAAATACAACTGAACCATTAAAATATAATAACAAAAGCTTAACTACAGATAGGGAAATAGCAGAATCCCTTAACAAGTTTTATGCTCAGTCACAAAGAATACCCCAAGCGTATAAAAAACAAGATAAGGCTATCCAAAAAACTATCAGAGAAACTAGTAAGCCAAAAGGTATACGAAATGATATTTTTATTCAGGATTTTAATTAAACAGAACTGGATTTAGCAATAGAACAATTACAGAACAAAAAATCACCTGGACCTGACAAGATCCACCCAGAGTTTATTAAACACCTTGGCAGGAAAGGAAAAGAAATCCTACTTAAACTGTATAACACGTGTTGGAGAATGACTGTACCTTCCGACTGGAAAAAAGCCATTATCATCCCGATTTTAAAGAAAAACAAACCCTCAAACAATATTAATAGTTTCAGACCAATATCTTTGACCAGTGTTATTGCAAAAGTGATGGAAAGAATGGTGGCATCTAGACTTAACTGGTTTCTAGAATATTACAACTTAATTAATAGTTCACAGACCGGCTTCAGACAGAATCATAGTACAAGTGAAAATGTACTCCTACTAAGCCAAGACATCAAGGATGCTTTCAATAGAAAGGAGGATACCTTGGCAGTATTCATTGATTTTAAATCAGCATATGACTCAGTCTGGAGAAATAAATTAGTTGATAAGTTGCAATCAATAGGTGTGAAAAGTAACATGCTTAAGTGGATAACTCAGTTTATTTCACAAAGATTTTGTGCCACAAAATATAATACATACATTTCCAAATATAAACAAACACACCGAGGACTTCCACAAGGTGCTGTTCTGAGCACAACACTCTTTAACATATATATAAATGACCTTCCATCAATAATAAAAACTTTAGAAACCAAAATTGCTTTATTTGCTGACGATGTAGTCATTTGGACTTCAGGCTCTTCAAAAAAACCTGAATTAATTAAAGACAGAATAGAAACAGCCCTAAACAAAGTACATGAATGGAGCTCCAAAAACCTCATGACTATCAATGTGGAAAAAACAAATTATGAATTATTTACACTAAAATACAAACCAGTTAATGTTAGCATAAATTATAATGGTAAACCACTCAAAGCAGTTGATGATGCCAAATACTTAGGCATCACTTTCGACAGAAAGCTAAGTTGGAAAAAACATATAACAAACATCTCAGAAAAGGTTGAAAAGAAATTGCAAATCCTGAAAAGGTTAGCTGGTGCTAAATGGGGCTGCTCAAGGAGAGTCCTTAACACAACATACAAAATGTATATTAAACCAAACCTCTTGTACTGTTCTGAAGCTTTAATAACAGCAGCAAATGCTAACATCAATAAACTTGAACAAATACAAAATCAGGCTCTTCGCCTAATCACTGGAGCAGTTAAATCCACACCTATTGATGCCATGCTTGCCTTAACACGGACCCCATCAATAACAACAAAAATAGAAGAACAAGCATTGCTCCAACACGAGAAAATGTTACGACTGCCAAACTCTAAATGGAAAGAAGAGAACCTCCCCCATTCAATCCTTAAAACTCATAGTAGTTTCCTAGAAAAGGTAACACAGATTAAATCCAAATTGAACATTCCTAACACCAGAGAAAATCTACTTATAAGAGAAAATCCATTGGAATTATTGCAACCTACCTTCATTTTGGAATTAATAGAGGAAATAAGTAAATCAGACACACCAAAAGAAATACAAAAACTTCTAGCTCTGGAAACAATCAATACTAGGTATCCCACAGAAGAATGGTTGCACATATATACTGATGGATCCTCCAAGGAAAACCGTACTGGAGCTGGAGTTACGTGTTCACATTTTTCCTTTTATCATTCTGTTGGCAGAGACACAACAAATTATGATGGAGAAATAGAGGCTATATACATTGCTCTCCGACAATTATTAAATCTTCCCTTAAATAAATTTAACAAGGCAGTAATTCTTTCAGATTCTAAAGCTGCAATTCAGGGAATATGTTCAAATACTACAAAGAAGTCAACAAAAATTAGAGAATGCTACAAAATGTTAACACAACTCCAAAAAGTTAATAAGACTGTTCATCTCCAATGGATTCCAGCACACTGTGGAGTCACGGGGAACGAAGCTGCAGACTCACTTGCAAAGAAAGGCACAACAATAAAACAAAATTCTAAATTCAATTTCTCATATTCCTCAATAAAACGCTTGATCATAAAAAATTTTTGTCATTCATATCTACAAGAAATAGAAACAAATGCCAAAGATAAAAAATGGATTACACTACTTTCCAATCCAGATATAATCCCCCAGAGACCAAGGAAAACAGCTGTTGCAGCCTTCCAACTATTGACAAATCATGACTGCTTGGCAAGTCATCTCTACAGAATGGGTATCTCAGCCTCACCAATATGTGTCCTGTGTAACGATCCAGCAGAAATGAACGAAGACCACTTGAAGACCTGTGAAGCATTAAGATCAGAAGAAACTACAGTTCAAAAGTATTGGAAAGCACGAATGCTAATGGCTTCATTGCCAGATGCAAGGCACTAGAAAACAACAACATATTGTTATATTGCTTATATATGTTATATTACATATTTGCCAACTTTTATGGTTATATTTTTATGCAAAAGTATAGTTATACTATCTGATTCCAAAGCTGCCTTCCAAGCTATTGGTTCTACTACTTGGCCCAAAATGATAAGATCAAAGAAATACATGATATTATCAAACAAGTGCAGAATCTACATAAAAATATAATATTACAGTGGATTCCTGCACACTGTGGTGTTTTTGGAAATTAAATGGCTGCTGATATTTTAGTAAAGAAAGGGTATAAAATCGGTTTAGTGGTAAAACAAAATTTCTTCTATGAATCAATTAAATTTTTAAAGGAAAAATAACTTCAAATTATAATCAACAGACAACATTTCGAAACCAACAGTCAAAATGGAACAAAATTTTGGATGATCCATCTATAGTTGCTGATCTACCAAGAAAATCCTCTGTTACTGCATTTTGACTGATCACAGGATATGATTGCTCGAATAAACATCCTTTCAGAACTGGAATCTCTAACTGGCATCTCCAGATTCTTTATTGTGCTCCAAAGAAGAAGCAATGGGCATGGAACATGTAAAATGTTATGAATACCTTATGGCTGAACCTCGACGTCAAAATATTATCAAATGATCCAGTTTATTCATCCTTCGATCAAATACATGATATTGGATATATCAGGTGTGTAACATGATCACAGTAATGCTACACTAAAGTATACATATTAATGTTAATCTAATATTCAAAACAGTACATGAAAAAATCACATAATTTCTGAGGTATGATGGATATTACACTCCATATATTCTTCTACAGAGTAAAAGGCTGTTTGTTTAAACCATTTTTTGACTAGGAGAGTAAATCTGTTCAGTGGAAGTTCTCTTACATTAGGAGGAAGTTTATTAAAAAGTGTAAGCTGTTGGTAGCAGTGGCTCTTAATACTCCTGCTTAATCTGTTATGTGGTGTGTGTAAGTCAGATTTACATCTAGTATTATAACTATATACTGTTGAACAATTTGCAAATTTATTAATATTTTCTTTAACATACATAATATTACTATATATACTCAGGGGTCTCCGTCTAGGGGATACGTGAATAGCGACCACAAGGTACCCAAGCTGAGCAGAACATTACCTCCACTTACTGGTGTTTTGCTCCTCACTGTAACTTTTCTATCTGACCTTACCTTGGCCATCTCTTGTTCTCTTCCGACCCCGGTGCTATTAGGGTTCCTGAGGGCTAGGGAGTATTTATTTTTCCAACCTCTCCATTTCTCTAATTTCTCTATTAAATCTTAACCCCTCACATGCTGACCTGTCATGGCATGTAATACGTCCTCTGATTGGTAATCAGAGGATATGGTCGGTGAATTTATTTTGATAACTCTCCCGGTCAGGTCGGTGAGACCTGTAAACCAACGACAGGTGTGGTCCTCCAGACATTCTGGGGGTTGTGAGAGAGCGATGTGACTGCCAAAACATAAAAATATGGTGCTCTCTAAAAAGCGATTACTATTACTGCTATTGCTCTCTTCAATATCATCAGTGAAAAATATTGGAGAGCAAGAGGATTAATGACTTCATTGTCAGAAACCTGGCATTAGCTAGCGACAACATATATAATGAAGGTAGTGTCTTTATCTTAAGATTTCTAAAGCTAGGTTTACATGTTTCTTGTGGTCTTAATTCTGTCAATCTAATAGTTTTCTTTTGCCAGATAAATACATTTTTATGCGTAGCACAATTTCCCCATAGTCTAACCCCATATAATAAATGAGAATGAAAGAAGGCATAATAGAAAGTGAGTAACACATTTTGACTTACACATTTCTTCAATTTGCGTAAAAGATACCATATTCGTATAAGCTTTTTACAAAGATAGAAAGTGTGTGTATCCCAAGTTAATCTAGTGTCTAAATGCAATCCTAACAGTTTCACAGAATTTTTAATATCATGTTGTAATGTAAACAGTATGTTATTAGCTTTAGCTGCATTCATTGTTAAGTTATTTAAGGAGAACCAAGTTTTTGCCCTTTCTGTAGATGAATTCATTTATTGCTATTCAATAAAGTGGTATCATCTGCATATACGAGTAGAATAGGAAGCAAGAAGGAGAGCACGCATACACATTTATAGTTTGCCCATAAAATGTGCAGGAACAGAGAACTTTTTACAACTTTCTGGCACAGTAGGTGTTTTTACTACCTTGTGAGTACATTCAAAATGTATACATTTTTACCATCTACATGACAAAACCCTATATTCTATTAAAAAATACTGTAACTTTATTTGTTCTCAATTATTTATTGTAACTTTATTTTACAACCAATTATAGCCTCACTTATTTATATAAATTTGCACAATTTATATTTGCACTTTTATAGTGCAAATTATCACAAGGTTCACACTAACACTCTTTTTGTATAACTTTTACAAACTAGCCTGCATAACTCTATCTCTGTTAGTAACTGTCCCCATGGCAATGTTCTTGAAAGCCAAGGAATATTAATGTATATGGAGCATTTCTCTCATCAAGTGGAACTCGAAGTTTCTGGCCTGATCACTGTAATTCGAGCGGCACTCCAAAGCGGCAGAACAGTTCTTCCACAGGACAATCCGCGATGGTCTTGGCCTCCTGTTTCGGGACGGTGTACACTTCTGGCCACTTAGTGAAATAGTCCATGACCACCAGCAGATATTTGTTGCCCCTTTGGAGATAGGAAATGGTCCAGCTACGTCAATGGCGATGCGCTTGAATGGTGCTCCAACATTATACTGCTGCATGCGACCCCGGTTCCTGGTCTGCAGGCAGCGACTCGCCCCATACACATGACATTGGCGGCACCACCTCTCAACATCCGCTCGTAACCTCAGTCGCAGCTTGTCGATCGTGCGGTTGGGCCCAAGATGCCCTCCGGATGAACTACGAGTAGAATGTATTTTTTCCAGGGTCTCCATAACACTACTCCGAGGAAGTACCAGCTTGCGACGAGTTTATTAAAGGGTTTGGTGTACCACTCACTTTGTTGCTCCTACCAATGCGGCAGGAACTGGCGTGGTTTGTTGCTTCGACGAGCATGAACGATTCTTTTAATCTTTTTTTTATATCTCTGGAGTACGGATCAATGAGTGTATGAGTTAATCACTGCACTAGATTAACTTTAAAGAATTGAATTTATTTAAAGTTTTAAATAAACATATTCAGTCTATTATCTCAAATTATGTAGCCATTCAGCTTGGCGTCTTTTCAAATTTCGCTATCGTGTCGGCATGCACGGATTACAAATTTGTATAAGTCAATATCTTTGCTGTTATTAGTGTCGCGTCGCAGAATTTACACTTATTTAATGGACTGTCACTGTGTCTTTCGCCACCACTATAAATATTCGTTTGAAGTTCACTTTATATTTAGAAATCACTCAAATTATCACGGACACTTACGATTTCCGTTGCAAAGCCGAATCAAATCATGCAAACCATTTAAAAGAGACAATTGAACGTAATCTTTACTAACTACATTTATAATTTATGGTATCGGTACGGTAGGCTTTTCTGCTGCCTCTATAATCTCGCATTTAGTCCATTTAGTCGTTGTAGAGGGCTTACATGGAAGTACTGCCTCAAGCTGCCCTCTCTGTGTTTTTCCGTCCGGTGACTCCCAGATCCGGTACAACACACCGTTCTTGATCTTCAGCGAGTCCCATTGTGCCCAATAGGACTTATATTCGCTACTTCTGGGGGCGACGTGCTCCCAGCTCGGCCGGGTTCCTACCTTCACTTCTCGGAGGAGGGGTCCCAAATGAGTGTCCGCCAGCTGCTCCCTCCTTAGGCCTGCACTATCCCATCCGTCCGCAGCACCGCTGAAATCACGCAAACAGCTGTGTCACGCTCCCTCTCTTCCACCCTGTTGCAGTGACCACATTCCTCCGGGCAAGGTCTCCTCGACAAAGTATTCGCATTGGAGTGGCTCCTTCCTTTCCCGTGTTCTGAGGTGAAGTTGTACTCCTGGAGCCTCTGGACCCAACGGGCTGCCTGGCCCTCTAGGTTCTTGAAGCTCAGCAGCCAAGTGAGGGCGGAGTGGTCGGTCCTCAGATGGAATGGTCGACCAAACAATTACTTATGGAAATGTTCCAGCGACTTCACTGCCAGGAGCTCACACTGTGTAACGCAGCAGTTCTTCTCGGCCTTGGAGAATGTCTTGCTGTAGTAGGCTATCACCCGCTCTTGTCCGTCTTGGACCTGGGATAGCACGCCTCCAATTCTGCTGTCGCTAGCATCAGTGTCCACAATAAAATCGCAGTCCGCTTGGAGGAAACCTAGAACAGGAGTACTACAAAGTGCTGACTTCAGTGCCTGGAACGCACCCCTGGCTTCTTCCGTCCACATATAAGGCTGGTGTTCTTCCGTTAGACGAGTCAGAGGCTTCGCGATGTTGGAGAAGCCTGTAACCTCCACAACACCTTGCTCAAAACAGAAGTACGGGACACATGTTCATGTGACATGTTTTTCTTGTTTTGATGCAAGGAATTCCTGCCAAAAGTTTGTAAAAGTATTTTTGAATCAATCTCTATACATTCTGTCGACGGGCCCTTAAACAAAACTCACTCACCCACTCACTCACTCACTCACTCACTCACTCACTCACTCACCCTATACATTCGTTCTTCATACATTCCTATATAGACATCTGTATCATAGTCTGTTACCCATATTAACTACCTTGAAGTTCATAAAGTATTTGTAATTTATCCAAGCTAATATTATTGACAAATTTTAAAAACTTCTTTCGTGTTTTCATTAGTTCACTGCTGTTTATTGGCCATTGGCCACATGTTCTTAATACACTTTTCAAGAAAACTTCTGTCTCAGTTTTTAGTTTATAACATTCCCACAGTATACAGGGTGGGTGGGAAGTCATTACATTAATTTCAACCAGTGATAGATCTCGGTATTTGGAACACATTTTGTATCTTACGTTTTTGCCTCTGACCATTTCCTACGGAGATATTTTAGTTTTATCGAAAACAAGCTTGGCAACACTGTAGGTTTCACTTTCACAAGGTCAGCACATAAACAAACACGCGTCACTACTGCTTCCAGAGCCGCGCGGCTCGTGAGTGTAAACATAAAGACATACCATGCCGTGTCTGTTACTCGTAATAAATAAGTACATCTGAATTATCCAGTAACGCATACTGTAACCTAAACTCACAATCTAAGGATATTGTTTATCATTTCCTTCAACATCAAACTTATATCGTTTCGTAGCTGACACTGCTATAATTTAATAAACCAAACCATCTCTCTGACTTATAAACACAAAGGTACATTTGTAGGCCTCAAAGTGTACCAAATGATATTTTTAAGGTGACAGCAAAAGAATAAGCAATGAACCAAATGGTTCACCCACTTCACAGGTATTGTTCAAAATGTCCACCATTTGCGCATCTGCAAGCCTCGCGCCTTTTTAACCAATTACGTGGCACTGTAACAAAAACGCCCTCATTGTTGTGTATTTCTTCCGCAGCCAGATAAATGCATTCTCTCAAAGATTCGAGGGCAGTAGTTGCTGCCCTCGAATCCTGTTTTTCACGTCTCCCCAGAAGAAAAAATTCAGAGGATTCATACAGAGTGGAAAGAAAGTCATTACATTAATTTAAACCAGTGGTAGATCTCGGTATTTGGAACGCATTTTGTATCTTATGTTTTTGTCTGACCATTTCCTATGGAGATCGTTTTGTCGAAAACAAGCTGCCAACACTACCGATTGTGTGTATCACTTTCACTGATTCAGTACATAAATAAACACATGTCACTACTGCTACCACGCGTCTCGTGAACGTCTCCTTCTATGTTTACTGTCCGAACGTAGGTCAATCACAACCGTTATCTGCCAAAACAAACCTGGGAAAGTGCTCGACCTGTTTACATCCGGAAGCCAGATCAATTCCCTGACCAACCGCAACGCAACGTTGTCGACATACCTCGCGTCTGAAAAAGTCGTTCAGAGTATTCCTTCACGTCTTTTAAGTGATTAATTATTTCGAAACCCTATGTGATGTCCCACAATTACTACCAAAGCTTTGTCAGAAATAAGTTACTCTATTCCTCTTAGAAGTAACAAACTGTTATCTTCGTTCATTCTTGTGGAATTATGCATCCAATTTGGAACAAAAATCATTTATTTTTCGAAATCGCCTGATCAAAGAACAAAATGCCATTACTCTTTGTTTGTTTGTAATGCTTCTATGAAGCAAATATTAGAAGGAAATTAACGACTTCCCTTCGACGCTGTATGTTGCACTGGTCGAACATTCTCACCACACACACACATGAAGGATCTTCTACAACCTTGGATCTGTGCATTTACTATTTCCAGTTAGAATGGCAGTTAAGTTATGGATTAATGTTAATTTTGTTTTGAGCCATTCCCATACATTCTGAAATATTTTGTGGTTCCCTTGTTTTTTGTCTCCCATTCCACTTGCTTACTAATTTCGTTTACTTGTTTAACTGTAGTTTTTGGTACTTTCCTGTAGATCTCTAGGCGATCTCTGCTGTTCGCTACTTCTTTAACCAGATGATCTGCTGTTTCATTCCCTGCATTGCTGGCTGTGTCTTAATCCATCTGAGGTAAAGATCCATTTTTGGTCATATAGTGCTACCAAGTTTCTGCTAATTATTTCAATGAGACTGTTGTGCTTTTGGGGGTTTCTAAGTACGAGGGTTGTCCGTAAAATAAGGTTCCCATTTTTTTCACAATGAAAAACATATTTATTGACATTGAATAATACATTTTTAGAAAGCTTAGACTTTTTCCTATTTTCGAGATAATCGCCGTTCTGATCAGTGCATTTTTGCATGTGGTGTACCATCTTTTGTATGCCTGCATCGTGGAACTCTCCCGCCGCGCGGCGAAGATAGCTTAAAACAGTTTCTTTCAGTTCCTCATCGGTTCTGAAATGCGTCCCACGTAGGTGTTTCTTCAAGTCAGAGAACAGATGATAGTCACTTGGAGCTAGGTCTGGGCTGTAAGGAGGGTGTGTGACAGTATCTCATCCAAATTTTTTGATGAGATTGGTTGTCACATGAGGCAATGTGCAGACGCGCGTTGTCCTGATGGAAATGCACTCTCTTCGTGAACATGCCTCCATCCACCTTGGTATACCCTAAATGATTATATTAAAAAAAAAAAAAACGCATCACAAAGCACAATTCACACCTGGCGGGAGAAGCGAGTGGAAGTACCATTTCTAACAGCTGCCGAGCCAAGACTGAGAGTCGCAGACAGCTCGCAGGCCGGCGGAGTGGGAAAACCAAGCTACACGCCGGTGTTGCCGGATCTCCTGTAACAGCGTTCCTCGCGACTGCAGATCTTTGGGAACCTTATTTTACGGACAACCCTCGTAGTTGTGTCCCCTGACTGTCTTTATGGATTAATACTAACTTTTCTTGAGGATTTAATTCTTGCACTGTTTTCAGGTATTCTAGGAATTTCAGGATGCCCAGTTGCTCTGCTTGATTAATAGAGCAATTGCTGTCAAGTGTAAACCAGCTGATGTAAAGGAATATCATTCTTGTAGATTAGTATTCCTGAGTCTTTTTCCATTTTGTCACCATCATTGTAAATGCTAATGCCATCTGTTCTTATAATAATTATGTATTTCCCTTCTATGAGTGAGTTTTGCTGGATGTATCCAATTCTTGGATATTATTTCATTTTCAATTTGCAATTTTTCTCCATTTATGTTTATGGTTGCTTCTTTGTCTCAAATGATGTTATGGTACCTATTTTACTTTTTCTTGGAGTTTATTATTATCAGTGTCAGACCTCTTTTTATCCAAAGTGCTTCGTGTGAAGTTCTGTGACTTTCTATAGCTATCTTTAGATTGATGAGACTGTGTATCCTTCTTATTTGTTTTTATAACCTGTTCTTTTTATTTAATGAGTCAATCCATGCTGGTATTCCATGACATGGCAGGTAGAATGATTCCTTTGTGTATGAGCTTTGTTACGTCTGCCCTTAGACCCCAGGTTATTCTGACTGATCTTAATAGTGCATGTGCCAATTTTGTATGTTTCTCGGTAAGTTGCTCTATGTCCGGGGAAGACAGGTAACGCTGCTGTGACGTCAGCCCACTCAGCACACATGCTCCCAGAGCAAGCCAGTTGAACGTGTGACGTCACAGTGGGCAAGAGGAAATGGGATACGGGACATATATATGATCTGTTGATCGTATATATCTGTGTGTGTGCGTGCGTGCGTGTGTGCGTGCGTGTGTGTACGTGTGTGTGTGTGTGTGCGTGTGTGTAGAAACGACTCTAACGATTTCGATCAAATTTTGTATTTAGACAGGGTTTTGCGTATTAATGTATCTATATACCTAGGTGTCATTCCTGAAAAATTACTCTAAACCATATTTTGGCCATAATTTCTCTGATAAACGGCCAATTTCAACAAGCCAGGATATTAAAGGTCTCGTCAAGAGGTTTCAGAGAACCTAAAGAAAGTTGACTTTGCTGTCTTAGTCTACGCGTAACGGTCACAATTAGTCGGAACCTTATTTTAGCCATAATTTCTCTGTTAATGGGCAAATTTCAACAAACAAGCCAAGATATTAAAGGTCTCGTAAAAAGCTTTCAGAAAACCTAAAGGAAGTTAACTTAGCTATCTTAGTCTACGCGTAACAGTCACAATTACTCTAAACCTTATTTTGGCCACAATTTCTCTGTTAATGGGCCAATTTCAACATAAAAGCCAGCATATTAAAGGTCTCGTCACGGAAACGGCTCCAACATTAGGATGAACATTTATATTTAGTTAACATTTTGCCTTTTAAGTTTATCTGAATAAGTATATTCTCCCCCCCCCCCCGCAAAAAAAAAACACAATTAAAAACAGGAAAAGAAAAGAAAAAAACCAAGCGAAGCTCGGTTGCCCAGGTACTATAAACTAGGTGTCCCAAAAAACATCGACAACGCTTAATATGTTGTACAGGATGGCAAACTGATCGATTCTCAAATAGGAACCCCTGTCCAGAAATGCACGGTTTGGACGCTGGAGAGCGTCGAAGTTTAAGAACGAACGGTTGTTACAGTTTAACATTCGTTTTGGTATCTTAATACGGAAGATATGCAAACCTTTAGTTTGTGTACTGGGATGAACGACCTGAGCACAATAACATTCCTGCACATGTGCTAAATTTCTCCATAGAGTCCTTGGTGCGCTTCACACTGCGTTATTTGTGTACTTTCCAGTACGGTAACGTTTTTTAACAGCAGTGCGACACACGCCAGTACACAGCTGCTGAAATGGCCGAGTTGAACTCCAGGACACTGATGTAAATGTGCAGAATCACCTAAACGTCGCATATCCAAATGGATGGATTGGTAGAGGTGGATCAATTCCATGGCCAGCACGGTCGCCAGATCTGACACCTCTCGATTATATTCTGTGGAGTTATATGAAGAGTAAGGTGTATGACACTGCTGTAACGTCAGCGGAGGACGTTATGGCTCGAGTCCACGGAGCGATTGAAAATCTTTAAAGTCAACGCACGTATTGTGTCATGTGCATGAGGCTCACCACCGCCGTTATAGGCTCTGTAATGACATTGGAGGTACACAGTTTGAAGTCCGTTTGTAATGTAGACAACTCGATGTTTATTGATGAAATATGAACGCACACCCAATTCATACTTCGATGCGCTACAGCGTCCAAACCGTGCATTTCCGGGCAGGGGTTCCTATTCGAAAACCAATCAGTTTGCCGTCCCGCATAACATACTAAGCGTTGTCGGTGTTTTTTATTTACTCAAAATTATATTACAATTTTCACATTCAGGCTATTATACAATTGAGAAAGGACACAGTCGATAGGCCATGAGCAGTTCTTCCTGGAACCACCAAGCGGTATTACTTCAGGAAGAAACGCTTGAAAGATGGTCAGCATACTGATGTACCAGTGTAGCCATCGCATGTGCAGCACAGGCCACGTCAAGGTTGGTTGGTACGTTCATCTTGCTCCTTCGCCCGGAGAATGGATGCCCTTCAAAACATTAAATATAAATATACTTGGATGTGTTGTGGAAGACATTCTGTTAAGTTTAGATGGAAGGCTTCGCATCCGTTTGTTCTACTGGTAGAGGTGCCAACTCTTTTTTCGCTGATGAAAACTTCTAGTAAATACTGAACATTTTTTTCTTTTCTTCTTATGGCACATATTGCCATAAGATCCTCAAAGAAGCACTTAGAAACTTCTTCTGGACTTAAAAAGAATCAAGAATGTGCTGGCCTCCATCTCTTTGTGAGACCCACTGCTTGTATTTTTCGCCACTAGCCTGACCAAGATGAAAGGGGTAACATAAGACTCAAGCAACATCTCTTGCACAGCTTTATGAATAGGAATTTGGAAGTATACGAATACTTCCTTCGGCTTGAAGTTTAGTAAAAAGAGGTACATTTGCTAATTATGTTTTGCAACATTTTCTTGTAGGCTTCCTTACTTTTGTTTGGTAATAAGCAGAGCACCAATGGCACTGTTAAATAATGTATAACTACGTGTAGAGTGAATAGCTGGTATAAATGTGTTGTACGGCATTTAAGTGCTCCATCCCCATAAATTTGCGAAGCAGCACAGAGTTTTTTTTAATATTTGTTTCAGTTGAAAATCCCGACATTTTGCTCACCAGTCCTCAGCTCCTGATGTATATGTTTCGTTGGCCTAAGGGACAGATCCTGAGCTGCTCGTCGTTTCAAAGAATGTGATATCTTCTGCCTATTTAAAACATTCTCAGCAATTTTTTCGTGATTGTGCATAATAACTCGTTCAATTATGTCCATCGTAGGTGATAATTTGATGTAGGATTTATACGTCTTATTAACGCAAGCCCATCGTTGTTTTTCATCCTTCAGCTTCTTTTGGAAATAAAATTTGTGGTTGTCTATCACACAAAGTAGCTTTTTTGACCGTAAATCACTTCCATGCTACCTGACGTCGCTTGGCACGAGTGACTCGAGCAATAACAGATGATATACTGAATCAGCGTGCCGAGCTAATTAGCAGAGAACCTGTCTTCCACTCAGGTACCAGTTACACGGAAGTCAGAGCATTAAATGGGTCATCCAGGTACAGTTTGTCCAGAACGTCCTGACCCTCGACATGCGCGAGAGGGTAAATTAAGGAGAAGTGACGACTGGTGGGGAACAAGCGAGTGATGTCAGAACTCAGGCAGTCACATACACAAGCAGTGTATGTTTACGTATTGTACAATTATTGTGTAGTTATCACAGTGAGAGCGAGCGATGCACTGATCCCTTGTCCCTACCTCTCCCACTATGCTAGTGGGCACGCCTCTTCTATTGCGCATCTATGCTTCAGGAGTGGGAGAGTGTCACGACAATCTGGACAAACAGTAGTTCACATGGGCCTCATCGGGCCGGCGGGGCAACTGCCTCGCTGTATCCCATGTTGCGGTCGGAGATGCCCATTCCCTGAAGTTAACGCCTTTTTCGAGCTCTCATTATCCCAGTCCTCCTGTACGCCTGCGAAATCTGGGGCAAGGCCGCAGACTCCCATCTCCTGCGTCTGCAGCGTATATAGAATAGAGGACTTCGGATAATCTATTATGTATGCCGCAGATTCCCTACGAGACTACTGCACGAGGTCTCGTCCCTCCCGTATGTGGAGGACGAAATTAGGCGCCGGGCAACATTTTACGATCAGTTTCCACAACATCGGAGCGCCCTGGTTAGGTCTCTTGGGGACTATAACCCTAGAGAACGCACGCTTGTGCGACACCGGGTTCCCCGCATGGCTTGCGGGCACCCCCGGTAACAGAGGACCCTCTCCAACAACAGCGCAAGCTGAGCTCCATTACAGCCCTTCCAAGAAAAGCTTGAAATACAAAATTCTATTCAAACCTCCATATTTGGGTTCACACACCAGCAGTGCCCACGGAAGTTGCACACTAAATAACAGCCGTTGAGGAGCATAAGATTATGGTATCTCCTTACATCCTACAATCCCAAATTTCACCAGCGATCCTGTAAAATCCCACATCCTGTCATAAAGTGGTTAAACCCTAAAAGGGTAGGTACACGCATGACACACCTCGGGCTGTTCTCAGCCTGCCAACAAGTCGTCATCGTCAGAATGCAACAAGATCAACTTTAAATCGAACGCGTGTGTTCTTAAGAAGTGCTAGTATAGAACTTGGTGTGAATACTTACAATAAATATATTTGGCACTGTTTGCGTCTAACAGGTAGTTCTAGAACAGTATGGACTGGAAAGAGAGGGCAAAACCGGGAGAGCAAAAAGCCTCGAACCGGCTGCGCGATGTTTTGCCTGTCGGCATTCTCGGCGCTCGTTGCCGTCTGCCGCTAACCTAGAAAGGCACGGATGTAATCACACAGCATGTTCAAAGCTACTTTTAAAGGCTTTACCGACCAACTATATGAAAGAAGATGCTAAAACTGGTCACCGAGGAAGCGGACAGGCAAAACACCGCGCAGTCCTTTGGGAAGTTTTTTGGGATATTGTTTAGAAAAGCTTACGCAAGCACTTGGTCAGAATTTCGTCAAAGTCCCACTCGGCAGTGTGTACGAATGGTCACGAAAGTTGCCGAAGTTGCTGTGTTAATGCAGCGCTGCCAACAGCAGAATGTCCCTAGGAGTTTGTTGCCATTAGTAAGTTTGAATGTTTTTGCGCGAGTCGGCAGTACGCTGCTGACCTTCTTAGAAGCAACTAGTGCAACGGATCGCTTTATCAGTATATTAGATTTGGCGCCTCTGTGCTTTAATGAGGAGTCATGCATACAGTTCCTGTACGACGAGGGCCTGCTGAGGACTCGAATGCTATGCAGGGAATGTGATGTGCCCTAGGGCGAAGCCTACAGTCCCCCATCTGTGCCATTCCAGCGCATGGGGCTCCGTAAATGGATTTTTTCTCCACTCGAAAATTAAAAAATAAATAAATAAAATAAATAAATAAAAATAAATAAATAAAAAAGAACGATGATTAATAAAAATAATATAAGTATAATAATATAATACTATTAAATATAATATATATAATATTAAATAATAATACAATAAAATAATATAATATGTTGTTTTCTAGTGCCTTGCATCTGGCAATGAAGCCATTAGCATTATATTATAATATAATATAAAATAAATAAAAAAAGAACGATAAATAATAAAAATAATATAAAGATGATGTATATAATATAAATGTAATAACATTAAAAATAATAATATAAAATAAAATAAATAAACAAAAAAAGAACGATAAATAGTAAACACAATAAAAATATCATAATATTAAATATAATAAATATAATATATAAATATATATAATAAATATATTAAAAATAAATAATAAAATAATAATAAATATAAGTATAATATATAGTATTATATATAAATAATATATATAATATAAATGTAATAATCATCATCATACGCGATAGCGGTATGTCTGTGGCGGCAACGACGCGAGTGAGTGCATTTGTGTTTAATGTGTTGGCAACGAAAACTAGTGTAGTGCAAAAAGCAATGTTGGCAGATATGAAAATCGTCTGCTAGTCATGCATTGAAATCTAATGGGCGATTGTGAAACTACTGTCGGCGCATGCGCAGTAAGTAAGTTCGGACTTAGAATCTGGCTGGCAAGTGGAAAGTGAGCTGTTCTAAACTTGAGCCGTTTTTTGCTCTCCCAGTACATAAGCAAGGTAGAATCTGGATTGCCGAAGTTTCATAGAAATGCAGCGAGACGTAAAATCAAGGAATAAGGGGTTGAAGGGAAAATTGCGAAAAATACCTGAGGAGTTTTTAAACAGCAATTTAATGTGTAAACAAGAAGCAGCTTATTGTGTACTTTGTCTGTCTGTGTCAAAGAGCAGCAGCAAAGTCATCTGCAGAAACACCAGTCCATCACAAGGACAGATGATAGGCAATGCTGAAGATAAAGAGAGCTTTACAACTGCTGGCAAATTAAGAGGACGTTTATTTGCAAGGTGTGATACAGAAATACTGTCACCGTCCCAAACATTAACAGAACGCGTGTTTAGTATTCGCGGCCCGTTATTATAAGCCGTACAGGAGAACAGTTCACTAAATAAACGATGATGAAAATGCAGTAAGAGAAAAAGAAATGCCTGCAGTGATCAGATACAGGAGATACGAGAAGTTGGTGCAAGATCTCAAAAACTATTACAGAGAGTAAGTGCTGTTGTTGATGCTGTTTAGAGATAATATTTGTGACATAGCAAGAATTGCTACGAATTGTATTACGCTAACTTTGGAGAAATAGAAATAAATGGTAACAAATTGTGCTTAAAACGGATGGAACACTGGAAAAAGCCTACAGATGGCTCAAAAAATAATATTTGTGAAACTGATAATGATAGCCGTTATGACGCAGAATTTCAGAACGATGAAGCTGTAAAAAAATGTGGACAGTTTGGAACAAGGAGACTTGGAAGGCACTAATAAATAAGTCATAAATAGGTTTACAATTACCAGCAGAGTATTCCGAGAGAATATGTTCGAATAGCAATTTAAATGGAAAACAAAGAGAATGCGTCATGCAGTACTGAACAGTTTCAAACTTACACATCGTCAATGAGGATATTTGTAAGCGGCTCCGCTGTTGCAGGAAAACGTACGTTGATAAATGCATTGTATCAGGTGATAACGATTACTCTGACAGTTTACCGGGTGGCGATAAGGATAAAATGCTGCTGTGTGACCCCTCAGCGTTGTAGATTAACAGAATCACACTGTACACAGCTTCCGCTTAATCTGCAACATTTTGCAGGCAACATGGCCGCACAGTCCAGCAACAATATAATTAGAAATTATTGAATTTGAAACTGCTTACTGACGAGATAGGTAAAATAATAATAATAAATATTTTCTTGTTTAACGACGCTGTCAATTGCCAGGATCACATCAGCGTCGCCGGTGTGCCGGAATTTCGTCCCGCAGGAGTTCTTTTACATGCCAGTAAATCTACTGACATGGAGCTGTCGTTTTTAAGCACACTTAAAAACCATCGGCCTGGGCCGGGTTTGAACCCGCGACCTTGGGATTCGTAGGCCAGCGTCTAACCAACTGAGCCACCCAGACCGACAGAGATAGGTAAAATAGGTGCATGTCGAATGTTCAGCAGAGTCGATACCAGGCTACGACAGGTAATGGGAATTGACATTTCTTTTGGAGAAGTTTTGCTAGTAACTAGGGCATTAAACTATGGCGGGCAAAAAGACGCTAAAACGAGCAAAATAGGCTCTAAAAATTAGCTACTAAATACGTAGAAACACAAAGTTTTTGTAAAATAGACACTTAAAATGCATTATAATTAATATTAATAGCATTAATATTATATTGGTTGTTCACAAATTATACAAAATTTCAAGCAAGGACACAACGATCAATATGTATACATAGAAAATACACAAAACAGCTTAGGTGTTAAATAACAAACCAAATACTTCATTATTGTAGCCTGTTGTGATACGAGGGTGATTCAAATATAAAGGGTAATTTTGTTAAAAATATTTATTGATTAAATATATAAACAAGTGACCATATCAGCATTTTTCTATATAGCTTCCTTCACACTATACACATTTTTGCCAACGTTTCGGAAGCTTGAACATTCCTTCTTCAAAAAAAGTTTGAGGGCGTGTCGCCAACCAAATGCGCAAATGCTCCTCGACATTGTCGTTGCTTTCGAAATGTTTCCCTCCAAGCGATCCTTTCATGGGTGCAAACAAAAAATAGTCTGGTGGGGGACAAGTCTGGACTATAGGGAGGGTGTTCAAGGGTTTCCCAGTGCATGTCCGCCATTGTGTCCATTGTCAAATTGGCGGTGTGAGGGTTAGTGTTGTCTTGGAGAAGGATGACATCTCTGATGGTCATACGACGTCTTTTGCTTCAGTAGGCAGCTTTTACAGACCTTAACAATTGGCAATAGTAAGCTGCAGTCACTGTACATGAAGAAAATCAACCAACTTCTGTTGCGATTCCTTCAACAGTGGAGCTCTCGAACGGCATGGATGTTGTCATCTGTGAGATTTGACCTTGGGCGTCGAGCATGACTTTCGTTTTCCACAAATTCTCAGCCACCCTTAAATTGTCTGGCCCAAGTAAACTCTTGATTCTGTGACAGTGTAGTGTCCCCAAACTGTGTCCTTAGACGAGTTAAAATCTCTTAAGGTTTAACCGCTTCATTGGTTAAACACTTGACAATAATGCCTCGTATCAGCCTCACACTTCGTACTACAATGGACAAATATGTACTGTTCGAAAATTTCAGAAGGAAATTTAAGTCTGTTTTCTCGTAACATGTTCTTTCTACTTCACACGATACAAATGGGCAACATTTTAAATTTACTGTTGTGCTCACGGTGAAGAGTTTCGTGCGCCACAGTTACTTCTGCTGTTTTTCTCATTCGGCATATTTGCGTAAGAAACTGATCGTGATTTATGCACTTAAAACACTGCGTACAGAACGGGCTTTCCATTCCCCACATAAAGAATGGTCTCATTAAAACATCATGCAGCTTGTCTTAGCTTACTTGCCCTTGAGTGAATTCTAACATTTTTCAAACTCATTAGTCCTTTGTGATGCAGATACATTAGGTGCCTAACTACCTGCTAAACCCCTTTTGTATTCCCATCGCAACTTATGGAATAGATCTCATTTAGGAAAAGTCGAGTCTACAAGACCTAAGGACTCTGCAAGCAGTTAAATCACGCTTCTTGAAAACCGCCCTAAGTGTTTCAAAACACACAGGTCGAGGCTAGTATATGAACTCACCAGGGAACTCTTGCGTATGAGACTCCCATCCACCGACAGTTCGAATAAAGTCTTACATGAAAGAGAGAAGAAGAGAAGGGAAATTTGGCTGAACAGCAAGCAGTACCTTATCGTGATATTACAAAGTACTTCTCCAGACTAATAAAAACAAGATGGAAACAGGCCTGGAATCAATCGCCTCCAGAAAAACTACACATGGTAAGGAAAGGAGACACCAATTCTTCCCCTGTCTATTCTCTTAGCAGGAAAGAGCAGGTGATTATCTCACGTCTCCGCATTGGTCATACAAGGTTAACCCACTCATACCTCCTCAGCAAAGGCCAGCCACCACAATGTGAAGTCTGCAACACCCGCCTCACAGTAAAACATCTCCTCACAGAATGTAAGCAATACGCTACACAACGACAGCTTCATCACATCATTGGAGACTTATCCACCACTCTGAACACGCCATCCAACTGCAGAAGGGTATTATCATTTCTCAAAGGTACGGGCTTGCATGCGAAAATATAATATGAAGGATATTTTTGCTGTACTGATTTGTTGATCGTATTCTCATGTTTTTGGTTAAATAATTGTATCAAATTTATTGTATACCGCTGTATTACATAGAATAGTCGCGATATGACTTAATTGTTAAAGCGACTCTAAATAAATTAAAAAAAAAACTCTGTAAACAATAAACAATGTGAACACTGAAATGCGACGAACAATGTGTAATATCGCAAAGATATGTAACCCATGTAACGTATGCACAACTCGTGCGCATTTATTCTATTATGATATCCAATGTGCAGTAGTAAGAAATATTTCTTCCCCAAAAACTTAACGTTAAAACCAACAAATACAAAAGCTGTTGTCACACATTACTAACAGGAGAAATTGGCTAAAAAGGCAGTTTTGGGCACCAATAAGCAGAGTAGGCACAAACGTATGAAATAGGCATTTATAGGCGCTATAAAAGTAAGAATTTCGGTTTATAATTGTAAGAAACGTGCTTATAGTTTAAAAGCCTACGTTCCTGAACAAAGGAATAAAATAGGCAAATAGGGCAAATTCCGCTCACTGGTAATAACAGACAGCTACCTTCATCAGCTACCACCTGTAAGGACACTCATATTTATGCATGTTTCGTCAATAGACAAAAATCCTCTTCGTGACGAGCTTCAATTGTTTGAGTTAACAGAAATAATAACGGAAGAGATGAACTGCAATTTGTAAAAGTATTTATTAACCTAGTCATTAGAACAACAACCGCAAATGAGGCTACGTTAATAAATTCTAGAATTGTGGAAACAGACGAAATACCAGAGAGCACAAAAGATTATTTACACGAAACGTGGATGAGCGAGTACAATAAAGGCTAATAAGAAACCATATTGCAGACGAATTTATATCAGTAGCAAGAGACTTCATTATATGAAAAATATGAATGTAGTGAAAACAAAAGGCTAACGGAAATTAATGAATTACCCTTGGTATTAAACACATGAGAAGCAGTAACATTGATGTAGAAGTGGTTTAGTCAACGAAGCTTGTATGCAACAACAAATCTGGTGTGTTGCACTCACACGACTTTCTCTGCTCTTGTACTAACCATCTTACCTAATCTTATTGCTCTATCATGTTAGTCGAGATATACTTTGCAGAAGTTATCTCATTCCTAATTTTCTTATAGGTACAAGGGGAATACGGTAGGCTTTGAGCGATAGTCAAATCATAGTCGCTATATGAAGGCTTTGAAATGCCATTCTCTTTGCACGGCCAAGAGATAAAAAAGTGAATAATGATCTTACATTTGAGAAAACTAAGTATTGCAAAACTCGCACAAGTAACAAGGAACATCTCTGCAATTTTTCACTTCACAAAAAATACGTTTGGACATTTACTGTGTGTTTTTACGTGATCTACATTTTTTGTGCGAGTATAAACAGTTTTGGTCTATGTCTTACGGCTTACCAGTTATGCAAAAGTCGTCAAGAGTAAACAGTACTACATGGCCTATAGCCAGAAATTTCAAAATTTGCCATAAAATGTCTTAAACATACGGCATTTAAATCACAATCGTTAGAGACATTTTTGAGAAAATCAAAATATTCGAAAATTTTTCCATGTAAAGGATAGCTTAGGGTGGAGAAATTTTTTTCAAAATCTTTGTGTTGCATCCTTGAAATATGTTAAACATAAATACCGCTTTGATTTTTAACCGACTTTTCGTTTTTGAGTTATGCTGTCCACAGACTGACAGACACAAATAGACACACACACACACATACATACATACAAACTCACGGACCTTTTTCTAAAAATGTTCTTTTTGTTCATGGGGCCTCAAAACATATAACAGGTGGCCCACTGGAGCCGGCCCCGCCGTAAGTAAATAACCCTTCGTGCGGTAAAACATTTGCAGAACTCCAGGGCGCAAGAGAGGCCAGTGGCGTGTTGCACCTCTCTGAGAGACGTGCGGTGAGAGGCAGTTGGGCTAGTCTGTGTTCGCTGCTGTATATGGTGCTATTGTCTAACATTTGAATTGCACATTGTTAAGTGCAAGCATGAGGGCACGTAATGTTTCCTTGACATTTCATCGGACAGCAGCGAGTTTATTCCCTGGGAAATGAAGATCCTGTAAGTAAAGTGAGACCTTTTCGGTTGTTTGTACTGTTATTGTCTATTATCAATTTATGACAGGCTGCACAGACTAGCCCAACTGCCTCTCACCGCACGTCTCTCAGAGAGGTGGAACACGCCACTGGCCTCTCTTGCGCCCTGGAGTTCTGCAAATGTTTTAACGCACGAAGGGTTATTTACTTACGGCGGGGCCGGCTCCAGTGGGCCACCTGCATATGTTTTGAGGCCCCATGAATAAAAAGAACATTTTTAGAAAAAGGTCCGTGAGTTTGTATGTATGTGTGTGTGTCTGTTTGTGTCTGTCAGTCTGTGGACAGCATAACTCAAAGACGAAAAGTCGGTTAAAACCAAAGTTGGTATTTCAGGTTAATGTCTTTCAAGGATGCGACACGAAGAATTAGAAGAAAATTGCTCTACCCTAAATTACCCTTTACATGGAAAATGTTTTGAAAATATTGATTTTCTTGAAAATGGCTCTAACGGTTTTCATTAATATACCATGTGTATGAGATATTTTTATGACAAATGAAGCGTATATCTTGAATGTCTTGGTTACAGCCCATGTAGTCGTATTTACTCTGTATGACTTGTGCATAACTGGTAAACCGTAGAAGATAGACCAAATCTTACTTTACAAAAATGTAGATCTTGCTAAAATACATAATTTATCTCTAAAATGTTTTCTGTAGAATGAACCATTTCGGAGATGTGCCTTGTTATTTGTGTGAGTTTTGGAGAGCTTACACTTTTGTCAAATACAACATCGTTATTCATTTTTGATATGTTAACCGTGCAAAGGGAACGGAATTTGAAGTATTTAAAAGATTTGACTATCACACAAACCCTACTGTATTCCCATATTCGCTTTGTAGCTACAAGGAAATAAGCAATAAGATAATTTCTGCAAATGTTTATCTCAACTAACACGAAGAAGATATAGGAATAAGACTTTGTAAGAATGGTTAGTAAAAGAGTAGAGAAAGTCATGCGAGTACAGCACATCAGATTTTTGAGTTATACTGTCCACGCAAACACACACGGACCTTTCTCTAAAACTATTTTTTGTCACGGGGCCTCAAAACATTTTCGGTGAAATCTTGACATTACATTTTTGGATGAAATGCCATATTTCCCCTACTTACTATACGTAGTAGAGAGGGTATAAAGCGCTAAATGCTGTAAAATCCTATAGAATATTGTAAAAATCCATTAAAATGGTACAATTTAGCGATCCGCTCGTTATCTGCTTTCTTATTTACAGAAGATTTTCTTGAAAATCTTGCTATCGTATCAATGAAAGATGTTCAACTTAAATATCAATTTGGTGTTTAATCATTACGTTTCTGAGTTATGTTGGTTACAGAGACTCACGAGGGAACCTCCCCCGGCGTGGCGTCTAGCTCACCTGGCAGTCGTCTCTGGCGTCCTGGGTTCGTTGCTGCAGCTACCCCTGATCCTCGACTAATTAAAACTCCAAAAAAACCTGGTATAGCGAAGAACTTATTCCTTGCAAAGGAATCGTCGACTTCACGGGTGGAAATAATGTATCCTTGGTTAACGTTTAAGGGGCTGCAATACTTGGTTTACTTTGGCACTTGTCACTATGAACACACCACCACTACTCTCAGATAAAAACGCTTTTTTCAACGTTAGAATGCTGCCCGTTTTTCCAAATACGCGGAAGGAAAATATGTTACGCGGAATTCCCACATCCGACCAAGTCGTTAAATTTGCGATAAAGGTTTTAGCGATTTCCTTCCTATGGCTTTAATTCAGTGTTCCGCAACCTTTGTTTACTCACGACACAGACCAGATGGACCTAGACTCAACGACGCAACACAAGGTCTGCCCCTCAAAATCGTGTCAATCTTAATGTAATTACGAAATATGACGTCGTTATGCGATTATTATTATTATTATTATTATTATTATTATTATTATTATTATTATTATTATTATTATTATTATTATTATTATTATTATTATTATTATTATTATTATTATTATTATTATTATTATTATTATTATTATTATTATTATTATTATTATTATTATTATTATTATTATTATTATTATTATTATTATTATTATTATTATTATTATTATTATTATTATTATTATCATCATCATCATCATCATCATCATCATCATCATCATCATCATCATCATCATTATTATATTGTAAAAGTGAAATATATTTGTGAATTTATTAAAGATTTATTAACGAATTAATAATTCGTTGTAAAAAATTCACATTTCTAATACGATTTCTAATTCTAATTTTAAAGTAAATAACTGATCTACCTTCTAAGTGACATTTGAGCCTGCTTAACTGCACACAGACGGCTGATTCGTGGCGGAATCGTTGACAAAGGAAGCTTAATTTCTTCCTCGATGGATTTGAGTCTCTCTCTCTCTCTCTCTCTCTCTCTCTCTCTCTCTCTCATGTTCACATTTCAACCAACGTTGAGAAACCCAGTTCCACAAATATGTAGTTGAAAATGGTAACAACATATTAACTGCCATCTCGGAGGAAGCCGAGTATTCACTGCTTATTGACAACTAAAATATTTCCAAAAGCACTTCGAAATAATTTAAGGCAATGTATCTATGAAAATTAAAAAAAAACACAGTATTCTTTTGATTGCTTTCAATGCTTTGCCATAGCCTCAGAACATAAACTATATAGTGTACACAAAATTTCAATGTTCTATGTCAAACCGTGTTTAAATTATTAATACATTCATTAATAATAAATCACTTCTTGATATGCTAATATGAAATGATCCTTATACCTTACAGTTTATTGTATCTCTTCTAAATGTTTAATTTGTGCTCAGTATATAGATATAAAGAAATTGTCATATCGCCATTGCTTAGATTTAATTAGTTTAAGGGAAAAAATGTTTTGTACACAGTTTATTAACATTTTCAATATGAGTTATAAAAATATTTAATTTCAGCTCAATTATTTAATATTTTTAACCAGGCATGACAAATTTTAAAACTTTCATCTCCGAAGGTCTTCTGAAAATGTTAAACTAATAACTTATGAACTAGGGTCCAAGGAGCATTTTGAATAATGAAATTTGCTGAAAAAAAGGGAATTAAGAAAAATGGATTTTAAAGTTTAACAATATACTTTTGTGCTTTAACATGAAAACTTTCCTTTAGTGTTCTCACTTTTCCCAAAATTTAGAACCTTATTGTTGTTAGCTAAACCTCTACACTATGCACTTTCGCTATTTTGTACACAAAATTAATAAAATATCTGCTTTACTATAGACTAACGAATAACTTAAACCCTATTAAATAACTAAAGAATGCCTAATATGTAACTGGAACTGAAATAACTTTGCAAGGTTGCAGAATTACAGAACACTGACGGCATTTTTCTGTTTGGAAGCAAAACATGTCAGATTCATAGCATTTCAGCTTGATATATCGAATTCATTTCAGCACTGCCAACTCACCTTTCTGAAGCAAAATTCCATGAGATTAAAATCAAAGCCACTGAAAACGACAAATAGCATTTCAAACCTATAGCGACGAAGTTTAGCGAGGAACGCTCACCCGCATTAGGACAATTAAATGCCCTCCCGGAGCTTTAAAAATGGCTGATATTGAGAAAACTAAAGTGTGCTGTTAAAGTACAAGGGTAAACGGTACAGACACGGAGGAAACACCTCGCTCACTTCAATCTACACAGACCCATTGTGGCTGTGCACTGTGCATTGTGCTCCAGGAGGCAGGGATGAAATGAGCGAACCGAAGGTGCCACACAGGATCGCAGCTAGTAAAAATAAAAAATTGACGGCTTTTTTCACCAAACTTTATATATATAAAGTGTGTGTGTGTGTGTGTGTGTGTGTGTGTGTGTGTGTGTGTGTGTGTGTGTGTGTGTGTGTGTGTGTGTGTGTGTGTGTGTGTATGTGTGTGTGTGTGTGTGTGTGGACAACATAACTCAAGAACGAAAAGTAGGTTAAAAACCAAAGCTAATATTTAAGTTTAATGTCTTTCAAGGATGCGACACAAGATTTTGAAGAAAACAGGCCCACCCTAAATTACCTTTTACATGGAGCATTTTTCGAAAAATTTTATTTTCTTTAAAACGGCTCTAATGATTTTGATTAAAATGTCATATGTTTGAGATATTTTTATGACAAATGAAATGTATATCTTGAATTTTCTGCCTGTAGCCTATGTAGTCCTGTTTACTCTGGATGACTTTTGCATAACTGGTAAACCGTTAGAGACAGACCAAATCATACCTCACAGGAAATGTAGATCTTGCTAAACTAAACAATTTATGTCCAAATAAATTTTCTTGTAGGGTGAACCATTTCGGAGATATTCCTTGTTATGTGTGCGAGTTTCAGAAAACTTAAAAACTTTTGTGAAATGGAACATCGTCCATTTTTTAAATGTTGAGTGTGCAAAGAGATTGGAATCTCAAAGCTTTAAAACATTTGACTATCGCACAAAGGCTACTGTATTCTAATATTCCCCTTGCATGTACAAGGAAATAAGCAATAAGATAATTTGTACAAATGTTTATCTCAACTAACACGAAGAAGATATACGAATAAGAGTTTATAAGAATGGTTAGTACAAGAGTAGAGGAAGTCATGTGAGTGTAGCACATCAGATTTTTTATTTAGTAAGCGTTTGTCTGTCTCTTACTGTTTACCATTTATGGAAGAATTATCCAGAATGAAGAGCCTTCTGAGAACATACCTAGAAAGTTCAATATATGACTCAGAAATGGAATCGCCTGTTTGTGTCTGTCACTGGATAGGTCTAAATACCAAAGGCGCGACTCACCCTCCGATTGAAAGAGGAGGTGGGGCATAGAAGCTAATTACGTAAGCGTCTCCAATGACACAAGGTTAGGCATCACTGGTTTATCATATCATTCCCAAATTTTTCATTTGAGCTTAACAAATCTAAAGAAATTGTGTGATGACATTTCTAATTTTAATCGGTGTAAGCAAAAAACGTTTTATATTAAAGTTATTGAATTTTGCAACTTTCTCAATATGAGTTATGGGAAATAATTAATTTCAATCGATCTATTTAATACTTTTAACTAGTGTACAACAGTGTATAAGTCCGACATTTCTGAAGCTCTCTTGAAAATCGTCAAGTTAATCAGCTTTAAATTGTGGTCCAAGTATCATTTGGAGCAGTTAAAAATACTGAACAACAGTAATGTTGATAAGAATTAAATTTACATTCAATGCAGCACTTTTCAGGGCCCATTGAATATCCATTTCATAGATTTAAAGCAGTTTATATTAAGAAATTAATTATGTAGCATGAAAGTCAAGTTATAAGCAAAGTAAAAATGCAAAAACAAAAATTCGAAAATGTTCACAGATTTTACCAATTTCTCCGACGCATTGCTTTAAAGTAGATAAGCATGCATTCGTTCAGTCAATTGGATGCTTCATAGTGCTGTTCTGTGTCTCAGGACACTAACTCGGAAACTTAGGAAAGTAACAGATCGGCCAAATGAAATACATTTTACAATTATTTACTACTAAATAATTTCTAAATGAGAATGAAGTTCTCAAACAATGAGGATCAATGAGTTACAGAACACTCTGTAATCAGATTACTTAAATATTTGGTTTAAAAGACATCTTTATTTAATATGCAATTTCATAACTTTTCTCAAAGTTTAAATTATAGAGGGTTATTTTTCTTTTTCAAACTGCGACGCGCTGCCAAGTGGCCCAAATAGCGCTAGGATGTGGAGGGTTGCACGATGTGATTGGCTGGCTTCTCGCCATTAGCAGCATCACTGCCAAGGTGAACCGGTCGGTTAGTTTAGCTACGGGCACTTAAAGATGTCCGTTACCAAGTGCAAGTTGTGGACACACATCATCATTCATTGGAGCTCGCATCGTGTACACCTTTCGACCACTCTGCTGGACCACTGGAAGAAAAGGGAAGCCAACTGCGTGACCTCTCGCCAGGGAGCAGCTTCTACGCACCGCGCCAACTACATACAGTGCATTTGCCAGGCCGGGCGCCGCTAGTTCGTCGCGGAGTGTCCTATAAGAGATCTGATAGCAGATTTTAGGGCACTCCAAACTGAAGAAGAAAGAAGAGATTCCACCGAGGCAGCTTTCCCGGAGCTGTCCCAAAACAGGACTGGGCGTAGGCCCTCTATTAGCCTGTTTAGTGAAAGAGGCTCGCCGAGCTCTTTCACAAGCCAACCAGGAGGAAATGTCGGACGGAGGAGACTCGGTACCGACTGACAGACTCACGAGACTGCAGCCCCACAAGGTTGTAGCCAAGGGTCCGGACTCAGGTCTGGACCCGGGGTTCGCTGGAACCCCAATAGGCGCGCCGCAAGGCGTCTGGCCCTCTGTGGGGAGCCGAATGGCACCTGCACCGACCATGACCGAACAACCGAGTACCAGCAAGCAGGTAAGACCTGACATGGTTTTGACACCCCCGAAACCCTCTACCTCGAACCCCTCACCCGGTCCCCGAGTGAGCATCGCCAAGGCGAAAGCCAAGGCACTTACTAGGGCCAAGAGTAGGCCGAAGGTGAAAAAGGCCGTGGGCCTTGTTAACCAAGGGACAGTCGCCCCTATAACACCACCAGCTCCTGTCAACCCGACTCCAGCACTGCCGGATGACGATGGCTTTGTACTAGTACAAAGCCGCAGGAAAAGGTCCTCTGGTTCGAACCCAGAGCGACCCGCTCCTTCATCGGGACCTCCAGCGTCCCCCCAGCACCAAGCCGCACAAAAGGCGGGAAAAATTCCGCCAATTGTGTCTGACCCCTTCCCTAATCACATCAAGGTGATGAAGGAGCTCAGGGGAAAGTTAAAGGCGGAATTCCAGGCAACACGACACCCAGGGCGTGTTGTAATCCGGACCACTTCCTCTGAAGACCATGCGGCCGCAAGGGAAGTGCTGAAAGCGGGTGGAATAAAATTTCACACGTACTCGCTACAGCGACCCCACGTGGTCCGCAGGGTCATTAGAGGTCTCGATTCGGAGACAGACCCCCAGGATATCTGTGCCGGCCTGAAGGACGAACACGGAATCGAACCGCGGTCCGTGGTGCAACTCACCACTACAAAGGTGAAGGAGGGGAAACCCACAAAGGTGCCCCTACCACTATTTCTAGTATCGGTAGAGAAACAAGGGGAGGGAACCCCTAAGATTGACGAGGTGACTCGCCTATACTACACACGGGTCACGATTGAGCCTTATCACGGCAGGGAGGGGCCAGCCCAGTGCTATAAGTGCCTGGGTTTCCACCACTCCAGCTTTGCCTGTGAGAGGACTCTCAAGTGTCTCCGTTGTGCGGGCGAGCACCTAGTAAAGGATTGCCCGACACCAAAAGAAGAGAGAAGGTGCGCTAACTGCGATGGAAGTCACATAGGGATCTATCGCGGGTGCCCTAGGAGACTTGCGATAATGCAAGGCAGACAGGGCAAGGCTGACACTGAAGTCAGAACAGGGGTCTCTTTCGCCACGGCCCTGGCGGGACACGAAGGTGCTCTCGCGCAGGCCGAGGCCGCGGAAGTGACCCCTAGCGACCAGGTTGCCAAGTCGATGACAACGCCAGTCCCGGAAAGTGTCCCACCTCAGGTTGCGAGCACAAAGCCTGCTCCAACCCACAGCACTGCTCCTAAGGAAAAGCGTCCCCCCAAGAAGGGGAAGAAGAAAGCCTCTGTGGTGGAAAACACAGAAAAACCTACTGTGGCGAAGAATTTCAACAAAACTGTTGAAAAACTATCCCCACCACCAGCACCCACAGCTCAAGCTGTGTCAACCACCCAGCAAGCGGCAGAGCCCGCCAATGCTAGCCCGTCCCAGCGGACTGGCCCAACCAATCCCGAGGCAGCAGTGCCTCTACAAAACATCCCGGAACCAACCTTAGGGGACACTTTCGCCTCCGAGGAGATGGCTGAATTCATCGAGTTGGCAACCTGGCTCGCCGACTTAGTTCAGCGTTCCCTCCCAATACTACGACGCTGCAGGGAAACCTTCAACAAACCCGGAATTTCCGCTGTGAAGTAGCACCTTGCGGTGCTTCAAAGGCTAAGGAACTCTACTCTAACTCCATGAGCTCTTAATGGCGCATAGAACTGTGCGTTCATTTAGAGCTGCGTTCTGGAACGCAAATGGGGTTAGAGACCAGAGACCTGGCCTGCTGGAGTTCGTGGACAGCCATGGGATTGATATCCTGATGGTCTGTGAAACGCACTTGCACGCTGGTGTACAGTTTAACCTGCCAAGTTACGCCGCTCATCGGTCTGATCGGGTCGGCCGACAGGGCGGTGGTACTGCCATTTTCATAAAGAACCATCTCACCCACACTCCTGTTACCATTCCTCCGCTACAACACCTGGAAGCAACCGCCATAAGGCTATCCTTGGGCGGGAACGATCTGGTGCTTGTGGCGGTATACGACCCGCCGGATGGACACTTCTATGAAGCGGACATCACGGCACTCTTGAACCTACACCACAGGGTTTGCATTGCAGGCGACTTCAACGCAAAACACCCAAGCTGGCACAGCCGCACCCAGAACGTTAAGGGCCGGGGACTGTACCGTCTCATAAGCGGGAACCCCGCCCTTCACGCGCACGGGCCGAGAGGTCCAACCCACTACCCGGCACGCGGCGCCGCGGATGTCATCGATTTCATGGTCACCAAAAACATACCATTTCACTTGGACCTCTCTGTGATTAACGATCTGGACTCCAACCACAACCCTGTTGTGGTGGATGCAGACGTTAATCTTACTGCCCTGGGAGTGCCGGACTGGGTGGATGAAGTCGACTGGGATGCAGCCGTCCTAGCCCTTCAAAACTCTGTGGAAGCAAATCCTCGAATAGACTCGATAGAGGCTCTCGAGGAGGCAGCCACGGGGTTTTCTACCTCCGTCCTAAACGCGGTGCGTGCTCACACGCATCGCATTGCTACCGAAGTACCAAACCCGACATCTATCCCTGTCCCACTTAAACGCCTCATTCAAGCAAAGAATGCTGTCAGAAGGCTATGGCAGAGATTCCGACATCCTAGGATAGGAGTAATACACCAGAGGTTCAAATCCCTGGTGAGACGACTCCTAAGAAAACATAGGCAAGCAGCTTGGGACGAAACAATGCGTCACGTAAACCTCCAGGAGAGGAAACCGTGGCGCATCGTCCGAACCTTGAGGAAAGACAAATCTGCACACCAGCATCCAGTGCACAGCCCTCGGGGAAGACTTGTCTTTGAACCGAGGGAAAAAGCAGAGGCACTAGCAGACTATCTGGAAACTCAATTCCAGCGTAGGGTAGATCCTCAGAACGATGACCACACTGACCTCGTGGAACAAGCGGTAGAAGACTTCTTAGAAGTCCGACCCGCGGGCCACGAGGAGTTCCACATCCCGGTAGTTACCCCTCGCGAGGTAACTAACACCATCCGACACCTAAAACCTAGAAAAGCCCCTGGGCAGGACCGGGTAACAGCGGAAATGCTCCAGCACCTACCCCAAAAAGCCGTGATGCACTTGACCCGCATTTACAACGCATGCCTCAGCATGCGTCACTTTCCAGCTGTCTGGAAACAGGCGCGTGTGGTATGCGTTTTGAAGCAGGGAAAGAATCCGGTTTTTCCATCTAGTTACCGTTCCATCAGCCTCCTAACAGTTGTCTCGAAAGTGTTCGAGAAACTGTTCCTGTCCCGCCTCGGACCTCTTTTGGAGGAAAAAGGTCTCCTACCGGAACACCAGTTTGGTTTTCGTTCTGGTCATTCCACGACTGAGCAACTACTGCGTGTAGCCGAGAAAGCCTCCCTGGCTTACCAGGAGAGGGCTAAAACGGTGGCAGTGTTGCTTGACGTGGAAAAGGCATTTTCTACCACTTGGCATGAGGGGCTTGTCTACAAGCTCATACAGCAGGAAATCCCCCCTCCATACATTTACTTGGTGGCTAGTTTCCTACAGGAACGTAGCTTCCGGGTGAAGGTGGAGGGATCATTCTCTAGAGAGAGGCCCATTGGCGCAGGAGTCCCCGAGGGCAGTGTACTGTCACCGGCACTTTTTGCAGCTTACATGGCCGATCTCCCGACGCACCCCAACACACACATCTGTCAGTATGCGGATCATGATCTTCGCTACTAACAAGAACCCGCGCTACAGTTACCGACAAGTACAAGCCCACCTCTGTGCCATCAGTAGATGGTGCGAGAACTGGCGTATGTCCATTAACCCGGAGAAAAGCTCTGCGATTCTCCTGGATAATGCGATAGCCAACCGGCTCCCGCTGGACCTCGTGCTTCGGCGCCGTCGGATCCCCTGGGTCACTACGGCGAAGTATCTCGGGGTCACGCTGGACCGGCGGCTGACGTATAGACATCACGTCAGGGGCAAAGTACTGCAAGGCCACGCTGCCCTCCGGCAGTTATACCCCATCCTCAGTTCCCAAACCATGCCCTTACGCCTGAAGCTTCGGCTGTATCGAGCGATCATTCCGCCTCTGGTCCTGTACGGATGCGAGATCTGGGGAGTGGTGGCCAGGTCCACCTTCATCAGACTCCAGACGTTGCAGAACCGGGCATTAAGGATGATCTATGATACAGGCCGAAGATTTCCTGCCCATATCCTACACGAACATTCCGGTATCCCGTACATTATCGACGTGATCAAAACTCGCGCTCGAACAATGTACAATAAACTCCAGAACCACCCTAACCCTCTGGTGAATACTCTGGGCCAATACGACCAGAGACAGCCGCGACGACTACCATCCAAAAGATTGCCGAAGGACATCTTAAGTCCTGCGATCTAATCTTAAGATGGGAAAGGCGAAAATGCAATCTGTACTCAAAACAGAGAGAATCACCTGTTTCAGTTCACCTCTCAGCGAGTGACTGACGGCCAGAACCCTGGTGGGGATTAGCGCGTAGAATTCGCGCACAGCCCACTTGCGGACCAATCCCTGCCTACAATCCTTCCCGTTACTAAAAAACCCCTGTTCCAACAAATTTTTCCCAGTGAAAAACATCCCTGTAGTGACACCATCAAAACCATCGCGCAGGTAAAGCCGTATGACGGCTAGGTACTGCGGTAAAGACACTCGACCGGGGGAAACATCACCTCATCTCCGCTCGACTCGAACTCCGTCTGGCGTCTGGCAAGTTGTGCAATGTTATGTTTCTACAGAAAGAGGGACATAAGGTAGTGGAAATCTATCACAGAATAAGCCGTTGAGTGATGGTGTGGTGCACGAAATGTAGAGGTATTCATGATGAAGATAGTCAGGGAGGGAAATGTTTACTAACCTTCCCGCCAGCCCAGACGTAGCAGTGAGTGACTTCCACCTTCACTCACAGTTGCAGAACTGCTTGGAGACACAGTAGGAGATCGTGCACACTGGCTCAACACACAGTTTTAGTTGGTGCTTAGATATCACAGTCTTCAATCTTTATGAAATTATGTTGAAAAGTAGCGTATGTGTGAAGTGAACTTTTGTTAATAAAGTCGTTTTGCTACTCACAATGGTTTTGATTTCATCTCTTATCGGATGCTGAAAAAAAACAGCCCTTGATTTGCACAACTTATAAGATGTCAACATTCATCAACTTCAGGAATTAAATTAAGCCACAGAGTTTTGTTTTCTCTACTACTTATATTAAGAAGAGGAACTATTGTATTCCACCCAAAAATTCGATGTAGATATCACCGGAAATGTTTTGGGTTCCCGGAATTAAAAAAAAAAAAAACAAAAAAACAAAAAACAACAACACATTTTTAGAAAAAGGTTCGCGCGCACCCGTGATTATGTGTGTGAGAGTGTGTGTGTGTCTGTGTGAGAGTGTGTATGTCTATGTGTGTATGTGTGTGTGTGTGTGAGAGAGAGAGAGAGAGAGAGAGTGTGAGTGTGTGTGTGAGTGTGTGTGTGAGAGAGAGATAGTGTGTGTATCAGTCTGTGAGCAGTATAACTCACAAACGAAAAGTCGGTTAAAAACAAAAGTTGGTATTTATGTTCAATATTTTTCAAGGATGCGACACGAAGATTTTAAAGAAAAATCCTCCATCGTAAACTACCCTTTATATGGAAAATTTTTCGAAAATGTTTATTTTCTGAAAATGGCTCTCACGATTTTGATTAAAATGCCATATGTTCAAAATATTTTTATGGCAAATGAAATGTATATTTTGAATTTTCTGACTATAGTCTATGTAGTCCTGTTTACTGTTGATGACTTTTGTATAACTGGCAAACCGTAAGAGATAGAACAAATCTTGTACAAAAATGTAGATCTCGTTAAAACACAAAATTTATATCCAAATGATTTTTTCTTTTTTGTAGAATGAACCATTTCGGAGAAATTCCTTGTTATTTATATGAATTTTGTAATACTTTTCTCAAATAGGAGGTCGATATTCAATTGTTTATATCTTAGCTGTGCAAAGAGAAAGGAATTTCAAAACCGACGTGACGTGACGAGCTTCTGGCAGGCTGAGAACAGCTTATTCTTTTTGTTTGTTTTGTTTATTATCCAATTGTTTCTGGTGCTGGTACAACGCGCCCAGCTTACAGACTAACATTATCATTTTTATATACAATTGTTTGGTTTGCATGCTATACACAGTGGTTTTTCTAGGAAACCCATACAGTGGCCGTCTTTGGGCCACCGAGAACAGTTCCCTCTTGTAATGTCTTGGGTTTTTAGTTTATAGTGTTTTTGATATTTTTTTTGTTTATATACATATTTACATTTTGTTTCTTTATTTACACGCATTCACTCCCGCTTTCACTCTGGCATATCGTGAGATATGCCCTCACACACACACGCATACACACACACGCGTACATTAAAAACACTATTTACACACGCTATACAAATTATTTACAGACACATTCACGCACGCATTCACCCACGCACACTCTCACACACATACACACATCTTCACTGGGCACACCAGAGATATGCATCCCAGCGCACTGCACTATTCACACTATGTACACTGTCCCACGGTGGCAGCTCCTGAATATTTTCCGAGGCGAGGGCCTCTGCCGGAACATGTATGTGGCCTAGGATCGAGGTTGCGTGGACGCGCATTAGTCGGCGAGCCGAGCCGCTTCTAGAACATTTTTATCCTATTATGCTTGCGGTGCTTCGGCTCGCCTTTGCCAATGTTGGCGATCACGTCGTTTTCGTGGTTTCTAATGCGCGTCCATGCAGCCGTTGCTCGTTTTTCAATTGCCTCCGGGATGAACGGGATCCGGGTTTCAAGGTGTAGTGTTTGGGTACTGGTGAGGAGTGGAGCAGACAGGATTTTTCTGAGGGAGAGGTTTTGGAGGGTTTGGAGTTGTTTCAGGGCGGTTTTGGAGGCATTAGCCCAGGCCACACATGCATACAGGACCACCGAGAGAATAAATGACTTATATAATATCAGTTTTGACTTCAGTCGCAACTGTTTACTGCGGAAGATGGCGGCGCACAACTTTAGCCGCTGTCTGCCTTTATTGGCGCTATTTTTTATGTGGGTGGACCAACACATTGTGCGGTCCAAGTTGACACCTAAGTATTTAACCTGCTGACGGCAGTGCAATATTTGACCACCGACCGTTAGGTCCTTTGCCAAAGTGTGACGCCGCTTAGAGAAATGAATTAGCTGGCATTTGTCGGGGTTAATGTGTGTCAATGGTGTACCTGCCCTTTTAGGGCTTAACCACTTTATAACGGGATGTGGGGTTTTCCAGGGTGACGGTTGAAGTTTGGGTTGTACGTGGTAAGGAGGTAGCAACTTTATGCTCCTCTGCGGCTGTTTTCCAGTGTACAACTTCCGTTGGGCACTGCTGGTGTGAGGGTCCAAATTTGGAGGATTAGAAGTTAGAAATTTTGATTCCAAGCTTTTATTGGAGGACTTCAAAACCTTCATATAGCGACCAGCTTTAAAAGATTTGGCTATCGCTCAAAGCCTACTGCAGGCCATGACAGGACATTTGATTTTCACAACACTGCTATAAGGAATTAGTAATTATACTGATTACATATATTTCTTGTTCGCTTAAATTTAAAAGATGCATACTACTTTGTGGAAATATTACTAAGAAGATTTTCATATCCAGTAATGATTAATAGCGTTTTATATACATTGTGCTGGTTTCGAAATGGTGATATTCACGTTGTCAACATATTTTCTAATCTTATGATACAATCATATCTTCAGGACAACAACGTCTCATGTCACCAGGCGCGAGAGACCGTTCATTTTGTGTTACATTACGAACACTGATATCCAAAATGGTGGCCTATGTGGTGGAAGAAACTTATAAATAACTCGTCTACAAGTTACGATTTTGATGCAGTAAAATAGAAAGGGGGTATAGGCTGTGTTATACACAAAAACAGTTCTAAAAGTACATTCAAGTAAACAAAATAAATGAAACTTAATATAAACGAGGCTGGCCCTCAAAATTGCACATTGATACATGAACTATGAAAAATAAGTAATCCTAAACCAGCATTTTAAGTGAAACATATGAAATACATAATCTTAAGTTAACACTGCAACACAACTTTCGTGCACTCTACAAGTTTGCAGGCAGTAACATAACAGTATTATTTCTGAACTACAGCAGAACTTTTAAATAGTTAATAAACTACAACACCGTGCTACTCACAGAACACTTAGTAGTGTGCTACTTACATAAAACCCAAGTGTTGGTATTGCGGCTGTCACTGATTGAGTTCATTCAAAATTATGTTTCACTATTTATACTGTTCACAACATGAGCGTCGGCAGACATTTTTCCAGGGGGGGGGGGCGGCACATGTTTGAAATTTGCAATCAGATAATATCAATTCACTATTTTATTGTCAAAATTTATAATATTCGTTGCATATAACCATGTTAATTTGTGCTAAATAGAAATTGATCTTTTAAAATAGTAGTTTAATAGTCAGTAATTGATTGGACATTAAGTTGACCAACTTCCAGGGAGGGGCCGCGGCCCCCCTCTTGCCCCCCCTTCGCGACGCCCATGGTTCACAATGCTAAATACACCGAAAACGAACACACGAAATGCTGCAATTTACAGCAATTAACTACTGAATTTAGAAGCTTTACGCTGCAATTTTCCTTTCGTTTTCACCGAAAACTTCTCGTTATAAGTATACTGCAAATATCCAAAAATATATTGCTTAGTGCTTTATAACAGTTGATTTTCAAAAATAGTCGGAAATGTACCATACTGCAGTTTAACGCTGCGAAGGCTCTGAATTCCTCGATGGCGTAAAAAGCTCACGCTGTATGCATCTGATCCATTTTTCTCTGAGACCTTTATTTTTTTGACATATGAATATAGCAACTAATGATCCGTCTTCATTGCAGTTACATTTACACCCGTAACGCAACAGTTACTGAGTATTGTACTGGTTTAGGTTAGGTAGGTTATGCAGTATATTGACAAAAATAGCACCCACTATTGTAACAATTTCCTCTTTTACCTCTCACCACAGTAATCGTGACACAAATTATACTTGCTAACAGATAAATTAATAACACTATATGTTTAATGTAGCCATGTGTACATGAAATACAATAAACGTGGAAACCATATGGCACAGCAAACGCAAATATTGGGTTTATTCCCGTTTACTAAATTGCCCAAATAGAGGTTTTCAAAAACTCTTGCTTCGCTAATGTGAAGATAAACTTATATCGGAATCACTAAAACGAGCAATAAATCACAGGCACAGCACAATCTAACGTGTGTAAACACCTCAAAGCTTACCACCGCGCCATTTTCTCATTTCGAATGCCAGTGTTAGGTGGGTTTACTATCCGAGTACAGTACAATATTCCATGTCCTTAAAGTTTTCTTCGTTTCTTTAGTTTACAAATAAGAAGCAATTGCGAACTAGCAGTGAAAATTTCCAAACAATTGCCAATCAGCTGCGATAATCTCATTTCGACAAGATTTCAGTAGCTATTTCATACGCAGATGAAAGCTATCGCCTGGTCATTCTACTGTTTTGTACAAATCATCAATAGGCCATTCCTTGTATACTCAGCGTCGCCTATTGTATCACATATATCGCTCAAAAACAATTTATTACACATTACAGTCGATTAACAATCAAAATAGCACTCCATATTTATAAGACAACTGTTTTAACAATTGTTCTTTAAATAATTAATGTATTTTTTCCAGAAGAAAGGTTATTTGTTACTGTTAAAAATAAAGTGAGATTTATTTCAAATTATAAACTAATGATCTGTTATAACAAGAGAAGATCGAAATACGAGATTTTAAGCAATATTCAGCCAGATGTTGGAAAGACCATTTGAATCAACATTCGCCAGTCGTCGATGCAGCAATTTTGAAGCCAAATTATCGTCTTGTAGGTCACACGTTGATAAGACAGTTTGAAGCAACAGTATCTCACGGTGCCTAATAATGTCTCAGACTTTTGATTCAGTCCCTTGCCTTCAATAGAGCACTACGATTTCTCTCCCGGGGTATGCGCGGGTTTTGTTCAGAAAGGATGACGCTAATTATGGTAATAAAGTCTTTTTAATAAATGTTGCAACCTTTTTAATATTTGCTCTGTGACATTGCGACCAATATAGATTATAAAATAATTCACCAGTCAAATAAAACTGTGCCCCTATTTAAAAACTTAAAAAATATGCTTCACTACAACTTAAATCTGCGTCTGTTAGTTTTGATGCATCCCACGCCACAGATTTATGCCGGGATTGCGATGAACTTAACGTTTAACGCTACAGGGTGTAACGGAAAGTAAAAACTATAGCAAATCCGGTCTAAGAATGCTGCTTAACATCAACACCGCTAATGTAAAATAAAAATAGCATTAACATTAAAAAATGGATATATTTAGCTCTCTTCCCTAGAGAGCTTGGATCAGAAACCAATCAAAGCGTTCTTTGGGGTCCCGTGCTTACACCCGCCACGAGCTAGGGTTGCCAACTCTCCCGTATTATATGGGAACTCCCTTATTTAGTGAGTTTTTAAGCTGTCTTCCGTTTTGATTCAGCCCGGGAGCTCGAATCTACCGTATTTCAGAAAATGACACTAGGTTGAGCCTTAAACCTCCCGTGCATTTTTTTAAAAACAGTACTTCCGATTATGTTGTGTACCATCGATTTGTGCTGATAGTAACGCACACGAATCGATATTACATTGTAATATCGATAGCCTTCATCGAAATGAGGTGTTATCTATGCCGCCATTTCCGTTGCTAATTTCCGCTTGTGTATTGGTTGAAATCAGGTTGAATTGAAGCCATTACCTTCAGTTTATTTGTTTCAGTAAATTCATTAAGCAGTGAATTATGGATGGAGATGGACACAAAACTCGTGCTAAAAGGAAAGGGAAATATACCATGCCAGGTGGCCCACTCCAGCCGGCCCTCGGGTAAGTAGATAATCCTTCGTGCGTTAAAAGAGCTGCAGAAATCACAGGGGCAAATCCAGTCAGTCACGTTACGTAATTCCAGCATACGACGCATTCACTTCAATAGACCAGCCAAAAGTGTCCGTTTGCTATTAATTAAAGTGACGCTACCAAAACCGCTATACTCTACTCAGCTTTTTAAATTCGCGTTATGTTCGTTTTCTCTATTAATTTTTAGTTGAAAATTATTATTCTGGTTATTATTTTTGAAAATACCCTTTAAATGATCTATTTTATGAATGTATAATTTGCGTATCTACATCCAATTCTTGGGTTTCGTTTTCCTAGTTGGCAGTGCTGCGCAACTCGAACTACACTAATCGAAATTAATATATCGCTCGAATATCTCGCTCCTTTCTAGAATTTCTCGGTTAGATCAGACGTCTTATGACATTACTTGTGATAGTAATACCGTGTTTATTAATTCGGAGCTTTGGATTGAATACCTGGAGCTTGAAGTAAATATTCTAGCAAATTCCCTCAAACTACGCTATGCAAGGAAAAATTGCACCTATTTTTGGTTTGTTTAAACAAGGCCTCAAATATTTTATTAAAGTACAAAATGTTTAACAATTGTACGATAAACACATTTATCAGCATCATCATATACAATTCGGATTAGACAGCACTTGTCTGTTCCGAAACCAAGCAATTCACAATGATCCTTCCATCTCGTCTTAGAAGGATCCATCCACCTATTGACTTGATTAATGAGAATTTAAAATGTCCTCTGAATAGACATTTATATTGGTTGAAAATGATATACATTGTAATTGCCTAAGAAGTACTCGACCATTCCACTGTTTCACCTCACAGGTTACACAACATTTTCAGAACTTATTAAATTACGGAAACTTTAAGTAGATCATTCGCCAATCTTTTATAAAACATTTGTGTACATATGGGGGACCTTTCATCTGTATCACGGGAAAGTTACGAATGTTATGAGATTACATGATTGGAGAAAGTTCACCATAAAAATTGCTCGGTTAGTGTACACTTGTACAGTAATTTCATACCCCCCCCCCCCCCCCGCCCCAAGAAAAAGACGGTAGGTGAATGAAGTTAATTTAACCGCCGTTCGAGTGTATAGGGTAAACAGCTTATCGGCAGTTCCCGAGAATTCAACATGACCGACATTACATTAAACTGCAGTGGACATTACAACAAAAAACAGTACTACCAACCTATATAATAAAAACATTATTTCTAACCTCAAATATCACAGGGTTAAAGTAATATGCTTTCGTACGATAATAATACTTGAGTATTCTTATCACGCAACACATGATGAACCTAGTCATCTTCAGCAAATCTTGTTCTGCAATAATACTTTTGGATAAAATCACTTCCAAACGTTGAATATTGCAATATATTTAATGCATTACTGTGTTACGAACACAAAAATAAAAACAATAGTCACAGTGACTTTACCTGCATATAATGCTCTAAAACAATTCAAGAGAAAATCACGCACACACGAGCAACACAGTGGCTCCCACATAGGGCGTCTAAACAGACTCTTGTTTTAAGCTCTATCGGCTGCCTTCCCTGCAACGAGTTCAAGTTTCTATTGAAACATAACGGATGCAATAACACCAACTATGGCCGTAGCTTTAGCATGATTATATTTTATGAACGGTTGGCGGTACTAATAGTACAACCTGACAGATGGAATACCACCAAACATAACCAGACCGCGCCATAATGGGGGGACTTGGGTTTTGGTGTATTCCAATAAGCTATTTCCTTTATGAAAAGCAGCACAACATCAAATAAGCCCCTTGTACCTGCGGAAAGCTTCAAATAAAATCTTGTATACATTATAGATCTTCCTAAAACCTCAACATTTTACTTTCTCCCACCTACGATAAGATTGTATTCCGCCTAGCAATTCTATGTTGAGATATCGTCACGCTTTGATGTCGCATGACCAAATCCAAAAAGCTACTGTCTCTACTACTTACCTATAATAAACAGAGGATGTATTGCATTCCACCCAGAAGTCCAATATAGACCTTTCTATTGAAATATACGTTTTGAAATACTCTAATTAAAAAAGTAGAAAAAGATCCGAATGTATGCGTGTGTGTGTGTTTGTGTGTGTGTGTGTGTGTGTGTGTGTGTGTGTGTGTGTGTGTGTGTGTGTGTGTGTGTGTCGGACCAGCATAAACGAAAAGTAAGTTGAATACCAAACTTGGTATTTAAGTTCGACACTACCAAGGATGTGACGTGAAGATTTTCAAGTAAATATTCCACCCCTAACTACCATTTAAATGAATAGTTTCCGGTATTTTTGCTTATTGCAAAAATAGCTTTAACAATTTTAATTATAATACCGTACTTTAAAATATTTGCATGACAAATAAAATTAATACCTTGCAAATAGTCCATTATTTACTCTTCATTCAACCGGTAAGTCATAAAAGATAGACAAATTTTATTGCACAAAAAATGTAGATCTCTTTAAAGCATACTATTTGTGTCAAACAAAACTTTTTTGATTTGACCATTTTGAAGATATTCTTTTCTATTGGGTTGAATTTTCAAACACTTATAATTAGGGCTCGGAAGTTCATGCTCTAAAAACACTGAAATATGCATGCAAATATGCTCTTAAAAGCTTGATATGCCAAGAAGTATGCACTATTTAACTAAAACAATTAATGTCCCTTCGCAGTAGACAAGACGAATTACTACAAATAATAAATAAAGTTACCTTATTCCTTAGAGGTTGAAGCAGAAGTGGTCCTGCTGCTAGTATTAACTGCTAAATTGCAGTTCACAACCAACACTTTGCAAACATTTTCAACTGTAAAACATCTGTTTTCTCGCAAAACACTTTTGTAATGTGAAAAACTTCTCTTCACATCACGAGATGTTATCAGGGCATATTTGAATGATGTTAACCGCTTCTCTTGGTGTGACAGATGGTTTTCTTTCGAGGATGTCTCGGATATCTGTTTATAACCAGAATTTTTTGAAATTACATAATTCACTTTCTCTTTCACTTTTTGATACCAGGAATTGAATTTAGATCATATATTTTTTCAAATACAGTAAGTGATTCATGCAAAGGAGATCCTACAGCTTCCAATGCCGTTATGACTGTTGGTAAGAAAGAAAAATGGGCAGATATGAAACTAAGACCCTCTTTTAACCCACTGACTGACAGAATATTTTGCACAGTTTCTATTGATGAAGCATCTTCCGAGTCCAATGAATTAACAACCTCTTCGACTATTTCTATGTGCTCAGCATAATATAAAATTGCATCGATCCATGTTCCCCATCGAGTACATTGAGTCCTCCTGGTGCAGGAGGAAGTCAGATATTAGATGCTGTTGATCTAAACAACTTAACTTTTAGAAGATTTAACAAACATTCTCTTTGTACTGGACACAAATCTATTTACCGATGGGAAAGAATCGCGTATTGTCTCAGAAATGCGATGAAGAGCGTGTGCCAAACAAGTTATATGAATTAAGTTAGGAAAAATACCTTCCAGAGTTTGTCCTGATTTTACCATATAAGGACCTGCATCGGTAACAAATATAAGTAACCGATCGTATTTGATTCCACAAGGCCATATAATTTCAAAGAGACCATCACAAACTGGGTCACAGTCACATTGTTAGTGGCCGACAATTCGCACACATTAAGAAGATAAGGTTCATTGTTCATTTTGTTCATTATTTAAGGCCCCCATGAGTATAACAGCAATAGAACGTCGCTCAGAATCAGGGGTTTCATCAACAGACAACCACACAAACTGATCCGCTAATTCATTTTGTATATTTGACAATACATTATTGTAACAATGTCCTACATAAGTCTTACGCAGTGTACTTTCTTCAGGCACATGTTGTCGAGTGTACTTGGCAAGAAAGCTTTTAAATGTCGGATTAATAATTTTGAACAAGGGAATATCAGCAGCTAAAAATGCTTGGCACAAGTCATAGGAAAATTCAGTAACCCTGCTTCCTAAACACTCTACTAGCTGTTTTTGAATAGGTTCTTTGTTTGTGTGTTTATGTGCTGAACTATTTGAAATCTTTTCTCACTTCCTACATTTTTCTCACACGCTCCACAAAACGGTACCTTATTATCTGTAGATATTAAATCGAAAACTTGTTCTGTAAATTAATTAATCTAGCACTGAAGTTGGTTTTATTTTCGGCATTTGAACAGCTTTTTAATATTTTATACGCCTAATTTAAGTTGGTGGAAACCAGTTCACAACACTGTTACGTTTGAAGACCACGACACAACTACTGGTGGGCAGACAAGCATTGATATAATTGTGCTGCTCGAAACGTTGACCTGCACTTCATCTTTGTTAATATAAACCTCTCAGATAACGAACTGATTTCTCTGCGCACATACATATAATGAAAGGATGGAAACAGGGGATTCACTGCATGACAACATGACTAGTTAGTTCTCATCACCTCGCGAGTTGCATCATCATGTGCAATACTACCAATGTGAAAAATATTATACAGATGGAAAAAATAATAAAAACAATAAAAATGACTGAAATATGCAATATAAGGGCTATAATATTGAAGTCTTCGTCAGTTGTATCATCATATGCAATATATCCAGTACGAAAAAAAATTATCCAGATGGAAAACAATAACATAAAACCATAAAAATCATTAAAATATGCAATATAACGGCTATAATATTGAAATATTATGCATTTATAAAAAATCAGGAAAATATGCAGTTATATGCACCATAAAATCATGTCCAAATAGCTGAAAATTCCATAATTCGTGCACATAATGTAAAAGCATATATTTTAAACCCCTATGAAAAAACATGCAAATGCATGAACTTCCTAGCCCTACTTATAATTTTTTTAAGTGGTAAGTCGCTATTGGTTCATTGTTATGCAAAGAGCTTGGACTTTCATAGGAAATAAATAGTTGACATTTAGATCTCAGGAAAATTTGGAAGAGGATGATTTTTTTTGGGGGGGGGGGGGGGGGTGCGGTGTGGACACCTCTGCTGAACTATGCGTAGAAGTACATGTATTGAAAGGTTATCTCGATTAACAAAAATACATAGAAGAATAACAAGCTTTTGTAAGAATAGTTCGTAGAAGAGTTAGAGAAAACGTTTAGCCCTGTCACAAAACAAACGCAGTTGGAACCTAGCACTACAATATTATCAGAGTATGATGTGTGTGTGTGTGTGTGTGTGTGTATGTGTGTGTGTGTGTGTGTGTGTGTGTGTGTGTGTGTGTGTGTGTGTGTGTGTGTGTGTGTGTGTGTGTGTGACATGACGACGTAGAGCATTGCGGCTGTGCCGGACCGCAGTAGTGATAATCTTGCTCGCAAGGGAAATCATGTCTGTTATCTATCTGTATCGTCCCACATGGTGTTACCTACATATCTGTCCGATGTTTTCAACTTGGACCGCACACAACATGCAGTGTTACTTCATACGACAATCTTACTTTCACACTTCACTCTCTATGCTTCTTTAGAGGAAGTGAACCGCATTGCGATATGCTTCATACAGCTAACTCTGAACATTGTAATGGTTCAGGTTTAGCTCCCACACCACAGAAATGCGATGCAATTACAACGCTTCCGTGGTGAATTCAAATCGATTTGAGTTCTCATTCCGGAATTGAATACTGCATGGAAACGCGGATTCGGATCGAACTGAATTCCAAGAACATACAGCTACGATGAATCCTTGAATCCGATCCCCTTAGAAGTGGGATCGGATCAAAATTTAGCTGCATGGAAACACCTACCGTATTCAAATCGATTTGAATCCGCCAAAGATGCTAACTTTTACTGTACCAGTTCGCTGCATGTTCACCATTTTGTTTTCTTAACGAAAGAGGCATAATAAAACCCACAAGTCACTTTTATTGTTTCTATAATCTTGCAATAGCATAATCCCTAGGACGTCCCCTCTATACAGAGGTTAACCTCATCGACCGGCCGCAGCCAAGGCCACGGAGGAATGCAGGATGGGAGTAGCTGAGGTCAGCACGCCGACTCCACCAACCGTAAGGCGACTACTTGAACTTTTAGGGGCGTTACCTACGCTACTTATCTGTCAGGATAACTACTCAGTTGGTCCCTCAGGCACCTAACGAGGCTGAGTGCACCCCGTAACAGACCTCCCAGCGGGTCCTCAGCGCCAGACGCGCTACGAAGAATCTCGCAATATATTCTTTTAAAAAAATTCACTAACCTCAAAACCTACTTTAAACAGAAAGCACATTTTTACAGTTCGCCAAGGTAAACCAAGTGACCAACATAAAAGCTTGAATTGTTTATGTTTGAGCCTTACCTATCCAAATAGATCTCACCCCAGATTGAATTCAACATGGAAGCGCGGATCGTATTGAGACTGAGATTGGACTCAAATCGATTTCAATTCCCCATGGGAACGTACTGAATGTTTTGTATCGTTGATTGCTATCTTCTAGCGTTATTTAATCAAAATTTAAGCTATAAAATAAAACAATGTCGCAAAAATGAACAGATAAAAATTTACATTTGTGCAAAATATGATAAGCCTGCTGGTCGAAAATTCTATAAATGATACTATTAACGATAGTTATAAAGAATGATTTTATAATCATGGTTTGCGTTTGCTTTTTAAAACTGCTAAGTTCTTGTGTTTCTTATGAATGTTAGTACTGCAGCTTATCTGATGGAATCTCTTTACAACACTGCACTTTCCACCACTAATACAATACTTTTCACTAATTTTTTTATTAGGTAAGCCTATTTTAGTATCAGGCTTTATTTCTTTTCTATGTCCTATGGGAATAGGATTTGTTTCTTAAAACTAATTTTACATCACTACTTGAGAAGGGCGCGCGCGCGCACACAAACACACACACACACACACACACACGCGCGCGCGCGCGCACACACACACACACACACACACACACACACACACACACACACACACTGTGACAATGAGTGAACCCATGAGCGTTGGCAGACTTTTTTTTCAGAGGAGGGCCGCATATTGGAAGTTTGCAGTCAAACAATATTAATTCATTATTCTGCTGTGCAAATTTATTGTATTTGTTGCGGATAACCGTATTAATTTGTGCTAAATAAAAACTGTCCTTTAATTCAAAATTGAAACAATAGTCTAATATTCAGCAATTGACTGCACATCAAATTCATTAATTTTCAAGGAGGAGCCACCCCCCCCCCCCCTCTCCTCTCCCTTCGCGATGTCCATGAAAGGTTCCGTTTACAGCCTCTGTCCTTTGTTTCTGTGGCAGATTGTCGCATTTTTTGCGAATCCTGTTTTTAAACTTCGCCGTAGTCTTCGACCTCCAGTAGCAAAAATCTGATGTGTTGCACTCACATGACTTTCTCTACTTTTGTACTAATCATTCTTACAAACTCTTGTTCCTATATCTTCTTCGTGTTAGTTAAGATAAACATTTACAGAAATTATCTTATTGCTTAGCTTTGAGATCCTGTTCTCTTTGCACACCTAACATACTTTACACAGTTTTTGTATAGTAAGATTTTGTCTATCTCTTACGGTTTACGAGTAATTCAAAAGTTATCCAGCGTAAACAGGACTACATAGCCTATAGCCAGAAAATTCAAGATATACATTTCATTTGTCATCAAAATAAGTCAAACATATGACATTTTAATCAAAATCATTAGAGCCATTTTCAAGAAAATAAAAAATTTCGAAAAATTTTCCATCTAAGGTTAGTGAGGCTATTTTCTTCAAAATCTTCGTGTCGGATCCTTGAAAGACATTAAACTTAAATACCAACTTTGGTTTTTAACCGACTTTTCGTTTTTGAGTTATGCTGTCCAAACACACACACACACACACACACACACACACACACACACACACACACACACACACACACACACACACACACACACACACACACACACACACGGACCTTTTTCTAAAAATGCTTTTTTTTTGGATTCAGGGGGTCTCAAAACATACATTTCCGGTGAAATCTCGACATCGCATTTTTGGGTGGAATAGAATACTTCCCCTATTTACCAGTAGAGAAAGTGGGGGAAAAAAAAAAAAAAAAAAAGCGAACAGCTGTTCTCCATATTGAACTATACTAAAACTCTGTATCGCAATATGTTACGCGACGATCACTTAGTGTATCTTCTAAGACGATGGCAAATATTGATATACTTCTTAAACGTAAATAATAACAAAGAAATCACTAATGAACAGATGTTTATCGTACAAGATTTGAAAGTACTTTCGTGAATGAAACGCGACGTACATGTAATCAAACCGCCACTACAACACAATGCACGATGGGGGGTTATAGAGTGGCAAATTTCGCGTATAGTGAATGAAGTAAACCCAACCTCCCCTCTTTCGCATCGCTGTTATAGACCTTTCTCGAATGGAATGTCGTTATGCATTTTTATATCTCTTAGTCATACAAAGAGAACGAAATTTCAGTCATCATATAGCGACCGCTGTTGAAACATTTGACTATCGCTTAAAGCCTATAATATTCTCAGCAACATGATAATTAATACAAATGCTTATCTCTATTAACATGAAATAGAGGAGTATGTATTAATTATTTATGCCAACAAACTTACTGCTGATGTTTTTAAATACACAAGCCGTGTGTGGGCAATGTTTAAGAGGTGGAATCAGAAACTGAAAAATTCAATGCCATATCCGGGATTTGAGCCACGGATCTTCCACTTATCGGGCTGCTGCTTTAACCACTAAGCTACCATGGCCAACTTGCCAGTACGACATTAAATTCCCCAGCTGATTCTTATTTTTTCCCGGTGGAATTACGCATCCAAGTTGGATCAAAAACCATTTATTTTTTCGAAATTGGCTGATCAAAGAACAAAATTCCATTCGACTTTTTTGCCTGTAATACTTCTATGAAGCACATATTAGAAGGAATGTAATGACTTCCCTTCCACCCTGTATGTATTTCCCTTATCTTGGAAACGGCTCTAACGATTTGGATCAAAATTTTGATTCAGATAAGGTTTTGCTTTTTTAAATTTATCTATATAGGAGTGTTTCCGGAAAAATGCGAATTTACACAAAAAAGTGTTTTTTATTCCCTCTTCTACAAATAGGACATCCAATTTTCTGTACGTTTGAAATAGAAATGCTGCCTATTACATTCACACTGTTTCTGCTCAGTTTTAGGTAACACATTCCATCTCTTTCTGTACTCTTTTACAATTTTCCCGAAAAGACACAATTTTGCTCCCGAAAAAGGTATTCCCTCAATTGCAAATAAGTCGCACACTTTTTGGTATGTTTGAAATAGAAATGCTACGTATTACATTCACACTGTTTTCTCTACTCACTTTTAGGTAACACATTCAAATCTCTTTCTGTACTCACACTCTTAAAAAATTCCTTGAAAAACGCGATTTTATACAAGAAACAATTTTTATTCCCTGTTCTAAAATAAGTAATACAATTTTCTGAAGTTTTGAAATGGAAATGCTGTTACAATCACACTGCTTTCTCTACTCACTTTTAGGTAACACATTGACCACTCTTTCTTTACACACTCTTCTAAAAACAATGTCATCTCTATGTACAAAATCAATGTTTGTACACATGTAACCGTTAATCTCGAAAACTGCTTGACCGACCACCGCGAAATTCGGCTCATATGTGTATTTTTTCATGGACAAGGTTTTTATGCTATCCATTTTACTATACAATATATTACTTTCACGTGGTTTTCTCTACTCGCTTTTCTTTTACGTGATACATTCATATATCCTTCTCTACTCGCCTTTCAACACACAATTCATACAATTTTTATGATTGAGATATAAATTCGTTGTAATAGATTCACAAGGTTTCATTCTTCTTTTACGAGACACAATCACAATTCTTTCTCTATGCACTTTTGTTTTACGTAACAATTCAATGTTATTCTCCACTCGCTCTGCAACAACATCTGTTGTTTTTATGAAGAAGGTTTTTATGCAATCCATTTTACCACGCAACGTACTACATTCACATAGTTTTCTTTACCGGCTTTTCTTTTAGATAAAGAATTCACATGTCCTTGTCTACTCCATCTTCGAAAAAAAAGTACATACTTCTATATGTTTGAAATATGAATGAAACGTATAACATTCACACGGATTTTCTATTCGTGTTTCTTTTACGGAACACGATAGCACTTCTTTCCCTATTTCCTCTTCTGCAAACAGTTCATACAATTTTTCTATGTTTGGAATAGAAATGCAGCGTACTACATTCACAGGATTTTCTCTATTCAGTTTTCTTTCATGAAACACAAATGCATTCCTTTCTCCACTCCCTCTTCTACAAACAATTCATAAAATTTTCTATATGGTTGAAATAGAGACGCAACGTCTTCAATTCATACAGCTTCGACGAGAAATCCATACAATTTTCTATATGACTGAAGTAAAAAATGCGTATTACGTTCATACGGCTTTGTCTACTACGTTTTCGTCCTGTAGCATTTGTTATTGTTCAACTGTGCTTTTGTAGAGTGTCGTTCCGGTGTTTTTATAAAAAATTAAATAGCTAAAAAGTAAAATTGTCACAATTGGTGTCAGGAGTGCGACGAGAACCACGATAAGGTGTAGTTGATGAAACAAATATTACCCAATTTGGACATAATGGGGAATTAAATTAATTCCAGAATGCGGCAAATGGAAACAAATATGGAAGCCAAATTGGAAAATTCCGGAATGTTAAAATGGCAACAAAAATGGAAGCCGAATTGAAAAATGTAAATTCCGGGATGCAAAAGATGAAGACGGGAATGTCGGATATGAAGGTAGACGTGGAAGAACTCGGCGGAGAGATGAAGGACCTTAACCAATATGTCAAAGCCCTGGACGACAGTTGGCAGCAGCACCCAAGAACTGAACTCCACGGTGGAACAAATGCTCGACGAAAAAGTCATACTACATGGATGTCTATGGGAGAGATCTATGTTCAACAGTGAACGTCTTACGACTGAAATGATGATCATGCTGATGAAATGTTTATAGGTATCTTTATATCTCTTGTATCTCGGAAATGGCTGTACTGATTGCGATGAAAATGTGTATTTAGTTAACGTTTTACTTTTCAAGTTTATCAAAATAAGTATCTTCCCCCCCCCCCCCAAAAAAAAACACGATTTTACAAAAAACAAAAAAGAAAAATTGCCGAGCGAAGTTTCCTGACAACTGACATTACAATATTGGAGGAGCAGAATCCTGATGATCCACAATGGCTGATGGATGTAAAGGGGTTTGGAAAGCAGAAGCTAGAACAGAACTGAGACAGAAACCCCGATGTTCAGGATGTTGCAACGAACAAAGACTTTAATAATTAAAGTAATTATTACAGACTGTTAAAAATATTCACCATTTGCGTCTGTTGACATTGAACATTCCTTTTCAACATACAAGTATTTACTTAGTGATTGAAGATGCAGCCTCATTGGAGGGAAAAATTGAAGTAATAAATCAACCCTGGGGTAGCGATTGAGTTTGCCTTACTCACCCCACATTCTCTTGCCGAGTGACGAAGGTTGTTTTGATACAAGAGCAGCGGTGACTTCGTTCCATCTGCGCGGTAGTAATAATGTCTATGTTGTTACTAAATGTTTTGTTTATATTAAACACATTTTGCATACAACAATTATTACTGCACCTGCTGTGGTTAGGCAAATTACATAATCTTTAAGTTTATAACATTTCTTTATCTTATGCACGTAATAGTCTAACGCTGCCTTATGATTAACATACTGCTATACACAAATCAAAGGTGCACCTATTCATAATTATACTGTTATCCATTAATCAAATGTGCAATTGTTCATAAGGATACTGCTATCCACAAGTTACAAGTTATTTTTATTACAAAGTATTTGCCTGGTGTCGATACATTGGGCCCGGCTTACAGGCTATAATTTACATATATTTACCAACACAGTTGGCTTTGTTCATATTTACATCTTTTTTGTGGTACGGTGACCATCATTACGTCACCGAGGACAGTTTTACTTTTGTCTTTTTTGAGTTCTGTTCTGTCCTTGTTTTATATATACATATACAATATTTACATTATTTACAGACACATACACGCACGCGTTCACCCACGCACACACACATACACACACACATACATTCATCTTCACTGGGCACACCAGAAATATGCGTCCCAGCTCGCGCATTGCACTATTTACACTTTTAACACTATATACACTGTCCCTCGGTGGCAGCTCCTGAATGTTTTCCGAGGCGAGGGCCTCTGCCGGAACATGTGTGTGGCTTAGGACCGAGGTTGCGCGGACGCGCATTTGTCGGCGAGCCGTGCCGCATCTAGAACATTTTTATTCTAGTATGTTTGCGGTGCTTCGGCTCGCCTTTGCCAATGTTGATCATGTCATTTTCGTGATTCCTAATGCGCGTCCATGTCGCCATTGATCTTTTTTCTGTTGCCTCCGGGATGAATGGGATCCGGGTTTCGAGGTGAAGGGTTTGGTTAGTGGTGAGGAGTGGAGCAGAGAGGATTTTTCTGAGGGAGAGGTTTTGGAGGGTTTGGAGTTGTTTCAGGGCAGTTTTGGAGGCATTAACCCAGGCCACACATGCATACAGGACCACCGAGAGAATAAATTACCTATATAGTATCAGTTTTTACTTCAGTCGCAACTGTTTACTATGGAAGATGGGCGCGCACAACTTTAGCCGCTGTCTGCCTTTATTGGCGCTATTTTTTTATGTGGGTGGACCAACACATTGTACGGTCCAAGGTGACACCTAAGTATTTAACCTGCTGACGGCAGTGCAATATTTGACCACCGACCGTGAGGTCCATTGCCAAAGTGTGACGCCGCTTAGAAAAATGAACCAGCTGGCATTTGTCGGGATTAATTTTGAGTTTCCAGTCATGTTCCCATGACAGGAAGTTGTTCACATAACGTTGCATTTCTGCAAGGCCGAAACGTGGATTTCTATGGTGGTTGTATATTGCAGTGTCGTCAGCATACATGGCGACCTTGCATCTGGCGTCCACTGGGTAGTCGTTAGTGAATAATATGTAAAGAAAGGGGGACATTGTGGACCGCCAGTCCGCATCACTCGCTCCCGTGAGGAGGAGCGGCCCACTTGGACGTAAAACTGCCGTTTTTCTAGAAAATTGTGCAGCAAGTATAGGTAATTTTGAAGAGCCGGGAAATTGTGGTGCAGTTTGTAAATGAGGCCATTGTGCCAGCACCGGTCAAATGCGGCTTCTACGTCCAGAAATAGCGCCAACGTTGAAGCCCCATTGTTAAATTGCTCTGTTACGTCATCACTTAGTCTGAGGAGTTGTAGTTCAGTGGAATGTCCTTTTCTAAAGCCAAACTGTGAATTTGAGAGTTCATGTGTTGCCGAGACTTGTTTTTGAAATCGAGAAAGGATACATTTTTCAAGCAATTTACCAATAGTAGACAAAATACTAATAGGGCGGTAGTTTTGCGGTTGTCTGGTGCTTTTCCCATGCTTTGGGAGCATGATAATCTTGGCTCGTTTCCATGTAGAGGGGAAATAGCCTTGCTGCAAACAGGCGTTAAATATCATTGCTAGTTGCACCAGGGCTTTTCTCGGGAGACGCTCAAATTCCTCATTAGTCACTTTGTCTGGGCCGGCAGCTTTACCATTAGGCAATTTCCTATTGAGCTTGAAGACCTCCTGCGGTGTTATGGTGGGTAGTTGTTACTCTTGCTTCTGCGCCACCCAGGTTTGTACCCATGTCTGGACCTCCCGTTCTATTTCACGGTTGGTCACTGGGTTTTCGGCGAATCTGTCTTGGAGACAGTCAGCGAAGACCTCGGCTTTCTCCTCATCGGAGAAGTGCAAGCCGCTTTGAGTGTGCAGCGCCTCAGTTGCGGAGTTGACGCTCGTGGAAACTTTGAAAGCCTTGAGTAATTTCCACAAAGAAGAGTTCAAATGGGTGGTACTCAGCATTTTGTTTTCCCACTGTTCAGTTTTATTGCTTTTAATTTGTTGCCGAATGATGTTGCGTAGCCATTTTGCTAGCACTTTATATTCAGGCTGACGGGTGTACCGCCACAGTTTTGTCAAGCGTCGTCTCCGCGCAATGAGTTGCTCTACCTCGGGGTACGTGCAAAAACCGGGTGGTCTTGTGGTGTAAGTGGTAGCGCTTCTCTTGGCCGTGTGTAGCGAGGCAGTGAAGTTTTCAATGGCGACATCTATGTCTACCTCGCTGTAGTATGACAGTCTGGGTTGCGCCATCCCGTGCATTTCGATGGTGGACTTATTCCAGTCGGTCTCAGCTCTCCTTCGAGGGCCAGAGACACCGACCTGTATGTCGAAATGCACAGGAAGATGGTCGGAGTCCAGGCTGTGATACACAGTAAAGTTATTTAACAGTGTCGCATTTTTTGTGAGTACGATGTCCAAAATCTCAGGGTCAAAGTGCCCTGATCGATGCCAAAAGGTGGGTTCTGGGGGAGATGTACCTCAGTGTCGTCATTATCAGTTATAAATTTAACCAGGAGATTTCCCGCCACGTTTGCCCGGCGAGAAAACCACCAGGGGTGCCGGGCATTGAAATCTCCTGCAATTATAACATGCTCCTCTAAAGCGAGGATTTGTTCGAGGTCACGTATGAAATCTGGGGAGTTGGGGGGCCGATAAAGTGCTACCAGCATCACCGTTTTGCTATTAATACGTGTTTTAAGGGCCGTGCACTCTAACGCGGCCATTACAGGCAACGTAACAGAAGCATGAGCAATAGTATTTCTAAGCAAAATAGCAGTCCCTACCCCTTGTCTGCCAATTCTGTCGTTTCGAAAGATTTGATACCCCTGGAGCTTAAAAATATGCTCGTGCTTTAATTTTGTTTCGCAGATGAATGCGACGTCAATTTTGTTACGCCGTAGGTAGTTTTCAAGTTCGTGTTGCTTCCTGTGGATGCCATCTGCATTCCACAGGAGTGCGCGAGTTAAACTTGTGCCTCCCCTTACATGGGCCATTTACTCTAGGAGGGATGAGAGGAGGCATATGATGGTTTCTATTTTCTCCCAAGTGCTGCTGCAGCTTTTGAATTTGGCCAGGAAAGGCTGCACCTTCATCAATAATGATGGTAAATTTAGGTCTTTGAACATGATTAATAGGTCTTTTATCCCACTCAGGTCACCCGTGGGCGCCTGTTGGGGTAGTGGAGGGGGACCATTTTGTGGTGGTACTGGTGCCTTTTTCCCTCCGGTAGCTCCAGCGAAGGAGATACCTGTTTGAACCACGGCCGGGTGTATGATGGGTCTTGGCCCTGGCTGAGCACTGGGAGAGCTCCTAGATATGGATGCCAGTTGACGGCGGTGACGTTCGTTGCGAAACATCTCGCACCCCCTGTAGCTGGCAGGATGCGTTTCACCACAATTTGCACAGTGGGGTACAACGCCCTTCTTGGCCTTTTTTGGGCAATCAGCCAGACGGTGGATTTAATTTAAATTTATTTTGTTGTTTAACGACGCTGTCAACTGCCAGGATCACATCAGCGTCACCGGTGTGCCGGAATTTTGTCCCGCAGGAGTTATTTTACATGCCAGTAAATCTACTGACATGGAGCTTTAAGCACACTTAAAAACCATCGGCCTGGGCGATGGAGGTCACCACAAAGGACACACCGGGAGGTCATATTGTAGTTCCTAAAAGTGTGCCCCAACTGCTGGTAGTTGTAACATTGCGTTATGTTTTGGTTTGTTTTCAGGACCTCCACGGTGACATATGGCACACCTCTCGTTCCTGTAGAAGTAGAAGTTTTTGGTTTTCGGCGGTCCTGTCAAGACTTACCTGAAAGTTTGGCAGAGGCCTGCCACGTGAAATCATCTGTCTTACCTGGACGCGGTGTAGCCTTTTTGGACTAGGTTCTCTTTCACGTAATCTTCCTCTCAGTCAGCTGGAAGTCGTTTGATTACGTAGCGAAGAGGTTGGTCCCCACGTGGAGTAAAACTGTAGTTTTCTACTCCGGCGTCCTTCAGGAGCTGCATTGTCGGGTTCGCGTCCTGCTTCCGTTGGAGGAAGAGCTTAAGGCAGTCCCTCGTCGTCTGCAATTTATATGTGCTGGCAGAAAGGGAGCCACGCAGGATGCGGAGGACCTTTACTGTCTGTTGGACGTCAGGGATTATTATTCTTGGTGGTTTCTGGTTGTCTGATGCTTTTGCTACGTTGTTGGAGTGCTTGGGGCGGGAGTGGGGGTGGGAATGGTGGGCTGGGTGGTGCGTTTCTTCTGTGTCTGTGTTTGAATGGGGGCTCTGGTAGGGGGTAGGTTGGGGAAGGGGTCTCTAGAGGTGGAGGCTATTGCGGGTTGTGGTAGTGGATCCTCTGACGTCTCGTCGTCGGATTCTGCGTCAAATTGTGCCCTCAGCGGTGCGTAGGTGTTTCTCGTGGTGAGGGGATATGACAGCGTTTTTTGCTTTGAAACGCGCTTGGGGAGCTGCTGGTCGGGATTAAAATGATTAAAATGTCGGATATCAGTAACAGTGAAATGCAGCGTAGAATGTTAAAATTATTTTATAAATGTTTTAAATTTAGACACATAGTCTAGCACAGTGGTACTCAACCTTTTTTCTCCACGTACTCCCAAAGACAGTTTTCTATTTCAGCCTGTACCCCTAAGCCAAGCCCTAGAGTTATCCTTAATTCAAATTATACATAATCATATCTAAAATATATTATAATATGTGTAACTTATTTAATGCGGCACAAAGAAGTCTTGGCGTACCCCTGGGGATACGCGTAATCCCCGGTTGAATACCACTGGTCTAGTATACCTAGTCATATGAAACTCGTCGCATAATCTACTATTGTTCATAATACTTGCAAGTGTGTTTTGTTAGAATTATCTGGATTGTGCAGTCAAGAACATTAGAATAGAATGTGTATGTGAAATGCATAATTAATTTTAATTCTTGCTTTCTAACCCTTTGTAAACAACATTAGAACAGTTGCACTTAGTCGAAATAAAGAACAATTGTTTTATTTTTGTCCTGATGACAAGTGAAAGGCGATTGGAGCTGGTCCAGTTGGCGTTTCCTCCTTTTCCGGAAGGTCGCGGAACATTTCGCATCCCAACATCACATGGGAATTGTCGCTAAAGTGCATCTTATTTCATGAACGTGACCGAGGAGTGGTAACGAAGGTTGTAGGTTCGTAACCCTGACAGAGGTTCTCCTTGAGCTGCCACTAGCAGGTGTAGCTAATTTCTGTCTTTAGGGAATCAGTATGTTTTAACAAGGAAGAGAAACTGAAGCCAAACCAAACCTCTGTAATAAAAACTGCAATTAAACTTGGTTATCAAAAATCTAATGGCGATTCGTTGTGTTGAAGAACTTGGCAACGTTTCAAGGCCACACACCAAGGTTATAAAATTGTGTTTTGGAAACCGTTTCTATGCTGTTCTTAAATATCTCTTTTCATTTTTACTTTCCCTACCATCTATATATAGTAAGTAGAAGAGCTATTGTACTCCACCACAAAATGATATATCTATACATCTGTGACGTCCTCTGCATAAAAAGGAATTCATATTTAGAAAAATAAGTATTCGTGTTTCTCTGTATCTCTGAACAACATAAACCAAACACGGAAATTAAATGTTGTATTATTATTTAAGTTCAGTATCTTCCAAAATGCCAAACCCAAACTACACTTCTTGTGAAAAAAACGCTCGTTATTTCTGAGTTCTTAAAATGATTAAAACGGGTTTGATTCAACTACCACACTTCTATCATACATTTGCATGATTAAAGTCTATGAAGTCCTCTTCATTCCGAATTAATTTGTGATACCTTTGTGTAACTGTAAACTGTAGAACATAAACAAAATCTATCACACTAAAAATATACATAGTTTAAACCCAATTTCTCTCTTTTTTGTGCTAATCAAAATTCAGGAAACTCGTTATTGGTTTCAATTTTCAAATAAAGTATAGCTTTTGAAGTGCTAAATTACCACTCTTTTGTTTCTCGCGGTGTAATGAAAAAAGTATTAAATTTCAAAGTTCGTATACAGCTACCGTCGTTTTAAATATCTTACTATCCTTTCAGTCCCATTTACTCTCTTGTACCAGCAATAACATGTAAAATGAAACAATTTCTGCACAAGTTTATCTCGACTAAGGTAAAAATGATAGAAAAATGAGCTTTCGAAAGAATAGGCTGTAGAAGAATGGATTGCTAAAATGATGCGAATTTAACTCATCACATTTGTACTTTATGTGTTGCTTACTTAAGTACTCGATCCATGTGGCCATGCTTGCCGAAACTGCGACGACTACCATGCCCTAGTCCAGGGAGAGGCTTCCCAAGACCCGATCCACTCCAAGGAAGGGCGTCTTGGCGGTCCAACCAAACGCAGGGAGAACTGGACTTGTCTGGACTCGTCACAATATATTTTGACGAATGCATATTTTGAATCATCTGTGATAGCCTGTGAGGTGTTCTACATTATCAGTGAACTTTATATCCCAGCTCTAGCTTGCTCTCCATGTAAACATACGATATTCTGTTCCTCCGCGTCCCTGCTCTCTGATTGGCTAAAAGTGTTTGCGTCTTTCCTAGCACGTGGATGACATGGCAAGTAGGGAGTGAAATGCGACAAACACAAATAAAGCAAATGAAGTGTCTGAAACATGTACTTGTCTAACATTAATAATTAATATTCAACTGAACAGTGTTTGATAGTGGAGCAAACGTCTCCATTTCGACTCTGGTTCGTGACGTCAGATTCACTGATTCGCTCTGTCGTACTTCAGTTAAATTCTCCTTTTTCCTTGTAATGCAAGGCTAACGATGCACGTACCCGTAATACACAAAAAAAAAAAAAAAAAAAAAAAGCATATGTTGGATTCACATGACTTTCTCTACTTTAGTACAAACTATTCTTTCAAACGTTTATTCTTCTATCTACTCTATTTTATGTCTATCCAGATAAACATTTTGTCTTACTCCTTATCTTCTTTAAGTAAAATGGGAATTAACGAATATACTAGACTTTAAGTGACAATAAGATAGATATGTTAAGAGCTTGTCGCTACATGATGGCTTTAAAACTCCGTTTTCTTTGAAAAGGCCTGATGTGTTGTATTCGCATGACTTTCTGTTCTGCAAACCATTCTTACAAAGTTTTATTCCTCTCTCTTCTTCGTGTTAATCGAGATAAACATTTACAGAAAATATGTTATTGCTAATTTCCTTATAGGTGGAAGGGGAATATGGGGGCACAGTAGGACTGTGATGCAGTTTTAAGGACTGATCGCTATATAATGGATCTGAAAAGGAAAAAGAAGAAGAAAAAGAAGAAGAAGCAGCAGCAGCTAAAAAAAGAAGCCTAATAACGTATTCCTATTTCAGAAAAGTTTAGGCATTGGAAAACTCAAACAACAAGGAATATTTCGGAAATGGGTCACTTCACAAAAATAGATTTGATATAAATTGTGATTTAACTACTCGTAGATCTACAATTTTAATGTACAAATACCTTGTCTATCTCTTATTGTTTATCAGTTATGCAAAAGTCACCCAGAATGAAGAGGATTTCTAAGGACATCCCCAGAAAATTCAAGATGTAAATTTGGTTTACCATAACAATATGTTAAACATGTGGCATTTTAATCAAAATCGTTAGAGCAGTTGTTGAGAAAATCACAATTTTTGAAAAGTGCTCCATGTAAAGGAGTGTAGGGTAGAGAGATTTTCTTGAAAATCTTCCTGTCGCACCCATAAATTAAAACTATTTTGTTGTTTAACGTCGCCGATGTGCCGGAATTTTGTACCGCAGGAGTTCTTTTACATGCCAATAAATCTGCCGACATGCAGCACTTAAAACCATCTTTCTGGACCGGATTTGAATCCGCGACCTTGGGATCAGTAGGCCAACGTCCAACCAACTGAGCCACTCAGATCGACGTCGCACCCAGGGGTTCTATACGAGAATGTAACAAATATGCCCAATACAATTATTCTCAATTAAAAAAAAGTTTTGCTTGGGGAAAATTGTATCAAATTTTTGGAGCCATGCAACTTCTTGTTTACACCATCCGCGATGCAGTTGTGTAGTGTCAGCAAAAAGTTGTAACGGGTTCCAAATTTTAATATTACTGCTCCATGTACCCGATCGCCATGGCCGAGCGGTTAGAGCTTTCGCCTACCACCTAGGCGGCCTGGGTTCGATTCCAGGCACCCGCATGGTGATGGACCAAGCGGCGTCTGGACGGGTTTTCTCCAGGTTTTTCGGTTTCCCCCGCCACTCATTCCACTAACTGGTCCATCACCTTTGCAGTCATCGATTTCGCCTGCATTTCATATCATCCTCTTCCTCACTCTCATACCTAGTTCCTGGCTGACCACCCATTTCCAGGGCTTCTCTCCCCCCTCAAGGGGTCCTACTACGGTAGGTACGGATTTGGCGTACCCAGCACCCCGAGCCATGCTCTAGATTGGGTTCCTCTAAGGGGTGAGAGGGCACAAGCTAAACGCCCAATCAACTTTGGTCCACTTTTGTTTGACCTCCCACCTGATACCTCTCTGTACACAGTGTGATGCATAACCTACGCACGGGTTGTATTTTTGTTGTTGTTTAACGACGCTAGCAATTGCTAGGATCACATCAGTGTTGCCGGTGTGCCGGAATTTTGTCCCGCAGGATTTCTTTTGCATGCTAGTAAATCTACTGACATGGAGTTGTCGTTTTTAAGCACACTTAAAAACCACCGGTCTGGGTCGGAGCGCGGGTTGTAGGTGGATGAGAAGACGCAAGGGGTGACTGGGTAACCGCGTAATTCCCAGCCCCTGGTTATCATGTAGGATTTGTGTTCGTATCCGCTGACAAAGGTCAGTCCCGGGGAGGGGCCATTGCATGAGCTGATGCACTCCTGAAGGCGATTGGGTCCCTCTGTCTATACACTGGGAGGTGAGACCCTAGGATGAGCAAGGTCCGGACCAGGACTCTCACCTAAGCAGGGATGGCGCCCAGGATGTGAACATGCCATCGGAGACATTTGCATTGGTGAAGGATATCATCGCCATGAGTTTTTCAAAAGCTCAAAACAGGAAAAAAAGCAAAGTTAGCGTAAAGGAAGTAGTCGAGTCTTATGGTCCTCGCTACTTGGTTATTTCTAGAACTGTGGAAGGCAAAAAGCTTTCATCGGTGAGTGAGCCCATTTGTAATCCAGAAGGGCTTGGATAAGATAAATGGTCCAGTGAAGTCATGCACTAGATCTCGTAATGGCACGCTCCCGGATGAAGCCCATTCAGCAGACCAGGCAGCTAAAATACAAAAAGCAAACCTGTTAGCCAGCTATCCAGCACGTGTTGGCCTTCAAAAAACATTAAACTCGTCACGCGGTGTGGTTAATACCCGCGCATTAGACGGATTAAGCGTTGAGGAGATTAAGGAAAACCTACATGAACAAGGTGTTACCTACGTTTTTCGGGTTCATCGCAAAGAAAGCGGTGAATTTAAGCCTACTCGTACCCTGTTCCTGACCTTTGATCGGGTAGATCTCCCTCAAAGGATTAAGGCAGGATATGAAGCAATAGAAGTAATGCCATACATCCCCAACCCGATCAGGTGCTTTAAGTGTAACCACTTTGGACACACAAGCGAACTGTGCAACAGAGCAGCTAACTGCGTCAACTGTGGAGGCGTCGTTCACGACGCTCCATGTTCATTGCCTCCCAGCTGTGTGAGCTGCAGTGGCAAACATTCAGCTAGTTCCCGAGAATGCCCCGTTTTTATCGAGGAAAGGGCGATCCAGGAAATCCGAGTCAAGAAGGTGTCCTCAGAAGCTCGGAAATTCCTGGGTATCTGACAGGCCGGTACAGAAGCGGGAAATCGTTACACAAACGAGCGATCAAATCGGGGCCCCGCTTTCAGAAACAATTCTCGTAGCAAGAACAGTTCCAAAACCTTCAACACCTGCAGCTAAATCTACGTTTCCTACCAATCCGTAAAGGAAAAGACCACCCTACAAGGTCAACGTCCAAATTGCCAGTCTACAACAATGGCAAGAATGAGCCCGTTATTTATGTTGTTTCACCGAAGAAATTCAAGAAACAGTATGTAAGATCTGACTTCCTCAAAGAAGGAAACGTGTCTGTTCCCAGTAAAACAAAGGGAAAGAATAGCCAGTGTTCAACCCCTCGAAGATCCTGTTTTGAGGATTCCTCTGGGATAGATACAGACCGCCAGCTTTCACCTTCGCCGACGATACACCCCAGGCGATACACCCCAGTACGGTGTGATGTCACACCAGAAGAGGGTGTTCCGGCGCATGGCGGCACTATGACGCTTGTCAGAGATGATGTATATATGAAAACTATATCCTTACGGTCTGACATACAATCAGTCGCCATAACGATTCTACTGCCAACCATTCAGTTTACCATTTGTAACATTTATTTGCCTCCCTCGCTTGTCTTCTCACCTATTGATTTAGAAAAACTAGTTTCCCAGTTACCAACAGAGTTTCTGTTGACGGGAGACTTCAATTCGCACCACCCACTTTGGAGTTCAAGTCGCGCTTGTGCGAGAGGTGCGCTTATTGCCGATTTCTTGGACAGTTACAACCTAGCCCTCCTCAACACTGAAGAGGCTAAATTTCTTTCTGACTCTTTCAATAGCTTTTCACACCTTGATCTTGCAGTTTGTTCACCTCAGTTGGCAGTCTCCTTACAATGGAATGGCATATCTGATTTACACTCTAGTGACCACTTGCCATGTCTTATTAGTCTCTTAACGCAAGATGCATGTTCCACGCGTTTGCTGAGGTGGCGCTTTGACGATACCAACTGGAACCTTTACACCCAGTTGGCTGTCTTTACGTACAACGAGCACGACTCAGTGAATGATTTGGTGCAGGATCTCACAGAGAGGATTCTTTCTACTGCTGAACAAACTATTCCGGGTCAACTTCACACCCCCGTCGATTTCCTCTCCCCTGGTGGACGGAAGAATGCCGGAATGCCATCTGTGCTTGAAGGTGTGCTCTTAGGGTTTTCCAACGTCACCCTACGTTGGATAACCTAATCCAATACAAGAAAATGCGCGCCAGGTCCAGACAAATCATTAAGGTTAGCAAAAAGTCATCATGGAGCAAATTTGTAGCTTTCTTTAACCGACATGCACCTTCATTGGTTGTGTCGGATAGATTAAGGAGTGTTGCAGGTCGATCGACCCATATACCAATTGCGGGACTAAAGACAGGCACAGGAACTGTTGTTGATTAATTTGAAGTGGCCAACACATTTGTCAGTACTTTCGCTCAGCTGTCTAGCTCGGAAAACTACTCCCCTGAGTTCCTTCCAATTAAAACTCAGGCTTCGCGTTTCATTCTAGAAATGTAGAAGATTACAAACGCCTTTTCACCAAGGTGGAGTTAGAGCATTCTCTTAAATCTTTGCGATTATCAGCACCAGGACCAGACGGTATTCATGTACAAATGTTACAGGAACTCTCTCCTGAAGGTAAGCCATTCCTGCTCGAGGTCTATAATCATGTTTGGGTTGACAGTGTACTCCCAGAAAATTGGCTGGAGGCCACCGTTATTCCCATCTTGAAGGCTGGAAAGGGCCGTCATCTTCCCTCCAGCTATCGTCCTATTTCCCTCACCAGTTGCGTTTGCAAGGTGACGGAACGCATGACCAATGGGCGATTGGTATGGTGGTTAGAAAGTCGTAACCTACTGACAAACATCCAGTGTGGTTTTCGACGACACCGTTCAACTGTAGAACACTTTGTGTCAGTATCGACACAGATAATGGACGGATTTATGAAGAACTGTCAAACCGTTGGCATAGTTTTTGATCTCGAGAAGGCTTATGATACGTGCTGGCGAGCAGGGATTCTACGTTCCCAGTATACCTGGAACATACGTGGACGCCTACCGCTGTTCATTCGCAAGTTTATGAAAGACCGCCTTTTCCGAGTAAGGATCGGCTCGGTTTTTTTCTAATTCTTTTGCTCAGGAGGAGGGAGTACCTCAGGGTTTGGTACTAAGTGTCACGCTCTTTGCTATAGCAATTAACTGCATCTGGAAATGTGTTTCACCTGGAGTTTCGTCATGCCTATTCGTAGACGACTTCGCTGTCTATTGCACTTCTCAGCCAACGGCGTTCTTACAACGGTGTTTGCAGCAATGTTTGGACAAACTTAGAGAGTGAAGCTCAAAAAACCGCTTCCGTTTATCAACTGAGAAGTCAATCTGCGTTAATTTCTGGCGCCTAGGAGACGACTACCACCTTCGCTCCGTTTCGGTCCAGATTTACTTCCCTTCGCAGATGAGACGCACTCCCTGGGGTTGATCTTGGACAGAAAGCTTAGTTAATCGTCGCATATTGCACAGCTAAGAGCACCATTTGACCGTTCCATAAGTATCATGCGTGTATTAAATGGCAAATCGTCGGGAGCAGATTGGACAATTTTGTTGTGAATGTATCGCGCACTGATCCGATCCAAACTAGACTATGGGTGTATTGTTTATTCGTCAGGACCACCATCTGTGCTGAGAAGCTGAGACGCGGTCCACAATAGGGGCATCTGCATGGCAACAGGAGCTTTTCCAACAAGCCCAGGGGTGAGCTTTAACGCCGAGTCCGCAGAACATTCTCTGCAATTTCGGCTTGAGATTCTCTTGGAAAATTATAATTGTGCGCTTAGATGTATGTCTATCACCCAACGTTTCTTTCTTTTTTCACCAGTACTCTAAGAGAACGGTATAGGAATAGCACCCTTAATCCTAAGCCTGTGGGATTTCGTTTCTAGGAACTTCTAACGAACCTTACAATTGAAGTGCCTAGGATGTTCGCCAAGGGCGAGAAAGTTTACTCCCCTTGGCTATCAGGCACGTTCCATGTAGATTTGGGCTGACCGTACACCAGAAGTCTACGATACCTGTTTCAAGTATCCGTACGTGTTTTTTTTTTTTTTTTTTTTTTTTAAAGAATTTTTGTCAGGCTACACTGGCCGTCGATGTATTGATACCTATGAGTCGAAGAGCACCAGCGGTGTTGGATGTGCTTATGTTTATGGAACCGAACCACATACATTCGGTTTTCCAAATAGCACTTCCATTTTTACTGCAGAGCTTTATGCAATTTACCGAGCCGTTTTGTATGTGCGCCGTCGTAAATTAGGTGACTGCCTTATTTTGAGCGATTCCCTTAGTGCACTGCAGAGCGTTTGTAAGTTGTACAACCCCCACCCTATTGTACAGCGTATCCAGGATGCCCTCCATGTTTTACACGCTTCTGGCGTTGACGTGGTGTGTGCATGGATTCATGGTCACGTAGGTTTGCCGGGGAATGAAATGGCAGATTTAGCAGCAAAGACGGCAGCTACAGAACCCAGTATTACCATCTCACGTGTTACTTCGGAAGACTTTAGGCTTGAAGTGCGGAGAGCGGTGCTGTCGTGCTGGCACGACGAGTGGTCAGCTCTCCGCGGTAATAAACTTAGAGAAGTGAAAGAACTTCCATAAACTGGGTAACTTCCTGTCGCATATCTCACCGCGGGGTTAGGTTGACTCGGTTGCGAATAGGGCACTGCAGTTTTTCGTATGATTACCTATTTAAAAGAGACCTTGCCCCTGTATGTCCGCTGTGTGACAAACTTTTGTCAGTCCGTCACGTGCTGCTGGAGTGTTCCTCTGTAGCATACCTTTGAGATTCTTTGCAGCTGCCTGCCAGACTTGCAGAGGTATTGGCGGATGATAAAACAGCGGTTGATAGAGTTTTTAAGTTTTTAGCGGAGTGTAATATCAATTTGAGGATTTAAAATTTTAGATATCTCTTTTTATGCTTTTTGACATATTTATCACCTTATTTCATATCTGGCCATTGCCACTGTTTTTTTTACATTTATATGTATATTTTCTTTGTTGCTAATAATTTTATTTTTGATTCAAATTTATATCTGGCTATTGCCATGACCTTGAATTTGAGCGCCCTTAAACCAAACCCTCCTGCTACACCTCCTCCTCTTTCCGGTCCTTAGGTTCTTGTGAGGAAGAGGAAGAATTAAAGGCAAACACAAATGGATTCTGTTTGAACGAAAGACTAAAGAATGTTATTCACTTAATTTGACCATGAACAAGCAATATAGAACGTAATTTGATTATGTAACTTCTAAATATATACCTACTGCACAAAAAGTAAAAAGGAGGGATGAAAGAATTTAGAAACATCCCAAATATGACATTTATAGATCGCAGCGTTTCTAGTAGAAGGATTTAGTTCTCGAAAGGAGACACCTGGATGTTTCTTCTAAAACTGAAATACTGAGCTTTAAATACTGGCGTTTTTTTCCCTTACTTTCTGGACGGAAAAGCTTGTTTCTCAGATTTTCAATCTTTTACATTTGAAAGGTATAGGATAAAATTGTTTAGCTAACTGAAGCTCTTTCATTTTACAGGTATTACCAATTAATATTCATTTGCTATTGAATAGCTGATTGTAACCAAATGTAAGCAAAACATTGCTTTCACGTGTATCCCGTGCTTCATAGTATTTCCACTGATGCAAGCTTAGAAAGTTAAAATTGTTGCTCTTCACCTGTTATGGTGCTATATAATGCTAGAGTAGTATGATGTTAAACTACTTCTATTACCACTGCCTGTAAGTTTTGGTCGTAACATTTGATGATGCTATAAAGGTCCCAGGTTGTTGACGCCAAGTTTGTGGATGTTTGTCCGTGGATGCGATGCTACGCCCTCCATGTTTGAAGATGTATTTTCTTCGCTGGAGATGATCTCTGCAGCCTGATCCTTGAAGATCTGGTAGATTTGCTCTATAAATGGTCTATAATCTTTCCCTAGCTAGCCATGAGAGCTAAAACTGCCTTATCTACAGGGTATGCGTGAGTGGTTTTGAAGGAATAATATAGTTCTTGGTAATTAATTTAATTCTCGGTATGTTTCACGATCAATATTCCCCATGAGTTGTCGTTGTTTGAAAGTAAAGTTACTATTAGGTTCCCCTTCGCGGTTAAAATAGGTTGAGTCGTTGAAATCGGCTACGGTAAAATAACTCACTTTCCCAATTTTAAAATATACTTCACCGCGTAATGCACTGCTGAGAAAGACGATTCACTCTCTATAATATTCACGGTAATTACTGTAATGTCTTAGCGCGAATTAGTGTTCGCGGTTACTGCTGGGCATATACGACCACACCGTTGCTCGTTCCCAAACAGACTGTTGACGCGACTGCACTCTCGTGTGTTTTCCGGCCGACTGTCCAGCCAAATCACGAATCCACGGACTTTACCCTCGCTTCAGGCAGAATTCTCAGAAACCAGCTAGCTAGCAAACCCTTAGCGCCTAGGCCTTTCCTGGAAACTGGCCTAACAAGTTTAGGGGCGGCCGACCGATCACTAATTACCTCAGGTAATAACACCAAAACATTAGCAGGCACCTTTCACCAGCAATATGTCAACTGTGTGCACCAGAAACAGTACATTGTATAACTCTAAATTAGAATATTTTCTCGCATTCTAGTTATTAAGTTTAAATACTGTTGGTTCATATAAAATTATCCATTCGTAATAATCATCATATTAACTACATTCACATTACTTTCTCATTATAATTTAATAATCATTTAATTCATTATTAAAATCATATTTAATAATACGGTTCATAATTACGGAATCACATTTGTTTGTCAAGAGCAAATAGCGAATATGACCATTATGTAATTTAATTTTATAGCTATTTAAACTCAATTTATTTGTAATAATTGCTAGAAAAAAGAAGCGTTCTAGCAGCAAGGAATATCCTTAATTAAATTAGCAAACCTATCGTCTGACATAAGTATTTCAATTGAAAGTGCCCTGTGCTAAAGGTGCAGAGTTATTTTTTCTTGATCCTCCCTCGATTATTCAAAAAACCGGTCGCTCTCCTGGTGCTTTGGTAGATAAGACCTTTCACCTAAGACAACCCTTGGTCTCTCTCCGCTTAGAGATGACCAACCAGCGCTTACGCTACTCTTTCTTTCGAAACGTGACCCTAGTTTCTTTTGTGAGTGATTGTATATGCTGGAGAAAGTAGAAACGGATAACGACTTCCCAATGATAGAATTATAAGTGTTTAAAAATTGAAACCAATAACAACAATTATCTCGAAAATGGTTGTCTCCACAAAAAAAGTTGATTGGACAAAAAAAAAAAAAAAAAACCTGTGTGCCTTAATGAGAGTTACATTTTTGTGCCCTAAGATCTTATTTATCTCTTACGGTTTTCCAATATGCAAAAGATGAAAATGACTTCAGAGACTATTTCCAGAAAATTCGGCACATATACGAGGTGGAAACAGGACTGAAAAATTTAGTGTCATAGCCGGGATTTGAACCACGGATCTTCCGCATCGAGCGGCTACCTTAACCATTAAGCTACCATGGCCAACTTGCGAGTATGACATTAAGCTCCCCAACCGATTAGTACTTTGAATTCGAATGTCAAAATGTTGCATTTCCTTAAGAGGAGATTGAAACCCCTAACGCGCTAATGCAAGTTTATTAAATTCATGTATTAATCATCATTTCAGAATCTATATAATACATCAAACTGAGAGTATTGTGACGCCAGCCGGGGTGCACAACAAAGAACGGCCGGGGACCGAGCTGCTCCACCCCAGTGGCGGTATGCATGAAAGACGCTTAAGGTCAGGCTGCATCGCGCGACTGTTATGAACACGTGACGACAATTATAGGGGCCAAATTATCAGAGAAGAGTCCGGCGGCAGGCGTATTTGTGGAGGTTCGAGTGGGGATCGTGTTGCGAGGCGGTGGTTTCAGTTCAGCTTTTAGTTTTAACATGTGCGTCTCAGCTTCACGTGTGCGTGAGGGAATCGGCGCGTCGTGGAGGAAGAGGACGAAACAGTTAATGAGTATCGGGTGATTGTATCGTCAAGGTCAGCTGTTTGAGAGACAGAGAAAGTGAAGAAAGACAGAAAGGAGTAAGTCAAGGTTACTAGAAGAAAACAGTTGTTAGTTGTAATATCACGAAGCAATGTAGAACGTGTCAACGTCAGCAAAAGAGAACTATGTTGTTGTGAAAAGTTTTAGAAGAAAATAAAGCGAGAAAAAAGTAATTGAACTGGACTATTGTCGTTTTTGTCACAGTATTACAAGATGTGTATATATGACTTCTAAATTCAGTAACATATCGTACTTTAGTACAATAAGTTTGTTTATTAAGGAAGATACTATAATTTTGTTAGTTAAATATACATATTTTTTTTATTAAAATGTATGACCAATTACCTTTTATATAAATAACCAAACATATTATTAACACCAAAATAGATCCACAGTAACTCTTAAAGTTTATTTGTATCATAAGTAACCTAACTAGAGCTTGTCTTACTCCGAAAAAATCGGGAGCGACTACAAGTAGCAAGTGAGTTTGTCTAAGGAATAAAACAACCTCTAGTAAGATTTGGTTTGACTATTTTAGCGAATAACACAAGAGCAGAAGCTAATGAAACTGTAAAAACGACACTTATGGAATATATTAAATAACCTTAGATAAATTTTGCCAAGCAAGGTCTTCTGGATTATTATATCATACATTTACCTACTGTTAAATCTCTTTGGAACTACACAAAATGAAGTCCTGGCTTTAACAGTTAGGTACACGTTAATAAACAAGATTATGGAATATAAACCGCACGTGCTTAGTTTGTCTGTTTCTCTTGCTGTTTTTTGGTTTAGAATTTTCAATTATTTCATCTACTTCAAGTGAAGATTCCTTGAATCATTTCATAGCTGCCGCCCGCCATTCTTACATTATTTCTATGCATACTAATCGTACGATTATTACTTTATCTATAGTTACGTCAAAGAAGTTATGTGTGAAGATATTTTAATTGCGAATTCGTGTTGGCAACACTGACCGGAAGGAGTAAATTTTAAACAGGAAGGCGCAAAATAATTATAACAGGAATTTGTTGATTACTGGGCCATGAGCTAAATAGTCAGGCAGCGCCGTGGCCGAGCGGTTAGACCGTTCGCCTACCACCTAGGCGGCGCGGATTAGATCCCAGGGACCCGCATGTGGTATTCGTGGTGGACGAAGCGGCGTCTGGGCGGGTTTTCTCCGGTTTCCCCTGCCACTCATTCCACCGATCGCTCCATCATCACCTTTCAAATCATCGATTTTGCCTGCATTTCGTATCATCCTCTTCCTTACTATCATACTTGGAGCTGGGCTGACCACCCGCTTCCAGGTCTTCACCCTGTCCGGCCTATAGGTTCGTGTGCTCCCCGACAGGCGTCTGACCTTAGGCACTGGCTTGTAAGTCCTACATAAGGGGAGGGTATTACATAAAGAAGAAGAGCTAAATGATCAACCTAAAATTTAATGTATATCCAGCGGTTCCTGAGAAAACGAACTATTTTATACCAGAAAAGCTTCATAAAACTGCACAAGAAACTAAAAATGTCATTTTAAAATTTTGTTCCTTTAGTCTTCATTTAATCAATATAAAATTAAATTCGACTCTCTGAAAAGGTTCGGAGGGGGACTTAGCACCTCGACTTTTAGAACATCTTTTGTGTTGGGCATCTCCAGGGAGGGAGGGATGAGGTGAGAGGATACGAAGGATGCCGGGACCTAAGGAGAGACGATTGCAAGGGGCAGGGTTTGGGAAGCAGGGAGCCAGACACCTCCCGATTCGGAGAACGAGGATTTACAGAGAGGAAATTAGCTGCCATGCACAACGAAACCCCCACCGACTCTTGGAACCAACCCCCGGAAAAACCCGTGGGCCAGGAAGGTCGGACACGGAATTCGAACCCACGATCTCCCTAATGCGAGTGACAGACATTACCGCCGAGCCAACTCGCTCGGTAAAGGTAAAATACGCCAAGTAATGGATGTTGTTGTTTCCCTATTGAAATGCTTGGAGATGGACTCGTGTGAACCCCGCTTGAAACCGAAATGTAAATGGGATAAATCTCAATAATTCTTCCACCACTATGTCTTCAACAAAATATATAAACTATTTCTGCAAAAGTTCATTTCGATTAACCTGAAGTAGATAGAAAAATAAACTTTCATAAGGAACAATCTGACCAAGCTACATAAAAATAAAATAAATACAAATCTGATGTGTTGCACTCACATGACTTTCTCTACTCTTGTATTAACTACCCTTACATTCCCTGTCGGTCTGGGTGGCTCAGTTGGTTAGACGCTGGCCTACTGTTCCCAAGGTCGCGGGTTCAAATCCGGCCCAGACCGATGGTTTTTAAGTGTGCTTAAAAACGACAGCTCCATGTCAGTAGATTTACTGCCATGTAAAATAACTCCTGCGGGACAAAATTTCGGCACACCGGCGACGCTGATGTGATCCTGGCAATTTTCAGCGTCGTTAAACAACAAAATAATTTAATTTCTTACATTCCCCTATTCTTCTATCTTCTTTATGTTAATCGAGATAAACATTGGCAGAAACTATCTGATTGTCAATTTTCTTGTAGGTGCAAAGAGAATACAGTAGGCTTTGAGCGATAGTCAAATGTTTTAAAGCTGGTAGCTATATGAAGGCTTTGAAATTCCGTTCTCTTTACACGGCCAAGAGATACAATGAATAACGACCTTCCGTTTGAGAAAAGTTAAAGTATTGCAAAACTCACACAAATAACAAGAAATATCTCCGAAATGGTTCACTGCACAAAAAATACATTTGGACATAACTTGTATGTTTTAACGAGATCTACATTTTTGTATAATAAGTTTTGGTCTATCTCTTACGGTTTATCAGTTATGTAAAAGTCATCAAAGGTAAACGGAACTACATAGGCTATAGCCGGAAAATTCATAATATACGTTTCATTTGCCATAAAAATATATTTTAACATATGACATGTTAAAATCGATTGAGCTATTTTTAAGAAAATAAACATTTTCGAACAATTTTCCAGATAAAGGTCAGTTTGGGGTGGAAGAACTTTCTTCAAAACCTTATTGTTGCAGCCTTGAAAGAGAATAAATTTAGATGCAAACTTTGGTTTTTAACCAACTTATCGTTTTTGAGACGCTGTCCAAAGAAAGACACACAGAAGTTTTTCTAAAACTACCTTTTCGGATTCAGGGGGCCTCAAAACATATATTTCTGGTGAAATCTCGACATCGAATTTTTGGGTAGAATACAATACTTACTCTACTTACTATATGTAGTAGAGAAAATGATAAACCTTACTGACAATGAGTAGATAAATTCTTGTGAATGTAACACGTCCGATTTCTAAATATTCTTTTCCTGTGTTCAGGAGATGTTAAAAGGCATATTTTCAGTGCAACGTCGTTATCGAACTTAACGATAGCTCGATACTTCCGGCTATTAAAGTTAGGTGAAGAGAAAGTCGCCTGTGGCATACATGAGATGTTTAGTGATTGATTGGTGAGATTTGTTCTCTATATATCGCGTCCCTTTCATGGCTTACGACCCACTGTTTCCTCCTCGAACCAGGATTTAATTAGCAATAATCTGGGTATTACATGCCTTCCTCGTGCTTGAGGAAGTTTGTGATGTAGGTTACCGACTATATTTATCGAAATGTCAACTGTTTTCGCGTGTTGTTTCGAATCGATCATATGAATCCTTTATCAGGGCTGTAGACAGGTTGGAGCCCTAAAGCCCACACGCAGTGGCGTACTTGCATTATATAACGTGATAAAATAAGCATAATGAACCTCATTTTGAATGAGCTGAGTATAGCCTGGTTTCATCGTAATATTCTCGCTTTTTTGTGTACACAACCTTATAATGTGTTATGAATGACAACTTGTAGTCATACAAAACTTTTATCCAGTTATACGAGTGTGGAAGGAGGGAATTGAGTCATGCTGCTCACACATACGTACACACACACGCACACACACACACACACACACACACACACACACACACACACACACATACACACACACATGTACATGGCTTCTTTTTTATTTAGGAGGGTTTCAAGGAACCTTAAAACATGCATTTCCAGTGCAAACTGGATACCGAACTTTAGGATGCAATGCAATACTTCCTATATCTACCAAAGGTAAATGAAAGAGAACGTAAAAAACGAAAAAAGGCATAATTAATTTAGAAGAGAATAAAACTTCATGTTTATATGAAATAGCTTTATTTTATGCTATCTGCTTGCGACACGCCTCATTCAGTGGCGAGTATGGCTTCGTCCGGACGTCTGTTTCATGAAGAGTGCCAGAGAGAATTTTTGATAAGTTACAAAAACAGGAAAGTTTGCTGTTTAACATGCGGATTTCAATTTGCAAATATAAGGCGCTACAATATCAAGCGCCACTCTAATCAGAGGCATAAAGCAGATTTTGGTGATCTTACAGATGCTTATTTACAATTTAAAAATGTACTTTCTGAACACTCGTACTTATAATCATATAAGAGGGATGGTATGATTCCACTTTTCAGGGGTTTAGTTTCTTAATACTTTCTGTAATGTAAGATACTGCTTTCGTGTTTCAAAGATTGAACACAATATTGAGTTTAAAACCAAACAATTTATTATGGTGATCAAAATAGTTTTATAATATTTTAAGCTAAATAGCAGTGTAACTTTACTGTTTTATTTATTGTGAAAGGGAAACCATTTAATATTTTAATTATAAGGCAGCGTAAGAATATTAGGTGCATAAGATAAAATAAGCTAATAAACTTAAAGATCATGTCGGTAATTTGCCTAGCCACAGTAAGAGGCTGTAATAATTATTGTATACAAAATAAGTGTTATATAAACAAAATAGTTAATAACAACGTAGAATGAAGCCACCACTGTGCTTGCATCAAAACTACCTTCGTCACTCGGCAAGAGAATGTGGGGTGAGTAAGGCAAGTTCAATCGTTACCTCTCCTCACGTGCCCATGCCTAATCTAAAATACAGATTCTTACTGTCTCTACTATGTATAGCAAGTAGAGGAAGTGCTGTGTTCTGCCCAAAAATTCGTTGTCAAGGTATCACTGGAAATATACGTTTTGAGGCTCCCTGAAATCAAAAATGGACTTCTAGATAAAGGTCCGCGCGCGCACGCGCGTGTGTCTGTGGCTGTATATGGACAGAATAACTCAAAAACGAAAAGTCAATTAAAAACCAAAGTTGGTATTTAAGTTTAATATCTTAAGGATGCGACACGAAGATTTTGAGGCAAATTTCTTCACGCTAAACTACTCTTTACATGGAACATTTTCATTTTCTCGAAATTGGCGCTAAAATTTTGATTAAAATGCAGTACGTTTGAGATATTTTTATTGCAAATGAAATGCATATTTTGAATTTACTGTCTATAGCCTTTGTAGTGCTGTTTACTCTGGATCACTTTTGAATAACCTGTAAACCGTAAGAGCTATACCAAATCTTGCTGTACAAAAAATGTAGATCTTGCTGAAACACAAAATTTATGTCTAAATATTTTTGTTTGTAGAGTGAACCATTTCGGAGATATTCCTTGTTATTTGTGTGAGTTTTGGAATACTTAAAACTTTTGTCAAATGGAAGATCGTTATTCATTTTTTACATCTTAGCCGTGCAAAGAGAACGGAATTTCAAAGTTTTAAAAAATTTAATTATCGCACAAAACCTACTGTATTCTAACATCCCCCGTGTACCTACAAGGAAATAAACAATAAGATAATTTGTACAAATGTTTATCTCAACTAACACGAAGAAGATATAGGAATAAGTGTTTGTAAGAATGGTTAGTACAAGAGTAGAGAAAGTCATGTGAGTACGACACATCAGATTTTTAGAAAAAGGTCCATGTGTATGTCTCCGTGTGTCGGTCTATGAATAACAACTCAAAAACGAAACGTCGGTTAAATGCCAAACTTGGTCTTCAAGTTCATCTTCCAAGAATGCGGCACAAAGATTTTCAAGAAAATTTCCCACCCCAGGCTACCTTTTATATGGAATATTTTTCGAAATATTTGATTTTCAAAAATGGCTTTAACGATTGTGATTAAAGTACCATATGTTTAAGATCTTTTTATGACAAGTGAGATGTATATCTTGAATTTTCTGGGAATGTCCTCAGAAATCTTCTAGAGTGTGAGTGACTTTAGCATAACTGGTAAAGTTTAAGAGGTAGACAAAATCTTACTACACCGAAAAATGCAGATTTCGTTAAAGCATACAATTCATATATAATGCTTTTTTGTGGAGTGAACGATTCTAAGATATCCCTTGTTATTTGTGTGATATTTCATTCTTTCTTTTTCTTTTGATAGTCAAGGACCGATTTAACCCTCCAGGTGATTACTTCCATTAAGTTCACACACATTTATTCTCCCCCTCATACTTTAAAACACACACACACAGGCATAGACACCTATGCCCGACGCGGGACTCGAACCCGAGAGCCTCTGCACGGCGGAGCGCCAAAGACACACGCTCTAGCGACCACGGCTACGAGGGCCGGCAGCATTTGTAGTTGTATTTTTAAAATGAGAGGCTGTTATTCGTGTTTTTATTTCTTTGCCATCAAAGAGGATGGAATTGCAGAGCCACTACAAAGCGACCATCTCTCAAAACATTTGACTATCGCTTAAAGCCGTATTCCCCTTGCACCTACAAAACATGAGCAATAACATAATTTATGAGAATGTTTCATCTCGATTAATGTGAAGAAAATGGAATAAGACGTGTTTATAAGAATAGTTTGTGCAAGAGTAGTGAAGGGCATGTGACTGCATGCATCAGATTTTTCTATTTTTTTTTGTCAGGGGTTCTCAAAACATGAATTTCCGGGAAATCTCGGTATCAGATGTGAAATATAATACTTTCTCCACTACTGTTAAGTACGTAGTAGAGAAAGTAAAATACTTTCGTTGAACAATTTTTAGAATAACTGTTGAAATAAATAATGGGTGGTCCTTCGACTGTTATGCACAATAGTGTTGATATCTCGAGCTTCATTGTTCACTCTCTTCACCACAAAGTAAATTACGATAATATTTGGGTGGAAATCGACTCGCAAACCTGCATATTGAGTGTGTATAACAGATGTACACAATTACTAAATAATTGAAAATCGGAGAGCGTCACTGAGCATGCGCGGCCAACCTGTGGTCTCGCCACATGCCCGCCACCAGCAAGAGGAATAGTCAATTCGTGTGCGGGCGATGTGAAGGAAGGAAGAGGTGAGGTTATGTGTGTGTGCGACTGAGGAAGACCACGCGCAAGGTACGTCACGCTGCATGTGTTGTCTCTTCAGATTACAAGTGTCAAACACGAGGCAGGCCACGGCGGGGTTCAGGGGACCTTGTGATTCTTGTTTGGTTAGAAAAGATCTGTTATTCGTCCCTTCTATATTTACTTTAAGGTAGGCAAATATTCCACCATCCTTAAGTATTTATAATTCCATTTGAAGACTATTGTAGTTTGAATACACAGACATAGTGAAAATATTAGGTTAAATACAAGTCAATACGTAATGTAACGAATCTGGTGTCGTTAACCACCTAACAGACGCAATTAATGCGCAAATAGTGGGTATTGTATAGCTAGTTGTAAAAGGCGTTAGAATTATTGAAATGAGTAGCCTCTTTTAACCGATTATTACATCAAAAGTAACCTAAAATACAGTTTAGTTGAATTTGACTTATTAAATGCTGCATTGACGCCATAGTGCTAGTATTGTTGACAATTGAATCTCAAAATAAGCAACGAGAGAAACACCTAAATGAAAGTGAAACTGTAAAACACAATTTTTAATTCTTCCGCCCTTTACCTAAGGCAGGGGATGTGTTGCAACCTGTGTAAATAAGCCCATCGATTTCAGGAACGTCAATTCAATTTCTGCTTGAGGGAGGGGGGGGGGGGGGTGGGCAGGATTGAAGCAGTTTCCTGATTTTTCATGTGTATTCCTAAACACGCATTTATCCCGAACTTTTTCTTTTATTTCTTAAATCTGAAATATTTTTATTAAAAGTAAAGTTGTAATTTTTCTTGTGCTAGGGAGTAGTTACCCTCGTAAATGGTGTCTCTCTGGAAATAAACGCTTTTTTTTCATAACTATAGAGTATGAAGTAAGCTTCACAAATAGTATATTCAACACAGGATTGCCAACTTAGATACTTTTCTAATACCTTAATATTTGTCAAGTATCATTAATAAGGTAACTGTTTTCTGCATTTGTTAATTATTATGCTCTCCGGGATGACTGCGCTCAACCAATGCATCATATCAGTTTTCATTAATGCGGTGTTGTTTTGGTATTTGAATATTTCGTATGTATTTTCAAAATATATAACGGTGCGAAATGTGTATAACCTAGCTGAAAAACGAAACGTCTTATACATAAAAAATATCTTGTGGCAAATTAGAAATTATTTTGTTCTGCAAATCGCTGTTATCTCAGCGTTCTGCATACAATTTCTTACAACCTAATGGAAACCGTTTTTATATTTGTCTTCATTTTATCTACATTCGTTTTTCAAATACTTGCTGCACTCTGACAAAGAATACCAGTGCAAAAGAGAAAAGAATGAATTTAAAATAAGAACTTTGCACGAATATTGAGTCCTTGAGATGCCACAGGTAGAGAAAAGTCATGTACATGTTACGCGACATAAAACTATAGTTTGTGGTTAGGAAGGAAAGTGGTAAACTGTTTATTTCACTTCGGTTACTATGACGACCCGAATTGGCTTCGTTCACAGTAAATTATAAATGCAAACGAGAATTTGCCAGCTGCGTCCAAATTGGATAGAGATATGGGCACTGCTCATTACGTAGCGGGTAAAATAGACCGTAAACGAAGCTTCTAGAAAATGGTAACATTTCACATTATGGAGCACTAAAACTGCTTAAACGGTCCGGCAGTAAATGATGCTGAGAACATGAATACTAAAAGAGGTGTTCGTGTAATAATTTGTAGAAGAAAAGTCTCGAGTTCCATTCATTTAAACTATTACACCAATAAAATGGTATACATTATATAACTAAGATACATTATTGTAATATATGGATACAAAATAGATACATAACTGCTTTTAAATAGCTCTATTATTTAAAAACAAAGGATCAAACAGTGTCACACAGTTAACGCCAATCGATGAAAATTAAACCTAGCCTTAAAAGTAAGAGAAACTACGAAAATAAAATAAAAACGTTTTGCAAGAACTACATATAAATTTGTCCCAATTTTGTAGAACGACCAAATAAAAGTATAGTAGATTCACGATTATCCGAGCTAATAGGAACGTAGACTATCTTGGATAATACGGATGCTGATAGCTGCTAATGGATCGTAAAGACGAAAAGCTTAGTAATTGTTTATTACAACATGATTCGTTAAAAGTTACATGCAATACGCCCTCGTTAAAATAAACAGATTGCAATGTTAAAGAAGAAGATTAGTTTTGAAAAAGCCTTTCATAGTTTTTTCGGCTCTCCTGCCTGTGTTCGACAATAACAACACACTCATTAAAAACGCGTGGTTGTTTATTTTCCTACAGCTCGTTCTGTCAATCCACGACCTCGTTGACTGAAAATAACAAAGTGGTTACTACTGTCATAAACCTATTGATAATTAAAAATAAGAGATTGCTGATACCTGTTACAAATGATTGTTCCAGATTGGATGATGTATCTATATGCGATGTTTATTCTGACACACATGAGAAACATACAGTGATTTCTGCATTGATAATGTTTATAACATTGAATTTTTAGTCGTATATCAATGTGACAGTCGTTTAGGCAATGACAATTCTTGATGCATATCTTAATATCTTACTTCAGTATCATGACATCAGGAATTTCCTTTCCATGTGAGTTTTCTATCAATAGCAGTACATTGATAGAATTCAGCTGATTAGCATGTCTTCGTTGAAAGTGCTTCCAAACGTCTCATGTTAAAGCAGATCCTGAAATGAACTGTAAGTTGCTGATCTAGAGATCCAGAGTGCACGAATTTAGTTTTCATGGGAATGTGCCAAGCCCTTCAGAGGGATAACTCAACAACACTTGGTGATATTTCCAAAATGTCGTTTGGAATTGCCTGTTTTTGGAAAGGAGAGTTGTGGAGATAGAGGAAGCGAACACACGCCTGGCTATTTTCAGAACATTTCCACGTGGATAACTATCTAAAAATAAGGAGTGTTTTATGTTGGCCAGGGTACAACGGAACGGCTCTGTCGCCGGAATTTTTATTATTTTCATCTTGTCCCCTGCCTGAACAAGTTGCCAGATTTACATTCCCCGTATCATTGTGTTATTCAAACACACCGCCACGTAACAGCGCATTTACATTTCTCATTTGTTCTAAGTGTCAGTGTAAATGACCACTGTCTACTTCCTGATCTTCAATACTCTGTTTTATTGCCCTTTTTTCAGTAGCAAGATAAAGGAAGCATATTCCATACAAAAATTCTATGTAGAGATGTCACCGGAAATACATGTTGTGAGATCTCCTGAATAATTAAAAAACACGTTTACTTTCTCTACCACCTATATAATATATATATAGAAGGTTTTGCATTCCACCCAATAACTAGCGTTTTCTGAGAAACATTAGGGCTATAGTTTTAACATATCAACAAGGCTTAGGCCTCTTAGAAAACTTACCCTCTTGTGCTAGCATTGTTGGGATACCAACCTTAATATCCTAGCAGTTGGTACCTTTACGTAGAATGTTTTTTAAAAAATGTAGGCTTTAAGCGATAGCCAAATCTTTCAAAATTGGTCGCTATGTGATGAACTTGAAATTCCGTTCTCTTGGCATGGCAAAGAGACAAAAATGAAAAACGACTTCTCATTTGAGAAAAGTGTAATTATCTGTTGGAAAATTCAGAGAAGGAAAAAGGAATAACTCGAAAATGGTTCGTCCCACAAAAAGTACTTCATACAAATTGCGTGTTTTAACGAGATCTACATTTTAATGTAGTAAGATTCTGTTTACTAGTTGTGTTCAAGTCATTCAGAATGAAGAGGATTTTTGAGTACATTCTAAGAAAATTCTAGATATACATTTAATTTTTCATGAAAACGTTTTTTGAACATATGGTAGGTATTATCAAAATCTTTAGAGCCATTTTGATAAAATCAACATTTTTAAAAAATGTTTCACGTAAACGGTAGTCTGGGGTGGGTTGATTTTCTTGAAAATCTTCGTGTTGCATCCTTGGAAGATACTGAACTTTTTGACTTATGCTGTTTACACACACACACGAACATTTTTCTAAAAATGTTTTTTTTTTATTCAGGGGAATTCAAAACGTGCATTTCTACTAGAACCTGGTTTGGAATTTTGGGCGGAATGCAATACAGGGTTGCTGCAAATGATTGAAGCGATTTCACATGTTTATTAGAGCTGTATTTTTCGACAAAATGTCACCAAACTTTACAGGTACGCAGAAAAACGCAAAAGATTCTGTTTTGTCTCATCCATGTTTCAGATTTCTACCACGAGAGGCGGGCAGGTAGCAATTAGTCAAATGGCCACAGGCGAGGAGAGAACATATGCTGTGCTTGTGTTTCATTCTCTTAGATCTGCTATCATAGTGTAGCGACATTTCAGAATAAAATTCAACAAAGAGCTACGGTTTCATTTTTTCATGAAACCTTCCAAACTCGCTGTTGTGGAATGTTCAACTCTTTGGATGTTCTGTTCGTCGACTTATGCGGTCTACGTGTAAAACTCATTCGTTTCTTCACTCACTGCAGACCGGCCCACCGATTTCTCTTTACAGAAGCATCCTGTAGTTAGAAATTGCTGGTACCATGGCCGAAGGTGTTGGTAGATGGTGGTTCTAATGGTTTTACAAAGTTTAAAATTGGAACCCTTAAAAATGCAGTTCTTAAAAATCTGAGGTGTTGCACTCAAATGGCTTTCTCTACTCTTGTACTAACTATTGTTACAAACTCTTATTCCTCTATCTTCTTGATGTTAGTCGAGATAAACATTTCCATGGCAATTTGCTTGTAGGTGCAAGGGGAATATGGCCATACATAGGCTTTGAGCGATAGTTAAATCTTTTAAAGCTTTCAAATTCCATTTTAGAAAAGTTTAAGTACTGAAAAACTCACATAAATAACAAGGAATATCTCCAAAATGGTTCACTCCACAAAAAATGCATTTGGACATACTTGGTTGCTTTAACGGGATCTACATTTTTGTACAGTAAGATTTCGGTTTACCAGTTATGCAAAAGTCATTAAGAGTAAACAAGACTACATGGGCTATAGACAGAAAATTCAAAATATACATTTATTTTCATTTTCCATAAAAATATCTTTAAAATGTGGCATTTTAAACAAAATCGTCAGAGTAATTTTTGAGAAAATCAGAATTTTAGAAAAATTTTACATGTAAAGGATACCTAGTTTAGTGTAGAGTAATATTCTTCAAAATCTTCATGTCGTATCCTAGAAAGATATTAAACTTAAATACCTACTTTGGTTTTTAAGCGACTTATCGTTTTTTGAGTTATGCTGTTTACAGACAGACACACACACACACACACACACACACACACACACACACACACACACACACACAAACATTCACACTAACACTCACAGACACAAGCGGGCCTTTTTTGGATCCAGGGGACCTCGAAATGTGTATGTCCGATGAAATCTCGACATCGAAATACAATGCCTACTTCCTCTACTTATTATAAATAGTAGAAAAAGTAAACAGGACTAATGGTATTGATATCCAAAAGGAATGGATTTTAGACTATTATTTTAAAAGATTTGAGAAATGCCAATGAAATGACGCAAATGTAGTAAATTTGTCCAAAGTTTCAAAATACGTGTAATAAACTGGTAAAAATATTTAAATGATAGGGAAATTAATGAAGATTTGAGTAAGTTGAGAGAGCAAATGATAAAGCGTTTTCCCTTATCACACGTTGGCGATATAATTAACATATGGAAGCAGGCAGATATAACGCGCCAGTTAGCAGGTAGGAGAATCTGTGGCATGCGGTCCGACCGGATTGTTTCATGTCGATGTTGTTTTGTTTGGTGCTGGGACTCCTCGGTCCGGTCCAGTGCCTGGCCATCATTGTCATCTTCCATTTGTCTGCAAAAATATCTTTCCTGCCTCACATTATTAATATTCATTTATTCACCAGATGACCTGGCCTATTATAATGTCGTTAGTATCCATCAAGGCTTTTTAAGTGTGTGTACTAATTCTCATACACATTTACACATTTTTACCTTCTCTACCTCCTACGTGTAGGAGGTAAAGAAAGGAATTATTGTGTTTCACCCAAAACTTCTATATAGAGATTTCACGGGAAATTTACAGTTTGAATTTACGGTGAACTCCGAAGAAAGCCATGCGTGTATGTAAACAGCGAAACGAAAAGTCGAATCGATACTAAATTCCACGTATTTGAATCAAACCCTGTTTAAGCATGCAGGGTTTCAAGAAAACTGCTAGAACATATGGAAAGGTCTCCTACATTACTTTCTCTACTATGTATAGTAAGTAGAGGAAGTGTTGTATTCCACCCAAAAATTCAATGTCGAGATTTCACCGGAAATATATGTTTTGAGGCCCCTGAATAAAAATAAAAAAAAAAGCATTTCTAGAGAAAGGCCCTCGCGCGCGCGCGCGCGCGTGCGTGTGTGTGTGTGTGTGTGTGTGTGTGTGTGTGTGTGTGCAGCGTAACTCAAAAACGAAAAGGTGGTTAAAAACCTAAGTTGGTATTTAAGTTCAATATCTTTTAAGGATGCGACACGAAGATTTTGAAGAAAATTCCTCCGCCCTAAACTGCCCTTTACATGGAAAGTGTTTCGAAAATTTTGATTTTCTCGAAAATTTTGATTTTCTCGAAAATGGCTCCAACGGTTTTGAATAAAATGCCATATGTTTAAGATATTTTTATGGCAAATGAAATATATATTTTGGAATTTCTGGCTTTAGCCAATGTAGTCCTGTTTACTTTTAAGGACCTTGGCATAACTGATAAACCGGAAGAGATAGACCAAGTCTTACTGCACAAAAATGCAGGTCTCGTTAAAACACACAATATTGTCAAAAGGAATTTTTTTGTGGATTGAACTATTTCGAAGATATTCTTTGTTATTTGTGTGAGTTTTGCAATATTGTACTTTGCTCAAATGGAAGGTCGTTATTCATTTTTTTATATCTTAGCGGTGCAAAGAGAACGGAATTTCAAATCCTTTATATGGTGATCAGCTTCAAAAGATTTGACTACCGCTGAAAGCCGCATTCCCCTTGTACCTACAAGGAAATAAACAATAATATAATTTCCACAAATATTTATCTCACTAAAATGAAGAAGATAGAAGAATAGGTGTTTGTAGGAATAGTTGGTACAAGAGTAGAGGAAGACATGTGAGTGCAGCACAACATATTTTTATTTTCTCTATTACTTACCAATGTCGAGGTTTCGCAGGAAACTTATTTTAAGCTTTCCTGAATTAAAAATAGAAGTATTTTAAAATGGCTTGTGTATGTCTGTTAAGACATAAAGTAGCAAACTGGGGCTACTCAAATAAATTCAGCATCTTCCAAAGATGCATTATAAAGCTTCCCCTTCCTCAAAGAAAAATACTGTTTACATGGACAATTGGATTCTCTCAAAAATGCCTCAAACGACTTTAATTAAAATTCCACTTGTTTCCGATATTAGTGTGACAAAATGTTATACCTAAGTAGGTACTGTTGATTTTCTGCGAATATCCTTTGAAGTCCTCTTCGTTCTGAACGAATTTTGTATAATTAGTAAACCGTAAGAGCGAGAATGGCTCAATGAGTTTGTTTCATATACTATTTATAAACGAAATTTGTAGGACTAATAAAATATTTTGTATGTTATAGGAATAACCCTAAAATCCTCTTCATTCACGAAGAAATTTGTATACTTTTCTATAATGGGAATGTAAACTATAGGATATATACAAAAATTAAAGCACACAATTATTTCAGATAACTTATTTGTAGCAACAGCCATTTCCGAGGTATCCGTTGTGATTTTGATTGTTTCGGTATAAGTACTGTCATCGTTGTCCCTCGTTTGGGGTAACAACCTAGCGTCTAGTTCCCGAGGTCGCGGGTTGAAGCCCGGCGAAATGGGTTGGATTTTTTCAGGGGTAAAAATCTTTAGCATGACATCTTTTGGAAGGGAAGTAAAGTTGGTGGTCCTGTGTGGTAGATTTACGGCACGTAAAAGGACCTCCAACCTGATAAAGAGGCCTCTGAGCAAAATTAAGTGATCTTCCATGCCCAATATAGAATCGGGCACTGAGAACCACAGCAGTTAGTGTGTCCATAAATACATAACTAAATAAAACGCTTTGTCATTATTCAATTGTTTCTCGTGATGTGATGGAAGCACTGTCAAATTTGAAGACCAGCGTATAGTGATTCGTTTTTAACATGATTATCTTGTACCTATAACCAATGTAACTATTTCTGCGAAGGATTATCTCCATTAACATGAAGCAGATTGAAAAATAAGTTTAGGAATAACACTGAGAAGCTATGTAAAATAAACGATATGGATAGAGAAATCCATGTGAGTAAAATAGGATTACAACGTGGGTCATTACTAAAGCCACAATTAGTCACCTTACCGTGTGCATGGGACTGTTTCGTTCAGTACTGACGGCTGGCCTCTCGGTCTGGGCGAACACACTCACGGCATAGATGAAACTCCTACACACGATGCGCTACTAAAAATTGTGCCATATTTTTTTTAATGCTATCTTGAGAAATTAAGGAATGGCGGCATACGCCTACAAAAAGTATAAACTATTTCAAAATTTAAACAAAAAGCAACAAATATCTCGTGAATCATTAATGATACAAAATTTGACATAAACTGTGTATTTTAAATGTGGTCTACATTTTCCCTGTATTCAAGTTTGTCTGCTACTTAGTATATGTAGCTTGTCAGTTATTAGAAAATTATACAAAATCCATTCAGAATGAAGAAACTTCACTGGCCGTTCGCAAAGAAACTCAATAAATTTATGTTTTATGGAGTCATAAAAAGAAAAGTTTACAGCACATCTAAACAGTTTCAAGTGGGATAAATATGCAGTTTTCAAATTTTTAAGACACGCTATTTATTATAGTGTTAAACTGTTTAGCTCAGTGGGGCCCTAAACTTAATTCTCGTAATATATTTTCATTTTCCAAAGCTGCTTATTACGGACTTTTGTAATGGTTTATAAATAGAATGTACACAAGTTACGGTTACAACCATTCCATTCGTAAAATAATTTCACTTCAGTCACAAATTGCATGCATCTAATCTTGTCAATATCTTACACATATGGTAATTTAGCAGCTGAGAAAAATAAGAATAACGGAAGGTTAAGAGTACTTTAGGGCGAGGTAATTTAAAATATTCGTGTCCCATCTTTAAAATGAGCTTAAATGCAAGTTTGGTATTTTTCCAAATTCTCGTTTTTCATCTATGCTGTACACACAAACACACAGGCACACAAGTACACACATGTCCACTCTTTCACTCACATACGTACGGAGTCGCGCGTATGTATATTGTATATACCAGGTGGAAGGTAGTGCTTCGGCCCTACGTTAACTAGGGATTCTACATGAGTAGTGTAACAAATATAACCAATACAATTATTATCCCAAAGAACTGTTTCGCCGAAAAAAATCAATTGTTCAAATATTTGGAGCCTTCTAGCTTCTTGACGACTGTTTAATTATTTCACTAACTGTCGAGCAAACATTGTGTGAACATTGCTGCAACGCATTTCTACCCCAATTCGAATACATTTAGTTAGTTGTTAACGTGACGTTGCTAAACCTCTCTTAGAAATTAAACTTTGCATAAGCAGACAGTAAATGCAGAGAGGTACTGACACGACATTTTGGAACCATTTTACCACGAACTGGCAGAAGAAGAGAAATCATAATGGTGGTTTCAACAAGATTCTGCTACTGCCCATACACCAGAGGGGTTCATGAAGAAAATTAGGGAAGTGTTTGAAGATTTGTGGGGTAACCTGAAAGACAAAGTTTATGAGACAAAGCCTCATACATTGGAAGAACTAAAACATCAGCTAGAAATGAAGTCGGAAACATTACAGTGGCCCAACTTAATTGTGTGAATCAGAATATGTTCTCTTAATATAAAGCTTGTTTAGCCGAGGGTGTGTGTGTGTGTGTGTGTGTGTGTGTGTGTGTGTGTGTGTGTGGGACGTGGGGGATGTGCATGGGCGTGGGTGCGTGCACGGGTGCGTGCGTGGGTGCGTGGGTGTGTGCATAGCACTACTCAAAAGCGAAAATTGGGTTAAAAACCAAAGTTGTAATATATTTCAAGAATGTGACACGAAGATTTTGAAAAAAAAAAAAAAAATTCTCTGCCCTAAACTACCCTTTACATGGAACATTTTTCGGATTCTCAAAAATGGCTCTAACGATTTTGATTAAAATCCCGTATATTTAAGATATTTTTACGGCAAATGAAACGTATATTTTGAATTTTCTGGTTATAGTCCATGTAGTCCTGTTTATTCTTGATGACTTTTTGCATAACTCGTAAACCGTAAGAGTAGTGGTGGCAGTTCCATTACCGGTAAGAAACACACTTGAGGTAAACAAGGCGAGCGGCAGCTCCAAGCACGTGCCCGCTGTGAATGATGCAATTAGCAACACTCAGCATGAGTGAAACATTGATCTCATATCTTTCTTGTGTTGTTACTTTAAAAATGCGCTACTGAATGTGTTTAATTTCATTGCTATGTATTTCACATTTTATTTGAAATGAATTGAAATGAATAGTTATCACATATAGATTATATATTCTGTGTACGTGTAAGACGGAGTAATACATCAGCATGTTTCTTAGGACCTAGCATAGTAATGTTGTTGTAGTCGTTCTTGTTAATCCAGAGCTTCTCGATACAATTTTTCTCAGAGTTCTTAAAATTGTTACGTTTTTCTTCAATTCCATCTTGTGTGTCCAAATTGTTGCTCTATAGCCGAATTCGCCAGTCATAATCTGGTATGATATATTCTTGTCACTTCTAATGATACTTTGCAGGTACTATTTGTTAACGCTGCGAGATTCACCATTACATTGCTTGCTTTTGCTGTTTTGCTGGCTATGTAAACATCACATTTTTGCTTTTCATCCAACTGTATGCCTAAGACGATTTATTTTCTGTTTTAATGAGTTCGTTATATATTTTTATTATGGAGTTTCTTCCATATTTCCTTTTAATAGTGTGTATGCAGACTCAGCTGATGCTATTGCTAATTTAGCACTTTTGCACCATATTTATAATTTATTTATTCCTTCCTCCTCATTCTTGTTCTTCTTGTTCTTCTTGTTCTTGTTGTTGTTGTTCTTCTTCTTCTTCTTATTATTATTATTGTTCTTGTTGTTATTGTTATTCTTCTTCTTATTATTGTTATTATTATTATTATTATTATTATTATTATTATTATTATTATTATTATTATTATTATTATTATTATTATTATTATTATTATTATTATTATTATTATTATTATTATTATTATTATTATTAATCATCATCATGTTTCCTTTGCTTTGTCCTTTCAACAAAAACATGACGTCATCGCTGTAGGCTGTTATTCCTTTTCTTTCGACTATTAGCTTATAATTCTTCTAACATGGGTCCTGGTAATATGTCCCAACACAAGGGTCAAAGAATGGATCCTTGTGGACATACTGTGGTTATTTCCTTAATGACTTTGAAATTTCCTCGTACACATACACGTCCATCATTACCATAGCGTTTTAAACTATTGTATGTACTTCTAAGATATTATTTCCTAATTAATATTAAATAACTGTAGTCCTTATACATTATCTAAAGCTCCTGCAATATCTATAAAGATTCCAGTTTCGTACGAATCGCTGGGGAATTTAATACCGTTCTGGCAAGTTGGCCATGGTGGCCTAGTCGTTAAAGCAGCCGCTCGATAAGAGGAAGATCCGTGGTTCAAATCCCGGCTGTGGTATTGAATTTTTCAGTCCTGATTCCACTTCTTAAACATTACCCCCATGCGACTTGTGTGTTAAAAAACACCAGCAGTAAGTTTGTTGGCATAAATTAAATAATAAAACCATATTTTTCTTCGTTTTGCCAGTAAACAACCCCTATTCGGTTATTCTTTTACGTAAAAGTTTTTGTAATATTTTCTCCATTGTCTTTGAGAGATATATGGATCGAAAAGACGTCAAGTGTTTGGGGAACTTTATCTTTAGCCTTCTTTAATATGGTTGCGTTTGCTTCCTTATAAGAAAATGGAACTTTTCCCTTAACTATACAATCATCCATTAGTTTGCACAAATATGGTGCAGTAGTATTGTCCAGGTTTCGTGTCACTTCAAGTGGAATTCCATGTGGTCTTGATGCTTCACCTTTTTTCAGTTACCTTATGGCCTCCTTTACCTCCGTAATGTCGAATGGATATACAGCATTTGTATTCATACATTCCATGTCGTATTCTTCACTCTTGTTAGTATGTTCCTACTTGTCGTCATATTTCTTACCTGGTGGTAATAACGTATCCAATAAAACATTCACTCATACGATCCAGGTTTTAGTTTTTCTTCCATTTCCTTTCTCTAGTGTATAAGTTACTCCGAACGCTTATTTTTTCCACCATTATTTCATAAGGTGCAACTCAGATATTGTCTTTTGTTCAAGAACATTTTCTCATGATTTTCTTCAATTTCACCTTCGGGATTTTTGTTTTAATTCTCTGTAGTTTCTAAGTTTCTGTCCTTTTCTTCCCCTGTTCTTCTTCTCTGATCTGTTCGTTTTGCTTTTCGTACTCTACTTCTTTGCTTTTGTAATGTTTCATTCCATGGTTTGTATCCCTTATAATTCGTATCTCTTTTCGCAACACAGTATCCACTGCTTCTTAAATTCTATCAGTTAGCTGCTTTTTTACTTTCTCTACTACGTATAGTAAGAAGAGGAAGTATTGCATTCCACCCAAAAATTCCATGTCGAGATTTCACCGGAAATATGTTTTGAGGCTTCCTGAATAATAATAATAAAAAAAAAAAAAAAGTATTCCTAGAAAAGATACGCGCGCGTGCATGTGTGTGTGTGTGTATGTGTGTGTGTGCGCGTGTGTGTGTGTCTGTGTGTCTGTCAGTGTGTCTGTGGGCAGCAAAACTCGAGGAAAAATCGGTTAAAAACCAAAGTTAGTATTTAAGTTTAATATCTTTTAAGGATGCGACTCGAAGATTTTCAAGAAAATTCCTACACCCTAAACTGTCCTTTAGATGGAAAATTTTTCAAAAATTTTGATTTTCTGGAAAATGGCTCTAACAATTTTGATTACAATGTCACATGTTTAAGATATTTTTATGACAAATGACATGTATATCTTGAATTTTCTGGCTATAGCCCAGGTAGTCCTGTTTACTCTGGTTGACTTTTGAATAACTAGTAAACCGTAAGAGTACAGTAAATCATACTGTACAAAAATGCAGACCTTACTAAAATACACAATTTATGTCCAAATGAATTTTTTTGGTAGAGTGAACAATTTCGGAGATATTCCTTGTTATTTGTGTGAGTTTTGAAAAACAAACTTTCGTCAAATGGAAGATTGTGATTAATTTGTTTATATCTTAACCGTGCACGCTCAAAGCCTAATGTATTCCCATATCCCCCTTGTACCTACAAGAAAATAAACAATAAGATAATTTCAGAAAATGTTTATCTCAACTAACACGAAAAAGATATAGGAACAGGAGTTTGTAATTATGGTTAGTACAAGTAGAGTAGAGAAAGTCATGTGAGTGCAACACAAATCACGTTTTTATCTTTTGTATTAGCATCATCTGATTTTCGTGATACTCCAGTATCCTAAATTCCTGTTTGAATTTGTGCCAATCCAGACTTTGGTTAAATATCTGGTTCGCTTATTATGTTTGAATTTGATTTCCTTTTATAATCACAGTCGAAATAAATGAGATTATGGTCACTTGTAATTAACTGTTGAGCCATTTTGCAATTGTTTTGGGATGTTGTTGTCTATATCCACTGTTTGGGTTAAATCTATGTTCTTCGATGCCGCAGCTCTGTTTTCATAAGCAAATTTAATTGTCTCTTCGATTTTATATGTCTTGTTAATAAGAATTTTATTATCATATCCTTCATTTTTTAATCCCTATCATACGTAGTTTTGCTTCACGACCATAAAGACCACACTTGCGTCCATGGTAGGCAACATTGGTTTATGCTTATATGTTCCCAAGATTTTCTTCATATGTTACAAGTGTTCTTCAATTTCACCCACATACTGAAAATAATGTTTACGTATTATTATATTGAGTTTTCCTAATCTCTATACACTTTATATATTCATCACAGAGTTGCGTAAATTTAAAACATTTATATCCGTGTTATTTATAGCTCTTGCCACTTTTGATTGATATCTTTCCATTATAGTTGTCGATATAATGGGCATATGTATTAAACATTACATTTACTACGTAATATTCTTATATACCCATGATTTCAAAATACGTGTAAGTCTTCTAACAAGACTGTATGTGTGAGTGTGTGCGTGTTAGTGTGTGTATGTGTGTGTGCGTGTGTGAGTGTGTGTGTGTGTGCGCGCGCGCGAGCGTGTACGGTGAAGGGTAGGACTCAAAACCGGAAATTCAGTTAAACGCCAAGCTTGGTATTTACGTTCAGCAACTTCCAAGGATGGAGCACGAAGTATTTAAGTGCCCCGCCAGACTACCCTTTACATGGACCATTGTTGTAATTGGTTGATTTTCTCAACGTGGCTCTAACCCTAACGAAATCACGAAAGGGAGTTTTTGTCCTGGACATGCAAAGAAAATGACATCCCATAGGGACCGTTTCTTGAAAGATCGCTTAAGCTTAGCATACTCTCCCCTTCTCATTGTAGCTACAAGGAAGTACGTAATAAGACATTTCTACAATTGTCTGTTTCGACTAATATGAAAAAAAAAAAACATAGAAGAGAAGTTTTTTAAAAATAATGTGCACAAGAGTGAGTAGAGAAAGTCATGCGAGCACACACATCACATTTTTATTTTGTTTCTCTCCACCAATGTGATGTAATACACAACTATTGCCCAGAGTGTGAGAACCTGGATCCGAGAACAGTCTGACACAAATAGTGTCGGTTACACCCACAAGACACCTTCACTCTTTGTAAACACACAGGTACCAGAATCCGACCCCAAGGTCAACTCCGGAAAAATCTCCTTCTCTACAGGCTAGTGTCGCCGATGCCGTCACTATCTGATAGATTCGATCCGATTTGGTTCACGGCAAGCCTACGCCACGTCAGGTCTGATTACGTTCACGGCTGCACCTGTGTCTACTAGTATCCGACCGTCCGCGAAGTTGTCCTCCATTGTTCGGCCAAAGCACTCGAGGGTATGGCAACACGGCCCCGACGGACCTTTCGCCATGCCGATCCTTATTCGTTTTCCTCCTGATGTAGACTTGGTTGCATACAGTCCTTCATTAGGTGTCCTGGTTGGCCACGTGTCAACACACATTACTTGGAAGACTTCGTCGACGTTCCTGAACTGATCCTCTGTCCCCCACGTGCCGAATACTCCAGGTCTTCATGTTGGGACGTTGTCACCCAAAACACCTCCATTCTCAACGCGGCCGTTAGCCTCGTGATAGTATTGTAATCGCCTAGCATCAGATGCTGTCGTACGCCGGCGTTACCCACTCGGTCGAAAAAATGAGTAGGCAGCTTCCTGGGACACATAACTAAGTGAAAGGTTCATCAGAGCCTTGTTCACCAGCGGACGAACTGCTGCAGCGTCTCCCTTGGCTGCTGCAGCCTTGACTTGAGAAATTAAAATTATTTTAACGACGCTGTCAATTGCCAGGATCACATCAGCGTGGTCAGTGTGCCGGAATTTCGTCCCGCAGGAGTTATTTTACATGCCAGTAAATCTACTGACATGAAGCCGTCGTTTCTAAGCACACTTAAAAGCCATCGGTCTGAGCCGGATTTGATCCCATGACCTTGGGATCACTAGGTCAGCGTCTAACCAACTGAGCCACTCAGACCGAACCTTGACTTGAGCTGGCTACGATAAGCTTCATACGAGCCATTGTTTTCGAATAGGTTTTCCAGGACTTTTCAGATATCTCCGGTACCACTAGAAGTTTTGCCGCCGATCCTTGGGGTCGAGTTATCAGCTGTGCGACTTCCTTCTTTGCAGATTAACATTTATTGGTGGCGATGGCGGTGAATTGTCAGCAGAAGATCTCAAAATTTGATGTTCCTTCGTATGTGGGTAGCTTAGCATGCGCGAATGTTATGTCGCGTCTGCTCGACCAACTCTTTCACTAAGCATTCCTTCCACAATTGCGTTAATTTCTTGGCGCTGCCGTCCACTCTTCCTTCAAGACGTTAATCCGTTTCTTGACGTCCTTCAGGGCGCTAATGCATTAGCTAAGGTCTTCCACCTCTCAATCAGCTCTTCCGTGCTCTTCTCCACGCCGGCCGGTCATTCTCGTGCTAAAATGCAAAAACAGATTAATTTTATATCCTCAAACAGTCAACAATAGCTTTAAACAGTTCGTTATTAGCCTCTATTAAATAATAAACAACGTAACTGGTGTTGTTTATTCTCACACCGACCCACGTATACCCTGAGAAAAAGAATCCATAACTTGTAGCAGCCGGCAGCAGAAGTCATAGAAAACGGGAATATGAGGCGGCATCTAAAGGTGACGCATACAAGGGTGATGGTATCAAGCGTCACTAAGGATGGTTAGAGATGTAAGGATGTCCGCCACTGTATTTGTTGTTGCTAGGCATAAGTGTAACAAAGAATCGTTGCCGAAGAAGCTTCTTTGGATTTTTATTAGCATATCAGATAAGTACTAGCCAATTATGACGCTCAGAACAGATAGTTCACAAAGATTTTGAAATATGAGTATATGTACAAGGCACATCCAGAAAGTAAGTGTTCCTATTTTTTTGAAACAAAGAAAACATAGACGAAAAAGTTTATTGGCAACGGGTACAGCAAAGTTTGAGCTATTTTTTTGACATAGTCACCACAAGAATTGATACACTTGTATCGTGGATCAAATTGTGTTCCTGTGTCGTAGAAGTCCGCCGCCCGTGAAAGAAACCAGTATGTGACAGTCGTCTTCAGTTCTTCGTGGTTGTCAAAACACTGAATGGGGGAGAGGAACTTCTTGAGATGCAAGAAAAGAGGGGAATCGTTGGGAACAACATCAGGACTGCAAGGTGGATGATTAAGCAGTTCCCAACCAAAGTCTTGCAGAGTTGCTGTGCGCCGACACGTATGTGGACGAGCATTGTCATGCAGCAGCACAACACCTGCAGTAAACATTCGACGCCTCTTGTCCACGATGAATTTTGATCGGCGCTGTTTTGTGCAGTAAGGAACCTTAACATTGGCCAAACCTCGCAGCGGCGGGAGAACGAATGAAAGTCGCTATTTCGGGACACTGCTGCCGCGCTACTGGCACCAAGCGGGATCTGTCCAGTCAGCATGTGATTGATACGTCATAGATCTTTTACGCATGCGCAGTTTTCCGGCCAAATATGTTTACTTTAAAGGAAACACAATCAGAAAACTTAATTTCTGGATACACCTCATAGTTTCCTTAAAATGAAATACTGAAATAAAATTAATGAAAACACAGAACACAGTCCGACTCCTTCATTGAAGCAGGTATATCCCTTATATATTTGTCGTTCCCAGTCTGAATAGGCGTAACAAACTGAGAGCGTTTCTCTGTTTATAAACTTCATATTGAAAGAAGGCATAGGCAAATGCTTACTCTAATATGGTACACGGGTACACGCTTCCAAACATGGTGGCAATTTATAATCCAAAATCCTTATGCTGGGGAAATATACCTTTAGAAAAAAGCTTTTAAAATGTGCCCTTTCGTTGTTCTGATTTAAAGAGAAGGATCCACTTGTAGATCACAAGCTGATATCTACATGGCTGATGCTCATTGCTTACTTTCATAGGGTCTTTGAAAGGAAGGTGCTTATCCTTCATTGTCAAAGTCAGAAAATCTTTCATTAAATTCCTGAATTATAACCTCAGAACATTAACAAAATCAGGGAAGTTCCCATATTTAATACCATGACAACTCTTCTCACGGTGGAAAAATATGTCAAAATAATTTCTAGTTAAAGGTGGTTTCAAATCTTCAAATTTATTTCGAAATCCAACAATGTCAACAAATAACTGAGGTACACCTTTATCTTTGACCCGAAGTCTCTGGTTCAGCTTATTCAAGTATCCTGTCAGATCAATCATGGAAGCCAGCTACCTTTTATGGTCTGTCTTCAATCAGTTGTACCAAATTTTCACTCTCTTTGAAATTGTCTCTGAAAAATAATTGGATCTCATTTCTCAGTACGACGAATATCTGTAGACATCTACCTGCACTTAACCAGCGTACGTTTGCATGCTGTAGTAGATGCCTATATTGAACTTTACTTTGTCCAAAAAGTCCCAGTTCCTGCAGTGCACTTGTACCTTATTACTACCTCGAATCTTGTTGGTAACTTTCATAACTATTCATTGCTTCACTTCGTTTCACTGACTCCCCACATAACACCTCTTGGTAAATATACAATGTAGCATTGGGCAACTTATTCTAGCTTTTTAAATTTGGCTACCAATTATTTGACTCGTATATCATTGTTGGAAGGAGACGAGCTAACAATACAGAAACACGTTTCAAAATCGCCATACGGTTGCGCTGCTTTGTTAAATATTTTAAATATATCTTCTGTTTTGGTGCTTGAATTTAAGGAGCACAAGTTCCTCATGTATTGGAAAACCACTGAAGATCATGCGTATGAAAATCAGAAGTTGAACGTTGTCAGTTTGATCGACACTGTCGTTTTAAACATAAGGGAAAATAGGTACATTTTCCTGTCTTCTAATTATTTATTATCCACTCCCATACTCTGTACTCTTCTTGAAATTATTTGGTGAGAAAGTGGAACATATGCAAATTTTGAATTTCCCAAATGTGTTAAGATAATCGTGCTTTTAACTACTTCACTATCACTAAACTCTTTTGCAAGTTTCAGCGATATACCACAGGTGCAGTGCTCCTTTATATCTTTCTAGTTGTTCATGAGAAGTAATGTAGTGTCTCTTTAATTGTACCCTTTACAAGAAGCAATCACTTGCATGCCTAAAACTCATTGCAACTTACCCTTATTATTTTGGTGAACGTATATCATAGTTTAAAATCTATGTTCGTTTTGGATTCTTCTGTTCTTGCTGAACGCATTCATATTTTACTCGTAAGCACAAACCTATTCTAAAGTGTACATAACTTTGCACGTATAAACCCAAAACTGAATTAGAAAACAGGCTTTCCCTTAACGAAGAGAAAAGCAAAAATATTCCCTGAAAGTGGCACGGCCTATTGGATCATGCTTTCAATGTTACCCAAGGTCATGGTTATGACCTTGAACAAAACACCCCAGAGTCGTTAGTATAGTAAGGGTAGTCGATGACTCTCCTGTTTCACATAAAAGGGTGACTGTTATCTGTAGTGAAAGTTTACTTCTATTGTTTTCCTTTACCTGATTACCCTCCCCTTACGTAGGACTTACACCCCCTAGGACTTGCAAACCAGTGCCTTGGGTCAGACGCCTGTCGGGGAGCACAGGAAGCTATGGACCGGACAGAGTGAACACTTGGAAGTGGGTAGTCAGCCCAGCACCAGGTATGAGAGTGAGGAAGAGGATGATATAAAATGCAGGTGAAATAGATGATTCGAAAGGTGATAATGAAGCAACTGGTGGAATGAATGGCGAGGGAGACCGGAGAACCCCGAAACCCCGAGAAAACCCGCCCTGTCCCCGCTTCTTCCAACACTAATACCACATGCGGATTCCTAGGACCAAACCCGGGCCGCCTAGGTGGTAGGCGTTTACTACACATTTTATATATCCCTTTAAAAAAACATGCGGTAGGTCCGGCAGCAGTGTCACAAGTGTGTCAAGTTACTCCAACACTAGAATCAAAGACGCCGAAGTGGAAACGCAACCAGCTGCAAAAGTGAACATTGTTCAAAACAGTGAATCACAAGTGATATTGCATTTGCCAAGTTACACCAGGGCCGAAGTCAAACAGGCGGAAGTGGCAACGTAATCAGCAACCCTGCTATATACGATGAGTGCACTTTGGCACGAAATTTGAAATTGCTAGATGAATATTATTCTAATATGTGATGCCTATATTAATAATGAGAGTGTTAAATTAATGAAGTATTAGAAGTATCCGCAGACCAAAAACTATGTATGGGGGAAGACTGCGTGCTGTATAGGCCCGCTTTAGACTGTCAGAGAAGTTTCATTACAAATTGATACATATACTACGAGAAGGTAACACATCTGTGAAAACTGGAAAAACCACAAATGTAAGATATATTGTGGAAGTTTTTGGCAGTTATTAAACACATTATTATTACTATTATTATTAAAATTATTATTGTTATTGTTGTTATTGTCATTATCATTATTATTATTGTTGTTGTTGTTATCATCACTTTGTTTACAAAATTTCAAAATTCTAGCTTGTATGGTTATTTTGAAACTAATTTTATTGTACAAACTCATTGTTCCTATAAAAATTCTCCATACTTTTTTAAAAATACTATATAAAATATAAGTTTTGCAATAAATGCGTTTACAAAATGATCTATCATATTAGATGTTTTATATTATCACTCTTTATTGTAGAAAAATATTACTTTTGTACTTTCCCAATTTTTCTGTTTATCATTAGTAACTAGTATTATTTTAATAATGTACATGCTCCTTGCCTTTAATGTATCATTGAGAGAAAGCACCACCTTATTTTAAAGAAATTGCAAAAATATGGAGCATTTTGAGTATGAAAAAAATACTGAAAAAAAGGGTTTGAGGGAAAACAAGATTTAAAGTTGGACATGTCTATTAATAACCTTGTGTCTGTTCATATACAGCTTTAATTAACTGACAGTTTAAATGCGCCAAGTGGGGAAAAAACAAATAAATAAAATAGAAAATAAACATATATTCTTTAAATGGCAAATTATGTCTATTTATGCCAACAAACATATTTTTGGTGCTTTTAAACACACAAGCCGTAGTAATTCTTTAAGGATACCCATCTGTGAAATTTTGAAAATCTACAGTTTTCATTGGATTGATTTGAAATTTTAACACAACAATCACTGTATAGTGAGGAGTAAATGTGCTAAATTTCATACATTTAGTCAGATTAGTTGCTAACATATTAATATTTTATTACATTTTCTTAGTATTTGTATGAATGGTTCCCCATGATGCAATTTTGATTTGAAAAACTTAATAATTTTCAGTTATATCCTGTAATAGAATGTTAGCAAATTGATGAGATAATTTCTTAATCTTGTTATTAGTTTGGATGAAAATAAATTTTAAAGTTTAAAATCATTATTTTTTCATTTAAATTTCGAAATGTAAACTTTAATATTTAATTACTCAGCAGTTATTCACGTTATGAAGAAATTATCCCATAATTTCTTTTTAATATTATGTCTAAGCAGGTACACCAAATTTCATGCATAAGTACTGAAAATTGCATCGTGTGGAGCATTTTAAAGAGCAAACAGTGCTAAAAATAAAAACGTGGAAAAACTAAGTTTGAAGTCATGGCAAGGATAATGGAAGTGTATGGATTTAAATGAACATGACCACTTACAGGCAATCAGTTAGACGGCCACGTGACAGTGTTAAAATGGTCGTAAGGCTATAACAAGCATATCAAAATAAAGCAGAAGATTTATACTATTTGCTAAAACAAAAATCCATTTTTGGAAATTTTTGAAATGTTAAGCCTTTTTTCACAGATGCGTATCCTTAAGTTTAAAATTTATATTCTTATCATAAAAAAACTTATTTTTTAAAACTTTTTCATAAAATTCGCTCAAACGTTACTAATGCATTACCCTAAAAGAAGGAATAACAACAATGATATATGTTTATTTCGTCATTGGCGTTAGTAAAATGCTGTTGGAAATGGCAGCGGCTAGTTGCGGAATGTGTTGGAAAAAGTTGACGCTGCTGGTATAACAAGCGTTCTCATATTTATTGACTGTGTGTTGAAGAAGAGTTCTCGCTGCTGAGAATTTCAATGAAGACTCGCATTCCTTCTCTTCAGAAATTATTGCTAGCGATGTTAGCATGGGAAGCTGAAAACCTTTTCCTTGTACTTGCACGCATCTGGCGGCATTGGAGACCACGACCTTCTCTACCGTCTCCTCTATATGCTGCTCTTACAAATACCTACTCATTTATTTAATTCTCTTCAATCCAGAATCATTTTCAAATCACATCCACACATTTCGTAGGTACATAAAAAGATAGTCAGATTTTTTTAAAAGCATGTCGCCGTGTGATGACTAAAATTCCACGCTCTTTGGTAACCGCGAGCAAAACAATTCTGATGTGTTGCACTCATATGACTTTCTCTACTCTTGTGCTATTGTACTAACCATTGTTACAAACTCTTATTCCTATATCTTCTTCATGTGAGTCGAGAGAAACATTTGCAGAAGTTATCTTATTGCTGATTTTCTTATAGATGCAAGGGGAGTATGGGAATACAGTAGGCTTTGAGAGATAGTCGGATCTTTTAAAGTTTTGAAAGTCCGTTTTCTTTGCACGGCCAGAGATAAAAAAGTGAATAACGACATTCTATTTGAGAAAGGTATAAGTTTAGCAAAACTCACACAAATAACAAGGAATATCTCCGAAATGGTTCACTCCACAAAATATGCACTTGGACATAACTTGTGTCTTAACAAATCTACATTTTTGTATAGTAAGATTTGGTGTATCTCCTACGGTTTGTAGTTTATTCAAAAGTCATTCACTATGAAGAGAACTTCACAGGCTAATTCCAGAAAATTCAAAATATATATTTTACATATTACAACGCAAATATCTTAAACATATGAGAGGAAGAATTGGAACTGAAAAATCCAACGCCTCAGCCGGGATCTGAACCACAGACCCTCCGCTTACCAGGTGGGTGCTCTAACCATTAAGCTACTGCCAGAATGGCACTGAAATCTCCAACCAATTCGTATTTCTCCCGGTAAACCACAAATGCAGTCTCACATCAGAGACAATTACCCCAATGGTGACTTACTATCGTAAGTACTTTATGTCCCGGGATTAAACAGCCTTCAGATGGTAATTATTATTTATGCCAACAAACTTACTGCAGTTGTTTTTAAACACACAAGTCGTGTGTGGGCAATGTTTGAGAGGTAGAATTGGAGCTAAAATCTGGCAGGTTGTTACAGTAGCTTAATGGTTCAAGCACCCACTGGTGAGCGGAGGGTCTGTGGTTTAGATCCCGGCTGTGGCGTTGCATTTTTACTTTCTCTACTGGTAAGTAGGGGAAGTATTTGTATTCCACCCAAAAATTCGATGTCGAGATTTCACCGGAAATATGTGTTTTGAGTCCCCCTGAATACAAAAAAAGCATTTTTACAAAAAGGTCCGTGTGTGTGTGTGTGTGTGTGTGTGTGTGTGTGTGTGTGTGTGTGTGTCTGTCTGTCTGTCTGTCTGTCTGTCGATCTGTGGACATCATAACTCAAAAACGAAAAGTCGGTTAAAAACCAAAGTTGGTATTTAAGTTTAATGTCTTTCAAGGATGCGACACGAAGATTTTGAAGAAAATAGCCCCACCCGAAACTACCCTTTACATGAAAAATTTTGTTTTCTTGAAAGTGACTCAAACGATTTTGATTAAAATGCCATATGTTTGAGATATTTTTATGACAAATGAAATGTATATCTTGAATTTTCTGGCTATAGCCCCTGTAGTCGTATTTACTCTGGACTACTTTTGCATAACTGGTAAACCGTTAGAGATAGATCAAATCATACTATACAAAAAATGTAGATCTCGCTAAAATACACAATTTATGTCTGAATAAATTTTCTTGTAGGGTGAAACATTTCGGACATATTCCTTGTTATGTGTGTGAATTTCAGAAAACTTAAAACTTTCGTGAAGTGGAACATCGTTGTTCCTTTTTTATATGTTAAGGGTGCAAAGAGAACGGAATCTCAAAGCTTTAAAAGATTTGACTATCGCACAAAGTCTACTGTATTCTAACATTCCCCTTGTACCTACAAGGAAATAAGCAATAAGATAATTTGTACAAATGTTTATCTCAACTAACACGAAGAAGATATAGGAATAAGAGTTTGTAAGAATGGTTAGTACAAGAGTAGAGAAAGTCATGTGAGTGCAATACATCAGATTTTTTAGTTCCAGTTCTACCTCTCAAGCATTGCCCACACATGACTTGTATGTTTAAAAACACCGGCAGTAAGTTTGTTGCCACAAATAAAAAATAATCTTAAACATATGTCGGTCTAGGTGGCACAGTTGGTTAGGCGCTGACCTACTGATCCAAGGTCGCAAGTTCAAACCCAGCCCAGATCGATGGGATGGGATGGTTTTTGAGGTGAATGTCGGTGGCTACTGACATTTAAAAGAACTCTTGCGGGGCGAAATTCCGGCACACTGGTAGCGCTGTATGATATCTGACAATTGATAGCGTCATTAAAAATCTTAATTGTATGATGTTTTAATCAAAATTGTTAGCCATCTTCGAGAAAATAAATAAAGAAAAACGGATGATCCGGGATGAGTGGATTTTCTTGAAATTCCTTAGTCGTATCCTTGGAAGATGCTGATAATGAAAACCGTTTTAGAGTTGCACTGTTCATACACACACGCATATGCATAAACAAACACACGTAGAAAGAAACCTGCATCTTAAAATGTTTTTCTTTTTTGGCTTCAGGAAATCTCAAAACGTGTGTTTCGGTGAAGTGTTTTTCTTTTCTTTTTTTTTTTTTTTTCGAATTTTTGGGTGGTATACAGTACTTCCACGCGCTCGTCCAGGTTTAGTACAGGGACTAGCATGTCTGCATCACATTCAAGAGGTCCCAAGTTGTATCTCGGTTAGGGTGAGTTTCCCGAATAAGGAGGATCCCGGAAGTGGAGGCTCTGCCGGAGCGAGGACGGGCGGTGTACTGGAAACGATAGGGACCTCGTCCACGCTGGCGCCTGTCGTTCATCCGAAACTGGTCACCTTTCGGGTCCTTTCCCTCGTCCCTCCCTCTCAGGGGTCACGGTAGAAGAACGAAGGACACTAAGGGCCTACGTGTGATGGTCTGCCCCGGTTGCGGGAGACCGCTGCACATACTGTAACGGCGGCCACAGCCTCAAAGGATGCTCATGGTCAAGCTACCTCACACCACTACAATGTTAGGGAACGTGTGCCCGGTAAACAAGTACAAGAATAGCCACTCGGAACGAATACCAATTCTAGACTGTTCGAGAAGATTTCGACTGCCGATTTGTTACGAGAAGCTTGGAGAAAACGCATACTTTCCAGAGAAAACGACAGGACCTAGTGTTTGGTTATACAGGTGTTATTCTAATTCACCTGTATAAGCGAGTGGTACGAACAAGGGACAGTTTTTAAGTGTGTGTTGGCCAGTAAGTTTAGTTTTCAGGCAGTCTGAGTGATTATACGGTAAATATAGTTTTAGACTTGTTCATCGGAGTTGTTTGGGCACAGTGAGCAGTATAAGGTTACGATAGGACAGAACAACTGTAGTTTCAAGGTCACGAGTTGTAAACTGTGTTAACGATAAAACAGAGATCTGTGTTTTGTGATTCAGTTTGAGAAGGGAAATAAAGTGACACAATAACAGAACTTTACATTTCTCATAGAACCCCTACCTTTATCCGAACAAGGTTTCTTCCGGGGTTTCCCGTATACAAAGAAGGGTAATGTTAGATACTTTAAGCTCTATGTCCCCGGGCTCATTTGAGCATAATTTCATTCATGTTCTACTTTCATCGTCCAATATAACCTAGTGCGTTAAATTACATTAAACCAAAACAAAAATTTGTGTCGCACTCACACGACTTTCTCTACTCGTGCACAAACTATTCTTGCTAACATTTATTTCTCTATCTACTTTATGGTAATCGAGATAAACATTTGTAGAAACTATCTTATTGCTAATTTTCTTGCAGGTGTCAAATGTTTTAAGAGAGGTCCCTATATCATGACTTTGAAATTCTTTTTGCATGACCAACAGATAGAAAAATGAATAACGGCCTTCCGTTTGAGAACGATCTGTTAGTGTTGCAGAACTGTGACAAATAAGCAATATCTCCCAAAAGGATAATTTGACATAACTTGTGTGTTTTAACGAGATCTACATTTTTCTATAGTAAGATTTGGTCTATCTCTTACGGTTTATCAGTTATGCAAAAATCATCAAGAAGTAAAAATGACTACGGAGGCTATAGAGAGAAAAGTCAATATATACATTTCATGTACTATAACATATCTTAAACATGTAGCATTTTAATGAAAATCGTTATAGCCATTTTGTAGAAAATCAAAAGTTTAGGATAGAGGAATTTTCTTCGAAATCTTCGTGGCACATCCTTGAAAGATATTGAGCTTAAATACCAACTTTGGTTTTAACTGACTTTTTGTTTTTTTCACAAACACACACACACACACACACACACACACACACACACACACACACACACACACACACACACAGACACACACACATACACACACCTTTTTCTAAACATGTTTTTTTTTTTTTTTTTTTTTTATTCAGGTGGCCTCAAAAACATGTTTCCAGTGAAATTTCGACATCGAATATTTGGTCGAATACAATAGTTCCGTACTTAGTATAAGTTGTAGAGAAAGCACCTAAATAGACAATGGCATGACGTTTTCATCCATGTATCTAATGTTTCGTCATAGCAATTTTTAAATTCGTCATGTAGATATTGAAATATTGGCCATTTCTGGAATATTAGCTGTTGTTTTGAATTTGTCCAGTATTTGAAGCAGGAATGTTGGTTGATTTTTTTAAACTTTATTTAACAGCATATTCCATTACATAGCAAGTAATGCTATATGCTTGGGTACACAGTTACATATTATTGAAAATGTACATTAATATTTGCGTTTACAAATTATCAAAATGTATACTCTCTATGAATCTAATAAAACTTTTAGTATGTTTTTGTATAAGTTCTTTTTTGTTGAGTGTACAATTTCCACCTGGCATTGTTATTGCTTTTTTGAGGATTCTTCTTTCCCTGTCTAACAGACTACACTAAAAAATCAGATGCTCCACAGTTTGTTCATTTTGGCTACACTTACACATTGGATTGTCATTTATTTTTAAACAATAGCAATAGGCTTTAGTTTTCCCATGAACTGACAATAGTGTCGTTATATTCGGTGTTAATGTCAGTTTAGTTGTTGTTCGGTGTTGTTGGTTGATGTGTGAAGAGGTAGGACGGGACGGTATGTATTGCCATGTTGATGAAGCTGTGTTCACGAGCCGTGGGAACTGGGCAGGGACAAGTCAAATATTTGTATGTGGCTCTAGATAACACAGGAAGTGCAGCAAGCTAATTACTGTGTGCGACCAACATGAGGTGACGATGCGCAAAACTCTACCTCTTAATATCGCTTTCACCATCCACTAGCCTCTATACCTTACAATTTTCTGTGTTCATTTTAAGCAAGATAAATCTCTGCAGAAATAGCTATATTGCACAGTTCATTGTAAATACGACCCGGAAGTTTATGCCTTTAAAACCGTGAAATATGCATGCAAACATGGTCTAAAAATTTCAAAATATGCCAGTAGATATGCCTTGAAATATGCTTTGTCTGTAATATATTCTTCACTATAAAAAGGATATGAAACTGAGGTTAAACTCATTGTTGAGAAGCAAAAGCTTCTGATTCACTGTCCCAAAGAAACGACAAATTACTTCACACCAGCCACGTGACGGAGGTTTTCAAACTTGAAAGAACATCTCTGAAGATGGTTTTATATCTTGAGAAACAGCTCTCCAGACCGCTGCATAATACTGTTGTTGTTGTTGTTGTTGTAGTGTGTAACGCCCGCTTTTACTACTACGGCACCGCAGGCGGTCACACTGATGATACATGAAGATGGAGCACCGGTGGAATGAGATGGCGGGGGAAACCGGAGTACCCGCCGCTTCGTCCACCACGAATACCACATGCGGGTCCCTGGGATCGAACCCGGGCCGCCTAGGTGGTAGGTGAGCGCGCTAACCGCTCGGCCACGGCGCCGCCCCGGCATAATACTGGTGCATACTTAAACGATGCTAACTAGTTCACAATAAGGCACAATTCATATAAGCTAATTGTAGTGATTTCATTTACATCTCCAATTTTACGTATCTGTTCATATCCAGGATTGTTTTTATATTACATTCTTCACTTTGTTCTGTGATATTTTCCCTACACTACCAGAAAGAGAATTTACGTTTGATGTTGATTCGTGAAATGCCTGCAATGCTTCCTTTAAAGCTGGGCGCACTGTTTCTAAGGAGCTAATAGCTTTAGGTAGTTCGGAAAACTAAGCAGACAAAAAAACAATATTAACTACCAATCCACTATTAGACAATACATTTTAGGCTTAAGAATGGATGCAGCATCACTAGGATCTAAGGATGGATGTTTAGAGTTCATCGACAGCAGGCCATTTGGGCCTCCAGTCAAATATTCAAGTCTAAAAAACAAACTAATTGGGCTAAAAGGTGAAAGCTACAACTTCAGGTAAACAGTAAACAAATGCAACGTTAAAACTATATGAGTGCCAACGGTCGTTACTTTCACATTCGAACTCTGACCAGAGCAGACAACGGATCATCTTACCCTGAAGATGCCAAGCGCAGTACTTAGCGAAACGTCGGTATCTTCAATGTCTTCTAGACCACGGCATACAAGCCCGAAAGAGATAAAACTAGCTAATATTGCGCTTTCTTGACGTACATGATGTGTGGTATATTTATGAAGAGTTTCTCGAATTATAATTATTAAGTTTCCAAAGCGGTATACCGATGCTAATAGTGCTCCACATAAATCAAAAGAAAATTCGTCTAGTTTGTTTCCTAATCATTGCGCCATTTGCTTTTGCTTGGGCTCGTTTCTTTTCGGGTTTCCCCGACGTATTTACAAGCGGCTCAGTTCATTCATTAAATTCTAATGTTGCATGGAAAGAAAATACAGTTTTATGACACAAAACATTACAGTTATGGAAATATGTTTTTATCAGAAAAGGTCCCTATTTGCATCATCAAATTGGGTTTAATAAGCTTATAAAGTAATCATTCGCGCACATCACTTACCAGAATTGTAGTTATAACAGAAGAAAAAATATGCAAATGCGTGAACTTCCGGGTCCTAGTCATAAATGCAAAGGGAATAGTGAGAGTCAAATGTTTAATGTTAAATACGGGTCATAAAATGCCATTCCTACTCCTTCCATGCAATCGCGAGAAACCACTGAATGTCAACAGTACTTCAAGAAAATAACAATGCATTGAACAATTCCAACTATTAAAAATAGTTATCTCACAAATGGCTTCTTCCTCTTCTTCTTCCTTAACATGGATTAGGCCTTTAGACCTGTTTCGAGGGTAATCATACTGTTCTCTCCACCTCATTCAGGGTCTTCCAATGTCTCTTCCTCCTAATGGTTTGTAAAATATTGCTTGTGGCATTCTAGAAGGTTCCATCCTCTTAACGTGATCGTTCCACTTACTCTGATATACCTCCACAATGTTTTCTTCTCTTACGTCTACATCCCGGAGCCGATCTTTTCTAGTAACACGCAATAGGGACCTTGGAGATGCCCCCAGTCTTGATTTTGCCTTGGTTTTAATTACCGATATCTCACATGAGTATTTTAACGAGGGTTTGGATACTATTCTAATTTAAGATCCTCCAAAGGATCTCAAAAAGACACTGAAAAGATTATGAATATCCTCCAAGAAATCGCAAAAATTCGCTAAAAGGCTAAAAATATCTTCCAAAAGACTAAAAAGTTCGCTAAAAGTGCCCCATTTAGCGGTGTTCTCGATCTGTCTCTTCTTACCTACCCATGTTAGCTCAATGGTTAGAGCAATCGAACGGAGACCGGGAATATCCTGGTTCAAATCCCGGGTGTGGCGTTGAATTTTTCAGTCTAATTTTTACCTTCACAATTTTTACTCCATTGCTTTCAGAGTATCATTAGATCATTTACTTTGATGAACGGTGGCATTGTTTGATAACACAGCATCTATTTGAACATATTTAGACTCATAATCATTAAAAATCTTCCCTACATATGTTTTACTGGTAATATTGCTAACAAAGCAGATTTTCACAAATTTACTGAACACCATCATTACAAAAGCCGAATGGACTCATGGATACCTAGTTCTCCATGTTCATCCACCGTGACTAATGCATTTCCTTAATCTCTGATGACCTCTCCTCATGAATGTAAACAGTTGCATAAAAAACATCTGTTACTAGCCTTGGTACTATAAGGGGGAAAAGTCAATAGATATTCCAGTCACTTACTTGAAATTTCACTTTCATTCCTCTTGCCAACTGCCACTGAAGAAAATCTTCCGCTTACAGGTGAGGGCATTACACTATTTATCAATTCCTCATGGAAAATTTGTATACAAGCTGTACTATTTGCAGCTGCATTCTCATTGATGCTAAACTGTATTCTAGGCGCGTACAATTTTTGTCAGTTTCTTCGGGCGTATTTAAAATTTCTCTACCCTTTTTAACCATCATAGTTGCTCTCTGCAAACCTATATATCCGTGTACTTACCACAATTCTTATTTTACTGAAGGTGCATTTCACTGGAGCTTTCGAAAATGTTGGTGTCCCGTATTTGGAAGATGCTGAACTTAAATACCAAGTTTGATACTTATCCGACTTTTCGTTGTTGACTTATGTTGTTCACAGACACATACACACACTCACATACAGATCTTTTTCTAAAAGTGCTTTTCTTTTTCAGGGGAAAGTATGCGATTGCTACTAGATATGTATCGAGACAGTAAAATATGAATAGTCACAGAAGCGTTTTGTTTATCCCAGTTTCTCGGAGTATTCTCCCTGGTACTGTATGCGACATTCCCCCCTCACCATTAGGGAAGATGCAAGACTAACCTACAAGGACATTGAGCTGGCATTAGGGAAGATCCAAGACTAGCCTACAAGGACATTGAGCTGGCATTAGGGAAGATCCAAGACTAGCCTACAAGGACATTGAGCTGGCATTAGGGAAGATCCAAGACTAGCCTACAAGGACATTGAGCTGGCATTAGGGAAGATGCAAGACTAACCTACAAGGACATTGAGCTGGCATTAGGGAAGATCCAAGACTAGCCTACAAGGACATTGAGCTGGCATTAGGGAAGATCCAAGACTAGCCTACAAGGACATTGAGCTGGCATTAGGGAAGATCCAAGACTAGCCTACAAGGACATTGAGCTGGCATTAGGGAAGATGCAAGACTAACCTACAAGGACATTGAGCTGGCATTAGGGAAGATCCAAGACTAGCCTACAAGGACATTGAGCTGGCATTAGGGAAGATCCAAGACTAGCCTACAAGGACATTGAGCTGGCATTAGGGAAGATCCAAGACCAGCTTACAAGGACATTGAGCTGGCATTAGGGAAGATCCAAGACTAACCTACAAGGACATTGAGCTGGCATTAGGGAAGATCCAAGACTAGCCTACAAGGACATTGAGCTGTCATTAGGGATTAGCTCGTCGGGTGTTTCAACCATCCTTCATGAACACCTTCGTGTAACAATGGAGTTTCTGCAAGGAACTGAGGCAAAACTATTGACTCATCCACCCTATAGTCCCGATCTAGCATCATGTGATTTCTTCCTGTTCCCCACGGTAAAGAACAGACTTCGAGGTCACCGATTTTCCAGCCCTGAAGAAGCAGTTTCTGCATGTGAAGAGGAGTTAATGCAGAACTAGAAACTGAGTGGCGTGGATGATTCCAGGAGTGATTCCTCTTCATAACAAAACTGATATCCACCAATCAAAGGTGCTCCTATTCACAACAGTACTGCTATCCACAAATCAAAACATCCACATACAGTAATTAATACTTTGTCGTCTGTGCACACCTGAAAGCGAAACTATCAGTTCTCTTATGTTTAATCGAATAACAATTAGTTCGAGCTTAGAAAAACTAAAAATGTTGCACTTGAATGAAAGTGTCTTGTAATTTATTTCTTCTTCTTCTCTAGGCACCGCGACTTCAAAGTTGAATGTCTTGACCTTCTCTGCAATTCTTTTCACCACCGGAGATTTCCGCAATTCGATACGATATCACGAATAACTTAAATAACATTGCAATAAATTCAATTTTTCTTCTCGTTTTTGAAACTCCACATTTTAAAAGGTTATCTCACATATACTCTATGGATCATTGTGTCAAGGCCAACATAACAATCAAATCAATAGTTGAAGGCGCAACTATCGATTCTCGTATGTACACTCGAAGAATAAATACATAATTCAAATGTCGAACAACAGTGACAATAACATGGAGCATAGAATATTAAATTTTCTTTACAAATGTTTTAAACTTAGAAACATGGTCGTGCATAAAGAGTCGTATGAAACTTGAGTATAATAATGGCATTTAAGATACTCGTATGAATATTACGAAACGCCCTACGCTCGTTTTGTAAAACATACTCGCATCTTAATTACTGCCATTATGCTCCCATTGCATAAAATACTATTCTTCCTGAACTGGTGGTAGAGTAACAAAACGAGTAAGACAATGATACGTGATTGCAATCCAATTTCACAGTTGGCTGCTCTGGAAGATCCCGGGTATTTATTTGGTCGTCCCAATTTTGTGAAATAATGCTGCGACATCTGTGATCAATCGCTGCAACCAAACAGTTACATAATTCCTCTTCCTGTTGCCTAGCTCTATAACACTAACCCCGTTAATATGCTGTTGTGCAAGGGACACAGTTCAATAGCTACAGTGAAAAATGGAAATATAGATGTAATTTCTTCGTACTCACAGAGGTTGTAATTTCTCTACGACTAATTTCCTACGACGTATTGCATTATTCCATTAGAAAAGCCACCAAGATTTCATGGCAAATACAGATTTTGAAATTCCATGAATTCGAAATAAGCATTTTTATTACACTCTCTACTATGCATAGGAAGTATTGTATTCGACCCAAAAATTCGATGTCGAGACTTCACTAGAAATATATTTTGAGGACTCCTGAATCCAGAAAAAGCATTTTTAGAAAAAGGTCCATGTGTCTGTGAACAGCATAACTCGAAAACGAAAAGTCGGTTAAAAATTAAAGCTGGTATTTAAGTTTATTGCGACATTAAGATTTTGTAGAAAATTGCTCCACCCTAAACTACCCTTTACGTGGAAAATTTTTATTTTCTAAATAATGACTTTAACGACTTTGATTAAAATGCCATATGTTTAAGATATTTTTATGGCAAATGAAATTTATATTTTAAATTTTCTGGCTTTAGATCATGCCCTGTTTATTTTTGATGAATTTTGCATAAGTGGTAACCCGTAAGAAATACACCAAATCTTGCTATATAGAAAATGTGATGTGTTGCACTCGCATGACCTCCTCTACTCTTGTACTAACCATTCTTACACTCTTATTCCTATATCCTCTTTGTGTTAGTTGAGATAAACATTTGCAGCAAGTACCTATCCTATCTATTGTTTAACTTCTCGTAAGTACAAGGGGAATATGGGAACACAGTAGGCTTTGTGTGATAGTCAAATCTTTTAAAGCTTTCAAATTCCATTCTCTTTGCACGGTTAAATTAAAAAATGAATAACGACGTTCCATTTGACAGAAGTATAAGTTCTCCAAAACTCATACACATAACAAGGAATATCTCCGAAATGGTACACTCTACAAAAAAATTTATTTGGGCATAAATTGTGTTTTTTAGCAAGATCTACATTTTTTGTTTAGTAAGATTTTGCCTATTTCTTACGGTTTACCACTTATTCAAAAGTCATCCAGAGTAAACATGACTACATAGGCTATAGGCAGAAAATTAAAAATATATATTTCATTTGTCATAAAAATATTTTAAATATATGGCATTTTAATCAAAATCGTTAGAGCCATTTTCAAGAAAAACAAAATGTTCGAAACATTTTCCATGTAAAGGATAGTTTAGGGTGGATCAATTTTCTTCAAAATGTTGTCGTGTCGGATCCTTGAAACACAATTAACCTAAATACCAACTTTGGTTTTCAACCGACTTTTCGTTTTCGAGTTATGCTTTCCACAAACTGACACACACACACACACACACACACACACACACACACACACACACACACACACACACACACACACACACACACACACACACGGACGCGCGCGCACGCGAAATGCTATTGTTTTGGATTCAGGGGGCCTCAAAACATATTTCCGGTGAAATCTCGACATCGAATTCTTGGGTGGAATACAATACTTCCTTTACTTACTAGTAGAGAAAGTAAAATGTAGATCTCGTTAAAACATAGAATCTATTTGATACTCATTTTCTTTGTGAAGTTCAAGATTTTCGAGATACTGCTTGTTATTAGTTTTAAGTTTTGAGCTCTTGTAGTTTTCTATAATTGGAATCGTTATCCTTTTTCCTTCTTTTTTTTTTCGTTTCTTTTTTCCTTCTGTTCATGAAAAGCGTAAGAGATGACTCAATGACTGAATGACAACTTGCGGAGGGAGACTTAGCAGCTAGGCCGAAAGGTGAGCTTTCGTGTCTATGCCCCTGACGGAACAGCCCCCGTGAGGATGGATGAGGGGAATGGATCCGAAGGGCAGTCGAAGCGTTGCCACGACAGAACTGAGGGCAAGATCCCTTCAGATTCATACTCCCAAGGGGGTGCGGGATTCAAAAACGGTTTCCTCTCTCCCCTCAGGCCTGTGCCATCCCATGGGGGTCCCGGACACCAGTGGCTCACCTTCCAATCCCCGGGACGAGATTTCCAGAGCGCATTCGTTCCCCCTGTTGTGCTGCTGCCGCGACGCTCGCCGATGCTTCCGCCCCTGAAAGAAATTTAACAGGATGATGGATAAAATGAAATGATTAATGCAACGAAATGGAGGGGCAGAAAAGTCGGTGAATATGGAAATCATTCACAGTATTCACCTGAGATGACCTGAGGAAACCTCTGAAGAAACCCATGGGTCAGAAAGATCGGCCACGAGGATCAAACCCGCGACCATCCTAATGTGGGCCACCGATGTTACCGCCTGAGCCATCCCGCTCGGTAAGAGATAGACAAAATCTTACTACACAGAAAATGTAAACCTCGTTAAGGCACACTGTTTATGTTCAATTTTTTTTTTATATATTTTAACTCCTTGTAATTTTCTCAAGTGGGAAGTTGTTTCGTAGTTTTTTTTTATCGTGATCACGAATTGAGTTTCGAATTTTAAAGCCATCACATAACGAAACGCTGTTTAAAAGTGTCACTCTCGCTTTATATCGTACAACGAAATGTGGAAATATGAATTCAAAGTTTATCTGGGTTAGTAGTTAGAATAATAAGCCTTTGTAAGAATATTTTGTAGAAGGGTGAGAAGAGAAGTCATATGAATACAACGCCTCAGATTTGTTTTTACTACTACATGTTAATCAGGATAAAGTTTTGCAATAATAGTTTTATTACATGTCTCCTTGCAGGTACAAGAGGGATGCAGGATACCGAGTCGATAGCGACATGTGACACTGAGTAGTGACATGCTTTAAAGTTACAAGTCTTTTCTAACAATGTTTTCACTAAACGGACTCAAAAATATATTTTAAGTAAAACCTTGACATGTAGATTTTGAGTTGAATTCAGCATTTCTCATATACTATACACCTACCGAAATAAGAAGCATACTTGAGGTAAACAAAGGGTAGAAAATAGATCCTATATTTTCTTTATGGTACCACCTTTAAAATGCACTTATGAATACCTTTAAGGGCTTTGTTGTAATGCACTGCATTTTTTGCTGTTATTTGAAATAGAAAATAATCAAATAATCAGTTTACAAAAGTGAGCAGTTATTGCATATCAACTGCTTATAGCTGTACCTGTATTGCCCGGAGTTGTACCAAAGTGTGTTTCTTAGAGCGGATTTAGTATAGGCACATGGTAGTGAAAGTAAAAAAAAATGTAGATCAGGTGGTATTCTGTCATATACTTCTGTGCATGGATTTGAAACCTAAATTGCTAATTGCAGTATGTAGGCCACAAAAAACTGAAGTAAATAGCAAGATATATTCCTCCACCGTTTAGTCAAATTTTACTGCAAATATAACCCTTTCTGAAACAGGAAATCCTCACAATGTGCTCCGGAGACACAACCGATGTCATAGCCCTGGAGATATACGGTCTCCTCACAGCGGACCCCTTCCAGAGAGCCAAACTTTGTGCTGAGACTCTACACGACACCTTGCCCGAGAAGTTCCCCTTGCCTGAGCTGCACGGCTTGTTCGACGTAGATTGGGATGAATACATCATCAGGCAAAGGCGAGAGAATGGTGAAAAATGGTGGAAGCTGCACCGCCCAGTAGCCGTGTTTGTGAACGAGAGGTTCATAGGTAGTGAGGAGGACTTGTTCATCCTCCTGCCAGAATACTGTGTTTTCGACATACCCCCAGATCATGTGCCATATGACATAGTTCCATACCTGAATCCCTGCAGGTCTTACTGTTTCATGGACATCGCCATTGAGGGCAGACCTGCGGGCAGTTTCACATTCGAGCTCTTTGACGATGTGGTGCCACGCACTTGCGATAACTTCCGGAGGCTTTGTGTGGGAGAGCCTTCCTATGAGGGATCTGAGATACATCGCATAGCGATACCGAGTTTCATCCAAGGTGGCATTCTTCAATCAGGCGAGGTTCCTCTCTTTACCGACGAGAACTTCTGTGTAGCCCATGACAAACGTGGGATCCTGTCGATGGCAAACGATGGCGTGCACACTAACAGCTCGCAGTTCTTCATCATCCTGTCAGCCGCGGCCTGGATGGATCGCACGTATGTGGCATTCGGAAGATTGGTGGAGGGAGCGAATACCTTAGCAGCGATAGAGCAAGTGCCAACATATTATGAGATGCCAATCAAGCGCATACAGATCACGGCCTGCGGATTGAAGTATGAAGCTCCTAGCGAACCCGTTGAAGCGGAAATAATACCTGAAGAAATGACCACGGAGAAACTAGTGATGTCTATGCTGGATGAGATCATCGAAAAGATGACACCTACTGAGCCAGAGCTGCCAGATGAGAGAGACGCAGAGTCTGTGTTAACCATGGAGAAATACAAGCGGGGTGAATACTCGGCAGGGATAACAGAAGATATGCTGTCAGACGTGGAGCCTCTGGACGAGGACCTTCCCGAGTCTTTGAAGATCGTTTGGCTTTTACTTAGGGAAATGGTGGGAGATAAAACTCTCGTACGATCTTTCGCAAGGAAACTAGTTCAAGACATTGTGGAGGAGGTATTCAGACAAATGAGGATCAAAGACGCATTTGCAGGACTGTTAGCCGCACTCAAGGAATGGCCGGGACAATTGATGGCTCTTATGGCTTTGATCAGGAAAGTACTGAAAGACACCAAAAGGCACATTGATATTCTTGACCTTGGCCCCAAAGTAGTCATCGTTAGAGACCTGCTGGATGAACTGTTAGACTGTGCCATCGCTCTCATACGGAGTGATGAGGAAATGACAGGTGGCATGTTGGAAGAATTAGTCACCGAGGTTACAGTCATCTCATGTGTAAGAAACATACTATCTGAGATGGTCAACAGTGTGCTCATGAGAGAGGCAGAAAAGGAGCTAATGAAAGGTGAGGGACTTGGAGAATCTGCTGAGGAAGTAGCTAAACCCGCTACTGAACAGGAGGGAGATAAGCCAGCTACCGAAGAAAAGACTGGTTCAGTTGCTGAAAAGGGAGATGCAGATAAAGAAGAGCCAAAATCAGCAGAAGAAGGTGATAAAAGCGTATCAAAACCAAGTGAAGCTGGTGAGGAACCCTCAAAACCAAGTGAAGCTGGTGAGGAACCCTCAAAACCAAGTGAAGCTGGTGAGGAACCCTCAAAACCAAGTGAGGGTGGTGAGGAACCCTCAAAACCAAGCGAAGGTGGTGAGGAACCCTCAAAACCAAGCGAAGGTGGTGAGGAACCCTCAAAACCAAGTGAAGGTGGTGAGGAACCCTCAAAACCAACTGAAGGTGGCGAGGAACCCTCAAAACCAAGTGAAGGTGGTGAGGAGCCCTCAAAACCAAGTGAAGGTGGAGAAGAACCCTCAAAACCAAGTGAAGGTGGTGAGTAACCCTCAAAACCAAGTGAAGGTGGTGAGTAACCCTCAAAACCAGCTGCAGAATCTTCTTAACAATATAAATGCAATCCAAGTGTTAAAATGGAAGATTGTGATTTTTGTGGCTTGTAATTTTGAACAATTTTAAAATACCTAATGAATAAAATTCTATTTTAAAAATATACTTGATTTATTTTTTAGACTGTTCGACTGGTGGAAAATATGAAGTCGAAGCCACGGAGGCAACTGTACGAACGTTCTCTGGAACTGGAAATTGAAAGTTCTAAATGTCACATTATGGCCTGAGGCCATAAGGAACGTAGCGAATTGGTTTTTAGTTTCTCGTGTTAGCAGGCGATTCAAAACACATATGTCAAAGTCAGATTAACAGTCAAATAAGTCAGGGTTTCGTGAGGGGATTGCCGTTTCACAATAGTAAAGAAGCGTTCACCCAACTGATAACTCGATTTCGATTTCCAAAGCAAAACCTCTCTATGCTGGTAACATGAAGTCCAGTTGCAAACAAACTGTCAACGTGAGCAGATTCTCTGATTCCTCAAACTCGGGTAGCGTTTATCTCACGTGTGAATTGTACGTAACCACCTGTTTGGGCATTGCAGAAGTGAGACAATCTGATCTTCAGCTCGAGCCTCGCAGAATTACTTAGAGGGGTAAGTGAACAATGCGGATGTATAATTTCATTGGATTTGCAAGTGCATATCTTTATTTATTTTACATGTTTAGATTTAGATTTCCCTTATGGGACCATAAATAAGGATACCTTTATGCATTTGTAATGGGTAGAGATAGGCACAAGTGTGTTGTGTACCACACACTTTACAAGAGGGTACATTAGTGCAGGAAACTCATTAACATCTTTTGCCCGTCTATCCATCCGTCCGGGTGAAACAAGTCACCAATTCCTGCAAGTAGGGAGTGAATATTGTGGTGGCGGCAGCATATCAAGGTTAGCTGCCTCGCACCACTACGTTCTTGCCCAATACGTGACAATGGCAGCTAAGAACAAAAACGTTTCCACATAGTTCTAGAAGCTTCGAGTGCAGGGCTTGTTACGAGAACCTTCGCGAAACGCCAATTTCCAGAAAAATTGCCGGTACTTAACTTTAGACTATATAAGCGAGCCGGCACGAGCCGTTTAAGTCAACAGAACTGTCAGAGCGAGCTGTGTAAAGTTGAGCACTGATTATGTGAAGCTCATGATAGAACAGCTATGAGTTCCACGGTCACGAGTTGTGAATTGTGATTCAGTTTTAGAAGAAATAGTGACAAAAAAAAAAAACAACAACTAAATTTGTCAGTTGTCACAATATTTAATATACAGAAGTTAGGACAAATTTGATAGACTGATATTCCAAACTGTTGCTGTGTTGCATAATTGTTTATGCTGTTGCATGTCGTGCAGAAGATCAGGGTTCTGTTCCACACCGGATGTAAAATTTGTACTTTTCCTGCCACCTACTTATTGCAGATAAGAGGAAGCATAATATTCCACCCAAAATTCAATGTGCAGAATTTTCCGAAATACATGTTTTGATGCTCTACAACAGCTTCCCAGAACAGTTTTAGAGCAGTTGGCGCCCGTACATACGTGAATATAATTTTGCCCCACCCTCGCGTTTTTTAAATATAATTAGCAGACAGGGAGTGTGATTGTGCCTTTTTTCAACAAGACTCTGCAACACCTCATACGGCCAATCTTTCAATGAGAAAAATTGAAAGTGTGTTTCAGGACAGAATAATAGAGATTTGTGGCTCCCTTGGTCCCTCCACCTAAGTCCCTGCGATTTCTGTCTCTGGGGTAACTTAAAACATAAGCGTACAAGACAAACCCACACACCATGGAAGAATAAAAGCTAAATATCCGCCAGGAAATGACCAACATTTCTCAACGTGAACTACGGCGAGTGATGGATAGGTTCCTAATGAGCTGCTAAAAATGTATGGACAACGACGGTGACCAGTTTCGCATCTCCTTTCATAAAGTTGGTAAGTAAAGGCTTTAAAAGTAGTTTTAAAAATATGATTTCATCCTCTCCTTTCTATGATAGCGGTAGACGGCAACAGCGCCGAGGATGCCGACAGGCAGAACGCCGTGCAGCCCATTCCGAGGTATTTTGCTCTCCCGGTATTTAAAAATAAAAGGTATATCTTGAATTTTCTAGGAATATAACCTGTGAAGTCCTCTTCATCCGGAATGAACTTCGTGTAACTTATAAACTGTAAAAGATAGACAAAAATGGACTACGCAAATACAAATAGATCTGGTTAAACAGGACAATTTATGTCACATAATTGTTTTTTCTGAACGGTAACCATTTTAAGATGTTCTTTGTTGTTCTTTTCAATTTACCAATAGTTAATACTTTTATGAATTTTGTGTTAAATTTTTATCGCGATCATGCAAAGAACACGGTATTTCAAAGTCTGCAATAGAGATCCGCTTTATAAAACTCTGCCTTCGCTTTCTCTCACCAAAGCAGCCCGCGTTCGATCCCAGGCGTGGGAATTGAGGTGGACAAAGCGGATTAGAGGCGGGTTCCCCTCGGGTTCTTCAGTTTCCCCCTCCATCTAATTCCACCGGTGCTCCATTTTCATTCCAGGTTTCATCCACCTGCGGTGCTGCATGTGAATGTATAATCTATGGAATTTTATCTTGGCCAGCAAGAAGTAGATAGAAGAATACGCGTTTTACTTTCTCTACTGGTAAGTAGGGGAAGTATTGTATTCCACCCAAAAATTCGATGTCGAGATTTCATCGGAAATATATGTTTTGAGGCCCCCTGAAACCAAAAAAAGCATTTTTAGAAAAAGGTCCGTGTGTGTGTGTGTGTGTGTGTCAGTCTGTGGACAGCATAGCTCAAAAACGAAAAGTCGGTTAAAAGCCAAACTTAGTATTTAAGTTTAATGTCTTTCAAGGATGCGACACGAAGATTTTGAAGAAAATAGCTCCACCCTACACTACCCTTTACATAGAAGATTTTTTTGAAAATTTTGATTTTCTTGAAAATGGCTTTTAACGATTTTGATTAAAATGTCATATGTTTGAGATATTTTGATGACAAATGAAATGTATATCTTGAATTTTCTGGCTATAGCCCCTGTAGTCGTATTTACTTTGGACGAATTTTGCATAACTGGTAAACCGTTAGAGATAGACCAAATTATACTGTACAAAAAATGTAGATCTTGCTAAAATACACAATTTATGTCCCAATAAATTTTCTTGTAGGGTGAACCATTTCGGAGATATTCCTTGTTATGTGTGTGAGTTTCGGAAAACTTAGAACTTTAGCGAAATGCAACAACGTTGTTCATTTTTTTATATGTTAATCGTGCAAAGAGAACGGAATCTCAAAGGTCAAAAAGATTTGACTGCCCCACAAAACCTTCTGTATTCTAATATTCCCCTTGCACCTACAAGGACATAAGCAGTAAGATAATTTGTACGAATGTTTATCTTAACTAACATGGAGATATAGGATTAAGAGTTTGTTTGAATGGTTAGTACAAGAGTAGAGAAACTCATATGATTGCAGACCAGTACATTTTAATAGGCTTGCAATATACAAACCGATTTATGCAATGTAACAGCATATTGGTTAACGTGGTATAAAGGTTTGTCCACAACAACTCGGTAAAAGTAACCGGAACTGCGACGGCAACGGGAAGCAAAGTGGAATTCAACATTTTGTTTCACAACAGCCCGGTAAAGAGAACGGGAAGGCATTATATCGATCAGCTTATCGATAGAAAGTGGAGGTCGGGAAGTGGTTGTTGGGAGTTCATTCACTTCTAACTGACCAATCACATTTTTTTCCAATTTGCAACTAGACAGAGCTTAAGTGGCTGATTCACTGCACGGCCGCCTTGAATATTTTCTACAGAGAAAAGTACAATACGCAAGCTATGTATCTAACGTGCCGTCTCCGGTAAAGCGAACGGGAAAGTTAAAATTCGGCCAAGTTTCCTTTCCCGTTCCTGGGGCCCGGGAAAGCTTCCCATTGATGGTGAACACTTCCATTTGAATATACGTGTTTTAACTTTCTAGTTCTGGTTATCGTTACCGTTACGAATGGTTATGAACCAGGTTTTACACCTATGTAATAAGAGAACAACTGAAAGTGTTGCAGAATGTTAAAAAATCTGATTGTTGCACTCATATGCCTTCCTCTACTCTTGTGCTAACCATAGCCATTCTTGCAAACTCGTATTCGTGTATCTTCTTCTTGTTAGTTAAGATAAACATTTTTACAAATTATCTTATTGTTTATTTCGTTGTAGGTGCAAGGGGAATATTAGAATACGATAGTCAAATCTTTTAAAGCTTTCAAATTCCGTTCTCTTTGCACGGTTAACATATAAAAAATGAATACCGATGTTGCATTTGACAGAAGTTTTTCTCCAAAACTCATACAAACAAGAAGGCATTTCTCCGAAATGGTTCATTCTACAAAAAAAAAAAAAAAAAAAAAAAAAAAAAAAAAAAAGAAAAAAAAATTAGAGATAAATTGTGTATTTTAGCGAGTTACTCAAAAGTCATCCAGAGTAAATAGGACTACATGGGCTATAGGCAAAAAATTCAAGATATACATTTCATTTGTCATAAAAAATCTCAAACATATGGCACTTTAATCAAACTGGTTAGAGCCATTTTCAAGAAATAAACATTTTGGAAAACTTTTCCACGTAAAGTGTAGTTTAGGTTGGAGCAATTTTCTTCAAAAACTTCGTGTCGCATCCTTGATAGACGTTAAACCTAAATGCCAACTTTGGTTTTTAACCAACTTTTCGTTTGAGTTATGCTGCCCACAGACTGACAGACACACAGAGACATAGACAGGCAGACAGACAGACAGACAGACAGACAGACAGACACACACACACACACACACACACACACACACACACACACACACACAGACAGACACACACACACGCGCGCGCGCATTTTTTTCTAAGAATGCCCTTTTTGGATTCAGGGGACCTCAAAACATATATTTCCGGTGAAATCTCGACATCGAATTTTTAGGTGGAATACAATACTCCTACTTTACTATACGTAGCAGAGGAAGTAAAAATCTGATGTGTGCACTCACATGACTTTCTCTGATTTTCTCACTCTTATACAATCTGCTCTTAAAACGTTTAATTTTCTGTCTACTTCATATTAATCAGGGTACGCATTTGTGAAATGGATTTATTACTTATTTCCTTGTAAGGCAATGGAAACAGAAGAATATTTCAGGCTTAAGTGATAGTCCAATCTTCATGGTCCGGGGGTAATAGCTAACCTCTGGTTCCCGAGATCGCGGGTTCAAACCCGGCGGAGGACGATGGATTTTTTAGGTGTAAAAATCCTTCTTTTGGAAAGGAAGTAAAGTCGGTGGTCCCCTCTGATAGATTTGCGGCACGTAAAAGAATCTCATGGCTGATAAACAGACCTCTGAGCAAAATTTAGCGGTCTTTCATCCGTAACATAGAATGGGACGCTGAGAACCATAGCAATTAAAGAGCGTCCATAAATTTAAAAAGATATTTTGGAGCTGGTCTCTATTTGATAGCTCTGACATTCTGTTTGCCTGTCTATGACATAAAAACGAATGACATCCCATTTGAGAAAAGTTTATGTTGGACAATTCCAGCAAATAGCAAGGAATATCCCGGAAATTATTCACTTCGCAAAAAGAGAAAGAAGTGTTTGACATAAACTATGTGTTATAACGAGTTCTACATTTTTTGTGATAATATTTTACCTCTTACGGTTTGCCAGATATGCAAAAGTCGTCCAGAATAAGAAGGGCTTCTGAGGATATTCCAAAAATATTGAAGATGTACATTTCATTTGGCATAAAATTATCTTAAACATACGACATTTTAATCAAAATGGTTATAGCCATTTTTAAGAAAAGCAAAATATAAAAAAAAAATGTTCTACGTAAAGAATAATCTGGGATGGGGGAATTTTTATTTACAATCTTTTTGTCGCTTTCTTGGAAGAAGCTAAACTTAAATACCAAGTGTGGTATTTAACCGACTTTTTGAGTTATGCTGTTGAGAGGCATACAGACACACACACACACATATTTTGTAAAATTCTATTTTTTGATTCAGAGAGTCTCAAAACGTATATTTTCGGTGATTTCTTGGTATCAAATGTTTGGATGGAGTACAGTTGTTCCCCTTACTGACTATATGTGCTAGAAAAAGTAAATGTTCTAAGCGAATATTCTTGGATATCACTGCCTGACTGAGTTTCTGTTATTCCTTAGTGGAACATAGGGCACCACCCGGCCGCTGCATCCCCTACCTCTGCCCACTGCAGGCATCAGGATCAGGGTACAGTGGTGGAGAGTGGGACGTAGTCAGTGCCCCAAGCCAGTATATGTGGTCTTCGAAACCAGAGTTGGTCATGCAGAGGAACCAGGATAGATGATCGGCCCGAAGCCTGGTATGAGAGCGAGGAATTTGATGATAGGAAATAATGGCGAAAGATAACAGGAAAGGTGATGATGGAGCAAATTGTGGAATGATGGGGGTAAACCGGACAGCCGAAGAAAACCCGTCCCTGTGCCATTGTGTCCACCACTCGAACGCCTGGGATCGAACCCGGGTCGCTTTGGTGAGAGTCAAGCGGTCTAACCACTCGGCCACGGCGCTGCCTATACTTCGATAAGATTTGTTTCAAATGGATAGAAATGTAATTATAACTTCTCATATTATGCGGATGATCAGGCAGTTATAGCTGAAGATGATATAAATTATATAATACGAAAAGTGAATTACTTCATGGACTGCAAATCAATTTTAAAAAAATCAGAGTACTTGGCGCTGGGAAATAAAACCTTAAAGGATTTAGGAAAGGAAAAAATTAAAACTGTAGACAAATGTAAGTAGTTAGGGGTACTTTTTAATGAGGGAAATAGTAAGGACGAAATTGATCAGAGAATCAACAAGAGAAGTAAATGGCATGTGGTGGAACAAACATATCACAAAGGCAACAAAAAGAGATTATATGCCAATAGCATTCTAACTATTTCACTTTATGAAGCTGGGGTATGGGATAAAAATTACCGCCAAAGAAACAAGTTATTAGCCACAGAAACGGACATCAGGAATTCTATAAAATTAGATAGTACAATTATAGACAAATTTGAGTGTAAAATGCTTAAATGGTTTGGACACACATAGGATATTTGAAGAAAGATTACGTAGGAAAATATTAGAATGGATACCACAAGAAAGAAGAGCACGAGGGTGGCCAAAAGGATGCTGGAAGGGTGAAGTGAATGAAGCAATGAGAGTGAGAAACCTAGAAGAAGATATGTGTCAAAACTCGGAGACGGGGAATGGAGAAGCTGTGTTAACTGTAGAAATCCATCAAATAGTAGGATAAAAATATTTAGAACGCCCTGAAATTTACGCCATATTTACGTTCACATTATTTACTAGAAACGGAAAAGAAAATCGTAAATTTAGAATAGGACGTTCCCTTAAACCAAATTAATTGTTGGTTTGGGAGACCCACTGAATGCAAGAATTAGTTGGTGGTTAAAACTCGAGGGGAAATAGGAACTTCGATTCTTCCATTCGATACAGCTGCAGCAATTCCGGTGTAATGGCGTGGAAAAGTGGCGTTCAAATGAGGACGAGTTATCAGCTCCAAGATCAGAATTTTCATGCTGGGATCGTAATCAAATAGAGAAGAAGACCTAAATTGACGGCCATTCTCGTGAAAAACCTCACGTGTCACACGCATTGGACCTTCTTTACGCATCGCAACGTCACATGATCCATTGTATATCAGAATCTGATGTGTTACATTCATTACCCACTATCGTTTATTACTTTCTCTACTGGTAAGTAGGGGAAGTATTGTATTCCACCCAAAAATTCGATGTCGAGATTTCACTGGAAATATATGTTTTGAGATCCTCTGAATAAAAAAAAAGAAGCATTTTTAGAAAAAGGTCTGTGTGTGTGTCTGTGGACAGCATAACTCAAAATTGAAAAGTCGGTTAAAAACCAAAGTTGGTATTTAAGTTTAATGTCTTTCAAGGATGCGACACGAAGAGTTTGAAGAAAATAGCCCCACCCTAAACTAACCTTTACATGGAAGATTTTTCGAAAATTTTGATTTTCTTGAAAATGGCTCTTAACGATTTTGATTAAAATGTCATATGTTTGAGATATTTTTATGACAAATGAAATGTATATCTTGAATTTTCTGGCTATAGCCCCTGTAGTCGTATTTACTCTTGACGACTTTTGCATAACTGGTAAACCGTTAGAGATAGACCAAATCATACTGAATAAAAATGTAGATCTTGTTAAAATACACAATTTATGTCTCAATAAATTTTCTTGTAGAGTGAACCATTTCGGAGATATTCCTTATTATGTGTGTGAGTTTCGGAAAACTTAAACCTTTTGTGAAATGGATTATCGTTGTTCATTTTTACTTTCTCTACTGGTAAGTAGGGGAAGTATTGTATTCCACCCAAAAATTCGAAGTCGAGATTTCACCGGAAATAATGTTTTGAGGCCTCCTGAATCCAAAAAAAGCATTTTTAGAAAAAGGTCCGTGTGTGTGTCTGTGTGTCTGTCAGTCTGTCAGTCTGTGGACAGCATAGCTCAAAAACGAAAAGTCGGTTAAAAACCAAAGTTGGTATTTAAGTTTAATGTCGTTCAAGGATGTGACACGAAGATTTTGAAGAAAATAGCCCCACCCTAAACTACCCTTTACATGGAAAATTTTTCGAAAATTTTGATTTTCTTGAAAATGGCTCTAACGATTTTGATTAAAATGTCATATGTTTGAGATATTTTTATGACAAATGAAATGTATATCTTGAATTTTCTGGCTATAGCCCCTGTAGTCGTATTTACTCTGGACGACTTTTGCATAACTGGTAAACCGTTAGAGATAGACCAAATTATACTATACAAAAAATGTAGATCTTGCTAAAATACACAATTTATGTCTCAATAAATTTTCTTGTAGGGTGAACCATTTCGGAGATATACCTTGTTATGTGTGTGAGTTTCGGAAAACTTCTAACTTTCGTGAAATGGGTCATCGTTGTTCATTTTTTTATATGTTACGTGTACAAAGAGAACGGAATCTCAAAGCTTTAAAAGATTTGACTATCGCACAAAGCCTACTGTATTCCAATATTCCCCTTGCACCTACAAGGAAATAAGCAATAAGATAATTTGTACCAATGTTTATCTCAACTAACACGAAGAAGATATAGGAATAAGAGTTTGTAAGAATGGTTAGTACAAGAGTAGAGAAAGTTATGTGAGTGCAGCGCGTCAGATTTTTTATACAATGTCTGCAAACTTATCTTTAAAACATTTATTCTTCTGTATACTTCAAATTAATAGAGATAAACAGTCGCATAATAGTTCATGGCACATACAAAGAGAATATTAAGAACTGATGACTATACAGTGGCTATGAAAGTTCAAACTATTTCCATGACTTGCGAGAAACACCAGCATATAGCAACATTTGTTGAACAACATATACCAGGCATGGGCACGAGAGGAGAGGTAGCGATTGAACTTGCCTTATTCACCCCATATTCTCTTGCCCAGTGACGAAGGTTGTTTTGATACAACACGCGCAGTGTTGACTTCGTTCCACCAGCGCAGTAGTAATAATTTCTGCACTGTTATAAACTATTTTGTTTATGTTAAACTATTTTGCGCACAACAATTATTGCAGTCACCTACTGTGGTTAGGAAAATTACATAATTTTCAAGTTTATAACCTTCCTTTATCTTATGCACGTAATATCCTTACACTGTCTTGCGATTAACATACTAAATTGTTTCTCTTTCACAATAAATAAAGCATTAAAGTTCCATTGCCATTTAGCCTTAAAATATTTTTAAACTATTTGATGAACATAAATTGTTTAGTTTTAAACTTAATATTTTGTTCAAACTTTGAAACACAAAATACAATAGTTTGTATTAAATAAACTAATAAGAAACCAAACCCCTAAAAAGTGGAATTGTATGGTCCTCTTTATTTGGTTACAAATACGGGTATTCAGAAAGTAACTTTTGAAATAGAAAAACACCTGTAAGATTACCAAAGTTTGATTTAGCTTCTGGTCAAGTGGCGGTTGATATTATAACACTTTATAGTTCCAAATTAAAAGCCACATATTAAACGGCAAACTCTCCTGTTCTTGTAACTGACAAGTTCTCTTTACCACTCTTCATGAAGGTGCCACACTCGCCGCTGAATGAGGTGAGTCGGAGCCTGAAAAGCAGTGAAGGGGAGGGATGGCCGGTGGAGTGAGGCGACAACGCAAGTGACCCAGTTCAGCCGATTTTGCCCATGCCTGGCATATACGAACAGATATGTTGAAAATTTGAAACAAAAAATAACAGATATCTCGGAAATGGCTGACGGAAAAAGAGAAGTTGTTTGAAGTAAATTTAATTTTTGTGCAACTTGCTTTTGGCCTATTTCTTTGGTTTATCCGTTACACAAAAGTATATAAAATTCCTTCGCAGTAAAAAGTACTTAACAGTCTATGGTCATAAAATTCAGTGTACAAGCATTTTGTTTATGTAAATATCCCAAATATATGCCAAGTCAACCAAAACCCTTACAAGTAGTTTTAAAAAAATTCGAAAAATGTTCCATGTTAAGGATGGTTTGTGGTGGGAGATCTTATTGAAATACTTTGGATCACCTCCTTGGAAGATGCTGAGCCAAATGCGAAGTTTGGAACTTATTCGATATTCCATATTTGGATTAAGCCGGTGTCCCACGGTCCAACTTTCTGACCAAAGGTTTGGTATCCAGTGGAATCGCACTCAAAAGAAAATATGTCTGTCACACTATGATGTATTTTGGTCCAAAAACAAGTGACACTTCTCTTATCAAGCATGGGGAATAAACATGGCGCAGGCAAATATTATAACCCTCCGTCGGGCGCAATATATCTGAGAGATACCTCTCCCGCTTTTTTAAACAATATGACGCAACTGTTTATGCGAAATTAATGCAAGTCATTGTAGCTTCCTAAAACACACTGTAGCACTTCCAGGTTCATCATTGGCCAGCTGCTTGTTGTTTCGTTCGATTATCAAGCAAAAGTATCTGTGAGATACATTGCGCCCGCTCACGTACCTCATTGTTTCTGTGGTCTTTTTTTTTTTTTTCTGCTGGTCACGTTTTTACGTCCCATAATGTCTAAGAAGCAAGAAGTGTTCAAACCTAACGAGCTACAGAAAGCCCTGGAAATGCTCTGGGATGAAAATGAAGATAATTATGAAGATTTTGTTGATTATGAAAGTAACACAGATTGCGAAGCTGCGACAGAAGTCCGTGATGAAGATTCTTCAGGTCCTTCTGCTGAAAATAAGAGCAAAGTTTGCAAGACTTGTCTTGTAGACTCAAAAAAGAAGCGACTTCCAAGATATTGCAGCAAGAAATGTGAAGTGTACTATTGTTTAGAACATGCCGGACAGGTTTGTAAGAAGTGTGCTGAGAATTTGCAGTGAAAACTCTCAAGTATATTACAGACACACGCACATACAATTATTTAGTTCAGATAACTGATTAATTGTAATAATGTTTATAATTTCATAAAAACTGATGATGTTTATTGTTAACTTTATGTTCAAATATAAGAATAATTACCCTTTCACATTTTGTACATTCGCAGTATTAGTTTATTTTCTGCAACTTACATAACTCATGTTTATGAAATGTAGTATGATGTATTTTAATACTTTGAAAATAAAATTTGGCATATAAAAATAGCACAATTAAAACACAATAAAATACAAATATTTCACATTTAGGAGGAATTTCAGACAGCACAGAGGCAGAAATGTACGTGGTATCTCTCAGATATATTGCGCCCGAACACTTAACAATAGGTATTGCGCCTGACGAGGGTCAATATAGCGACTGCTATATTAAGTATAGATTTGGGATATATTTCCATGATACTTGGTGACAAGAAAAGGTGTAGCAGGAGTAAAAGATGTCGTCATGGTTTGTAAAAAGAACAGCACCGAGGTATATTGGATGTACTTCAAATTGAATTGAGGTTAGAGGACTAGGAAGACATTGCAATTTTTTACCAATTGACGAAGATTTATTTCTCTATCGCTTACATGTTGCTGAAAGTAAAATTAGGTACAAAAGACTGCAGAACCACGAATTAATTACTGCAGCACAAACTCGTATATACACAACAGCTGACTCATGTTGCATGCGCTGTCTGCCATATTGTTAACTCACACTGGACGTCTGTTTTTGTGTCGCTGGATGAAAAAATTCGATGTAACTCAATTGCGTTGGATACAAACAGATTGCATACAAAAGTAGGATAGAAGTTGTATGCAACAGAGTTGTATCCAACTCTCGGTGTCTCACAAAGCACTTTTGTTGTATAGAATGCTTTTGATCAGAAATTTGTACCGCGGAACATCGTCATTATATTCATAAATCTTATATATTTAAACGAGCAATTATTCTTGTATATACATGCATATATATATTCCGCGCAACTTGGAAACGGCTCTAACGATTTCGATCAAATTTTGTATTCAGATAGAGTTTTGCTTTTTAAGTTCATCTATATAGGCGTAATTCCTGAAAAAACTCGATTTTGCATAAAAAGTAACATTTTTTATTCCCGCTTCTACTGCGCAATTCTTGTATATATATTCCCGGTATTTCAGAAACGACTCTAAAGATTTTGTTAAATTTTTGTATACATGCATATTACCTTCACAGTGTTTTCTCTACTCACTTTTAGGTAACACATTCACATCTCTTTATCTACTCAGTCTTCTATAAACAATTTTCCATAAAAACACGTGATTTTGCACCAAGAAACACTTTTATTCGCACTTGTAAAATAAGTCATACCATGTTCTATATGTTTGAAATATAAATTTTATTAAATTCACACTGTTTTCTCCTCTCACTTTTAGGTAACACATTCATATCTCTTTCTCTACTCACTCTTCTACAAATAAATAAACAATTTTCTGTATGTTTAAAATAGAGATGCTGCATATTACATTCAGCGTTATCTCTATTTACTTTTAGGTAACACATTCACATTTCTTTCTCTACTCACTCTTCTCTAAACAGTTTTCCATAAAAAACGTGATTTTGCACCAAAAAACACTTTTATCCCCACTTTTAAAATAAGTCATACCATGTTCTGTATGCTTGAAATAGAAATGCTATTGCATTTACACTGTTTTTCCTCTCACTTTTAGGTAACACATCTCTTTCTCTACTCACTCTTCTAGAAATAAGTCATGCAATTTTCTGTATGTTTGAAATAGAGATACTGCATATTACATTCACAGTGGTTTCTCTACTTACTTTTAGCTATCACATTCACATCTCTTTCTCTATTATATTCATACCGGGCGAAAAACGCCGAGCGAAGCTCGGTCGCCCAGGTACTATTCATAAAGGCACACACGGTCCTTTTTGTAAATATATTAATTTTTATACACGGGACCTCAAAATATGTATTTCTGGAGAAATCTCAAATCAAATTTTTCGATAGAATACAATACTTCCTCTCACCTGTTATAGCTAGCTGATAGAAGGTAAGAATGACGAAGGTATTGAAATATTCAGAGCAATACTAAGGGTATCAAGGAAACAACTGTGCCACAAACACGGTTATAGGAAATATGTGTTTTAAAAAGCTCTACGTTTTCGTGCAACACTTTGTTTCTATCTCTGAAGGTTTACCGCTAAATAAAAATTCCTTCCGACTTAAGAGTAGGCTACAAAACATTTTCCAGAAAGTTCAAGATATACACTTTTCATGTAAATGTATAAATATATGGTATTTTAATCAAGTGTGTTTTAGCCATTTTTGAGAAAATGTAATCTGTTGAAAACTTTTCCATGTAAAAATAGTGAGCCCTTCCTAAACATTTGACTGTCAGTTCAGTCTTCTGTATGCCTCTTGTACCTATAACGAAATGTGTAAAGAAAGTATTTCTGTAACGCTAGCAATGTCAACCCTTGTTGCAGAACTTATAATACTAACGGGGCGAGTTCTTTGTGACCATCACTGGTGACAAAATGTCTCAACAATTTTTAAAAGAAATTTATTTTAAAATTGGGTACTATATCTTGTCATGTTTATGTTTTTTATTTAGCATTGTTTAGCTATTCTTTTTTTTTTTTAACTTTTTTTACATGAATCACATTATACTGACGGTGGGGTACGTTATCATCCCCCTGCCCGCCTCTGTAGCGTGGTGGTAGCGTATCTGCGAAGAGGTCGCGAGTTCGAATCTCGCTTAGTGTGAGTTATCCGGATAAGGTCTTTTCCGAGGTTTTTCTTTATCCTGAGAAGACGAATGTCAGGTAACTTAAAGCTCTATGGACCTCGGGCTCATTAAATAAATAAATAAATAAATAAAAGATGAAGAAGAAAGAAATAAAGAAAGAAGTTTATCACCACCTTGACATTTCAATATTTCTCAACAAGACGAACAATGAAAACTTCAAGCAATTACTTAATGCAATAATAACATTGAAACAGCGATTGACAATGACTTTAATAAAAAAAATTAAAACACAAAATTTAAAACAATTACAGAAGGTTTCCATAAAGAACCCCCCCCCCCCCCCCTAGAGTATTACCAGGGTTAACATGAAGTGGACACAAAAAAGAAAAAGTGACATCTTTCTTTTCACCGTTCTTTCATCCTTTCGTTCTTTGTTTATTCCCTTCTTCAGTGAAACGTGCAAAAGTTTCTAATAAACTTTTGCTACACAAGCGCGAATCTAATGACCAATGACGCATGCTCGGTGTAGAGCATCGATCCAAGGACCGCCGCGTCGAAAAAGTCCTGCATGGCTCATTAATACATTTCTTACGACAAAAGCTAGAAGTCGATGCAAGAATTTAGTATGCAACTGTGGGGATATTTTTGAAAATGTAATATTTTGACACATGTGCTGTTTGTGCAAAGGCAGTTACGTTGTTACTTGGGATTATGGGCGAGACCGAACCGGAAGTGACGTGGGTTGTTTTATTTACTGCTGCTCGACCCTCAACAAACTGTCACAATGCTAGGACAGAAGCCAAATACTGCGCTTTATGTAACAGCCATTTAATTTCCATACCATGTTAATACTTGTGTTGCACTCGTATCACTTTCTCTACTCACTCTTCTACAATCTATTCTTACAAATACAAACTTCTTGTTAATAGAGATAAACTTTCATTTCACATTTACATATTTCGCTGTACAATACAATAGGCAAAGTAATAATTAGATTTTTAAGAAGCGTGTCGCTATGTGAAGACTTTGCAGTTCCATGCTCTTTGTATGACCACGAGAAAAAAGCAATGGCTTATAGTTGACAAAAGTGTAACTTAAACATACGAAAATTCAAACCACTAACAAAGAATATCTAGGCAATGGCAAACGCCACAAAAGCACTTCGTATACATTGCTTTCTTTAACGAGACTTATATTCTCTATGCAGTAAGATTTTGTGCAACTCTTACGTTTACCATTAAACAAACATCCTTCAGCATAAGGAGGACTTAAAGGTTATTTGTAGAAAATTCAAGATATACAGTCATGAAAATATATAAGATATTTTGATAAAATTAAAAACAACGATATGTTTTTTCATGTAAAGGATAATTTGGTTGGGAAATGTTCTTCAAATCGTCGTGTAGCCTCTTTGGAATACGCTGAACTTTAAATACCAAGTATGGTATTTAAATGAGCTTTCGTTTTCGAGTGTGTGCTGTTCACAAACGCACCCATAAACACGCACATACCTGAACATTTTCCTAAAATTCTGATGTGTTGCACTCACATGACTTTCTCTACTCTAGCACAATCTATTCTTACAAACACTTATTCCTCTATGTTCTTCGTGTTAGTTAAGATAAACGTTTGTACAAATTATCTTATTGCTTATTTCCTTGTAGGTGCAAGGGGAATGTTAGAATACAGTATTGCTTTGTGGGATAGCCAAATGTTTTAAAGCTTTGAGATTCCGTTCTCTTTGCACACTTAACATATAAAAAAGTGATAAACGATGTTCCATTGCACGAAAGTTTTAAGTTTTCCGAAACTCACACACATAACTAGGAATGTCTCCGAAATGGTTCACTCCACAAGAAAATTTATTCGGACATAAATTGTGTATTTTAGCAAGATCTAAATTTTTTGTATAGTAAGATTTGGTCTATCTCTTACGGTTTACCAGTTATGCAAAAGTCGTCCAGAGTAAATACGACTACAGGGGCTATAGCCAGAAAGTTCAAGATATACATTTCATTTATCATAAAAATATCTCAAACATATGACATGTTAATCAAAATCGTTAGTGCCATTTTCAAGACAATCAAAATTTTCGAAAAATGTTCCATGTAAAGGGTAATTTAGGGTGGGGGTATTTTCTTCAAAATCTTTGTGTCGCATCCTTGAAAGACATTAAACTTAAATACCAACTTTGGATTTTAACCGACTTTTCGATTTTTAGTTACGCTGTCCACAGATACACATACACACACACGCGCGGACCTCTTTCTAAAAATGTTTTTTTTTTTTTTTTTTTTTTTTTTTTTGATTCAGAGAATCTCAAAACATATTTCCGCTGTAATCTCGACATCGAATTTTTGGGTGGAAAACAGAACTTCCTCTACTTCTCAGTAGAGAAAATAAAAAAGAATACCTATTCAGAAACAGGTCCGCGCGCGCGTCTGTCAGTCTGTGGGCAGCGTAACTCAAAAACGAAAAGTTAATTAAAAACCAAAGTTGCTGTTTAAGTTTAATGTCTTTCAAGGATGCGACACGAAGATTTTGAAGTAAGTTGCTCCACCCTAAACTACCCTTTACATGGAAAATTTTTCGAAAATTTTGATTTTCTTGAAAATGACTAACAATTTTGATTAAAATGCCATAAGTTTGAGATATTTTTTGACAAATGAACTGTATATTTTGAATTTTCTGGCTATAGCCTATGTAGTGCTGTTTACGTTGGATGACTTTTGAATAACTCGTAAACCGTAAGGGGTAGACAAACTATTACTCTACAAAAAATGCACATCTCGCTAAAACACAGTTTATGTCCAAATAAATTTTTTTCTAGAGTGAACCATTTCGGAGATATTCCTTGTTATTTGTGTGCGTTTTGGACAACTTATATTTCTGTCAAATGGAACATTGCTATTCATTTTTTATACGTTAAGCGTGCAAAAAGAACGGAATTTGAAAGCTTTAAAAGATCTGAGTATCTCTTAAAGCCTACAGTATTCCCATATTCCCATTGCACGTACAAGAAAACGAGCAATAAGATAATTTCTGCAAAAGTTTATCTCAACTAATACAAAGAAGATAGAAGAATAATAGTTTGTAAGAATGGTTAGTACAAGAGTAGAGAAATTCATGTGAGTGCAACTTATCAGATTTTTTTGTATAGTAAGATTTGGTCTATCTTTTACCGTTTACTACTTAGGCAAAAATCATCAAGAGTAAACAGGACTACATAGGCTACAGACAGAAAATTCAAAATATGAATTTCATTTGCCACAAAAATATATTAAACATGACATTTAATCAAAATCATGAGAGCCATTTTTGAGAAAATCAAAATTATCAAAATAATTTTCCAGGTAAAAGGTAAGAGGAGGAATTTTCTTCAAAATCTTTGTGTCGCATCCTTGAAAGATATTTAACTTAAATACCAACTTTGGTTTTTAATGGACTTTTCATTTTTGGGTAATGCTGTTCACACACACACACACACACACACACACACACACACACACACACACACGCACACGCACACGCACACGCACACGCACACGCACACGCACACGCACACGCACACACACACGCGCGCGCGCGCGGGCCTTTTTCTAAATATGCTTTCTTTATTCAGGGGACCTCAAAACATATATTTCGGTGCAATCACGACATGAATTTTGAGTCGAATACTTCCCTACTTATTATACGTACTAGAGAAAGTAAAAAATGCTTCGAGTCCAGAGATCCTTAAAACGTGAACACATTTCCAGTGAAATCTCTATCAAATTTTTGGATGGAATGCAGTAGTTCTACTTACTATAGGCAAGCAGGAGAGCAAATAACAAACTTTGGAAGATTGGGGAGGGAAGTGTATATGAAGGTAGCACTCAATAGTTGCTTGACTCTATAGACACAGGCATATAAATACATCGCAACAGAGAAACGTTATTTGACAGTTACCAGCTCATCGCAGACATAGTTTGTTTGGACTGCCACTCAACACTTGGCTTAAACACCTCTTGGGTTGCAAATACTAAATTTGAACGCTCGATTGTTTTCTTCCATCCATCACAAACGGATGTACTTAAAACGAATTGGTCTTTAAATACAACGAACGAAAGGCCAACCAGTCTCTGCAAACAAGAGTTTTGGATGCTTTATCATCGATAACGGTGTGAGGGGCTACGAATTTCTTGATCGAACTAATGGGATTTATTAAGGCTATTCGATGAACAAACTGTAATAGGTCAGGTATATACTTAATAGGGTCATTACTTTATACTTTCTCTGCCATGTATGGTAAGTAGGGGAAGTATTGTACTCTATCCAAAATTTCGATGTGGATATTTCAGTGGAAATCTGTTTTGAGGCCCTCTGATTAAAAAAAAAGCGCGCGCGCCCGTGTGTGTGTGTGTGTGTGTGTGTGTGTGTGTGTGTGTGTGTGTGCTTTTTTTTTTTTTTTTTAAGATTCTTTATTGTTCTACATGTTCCATTACAATATGTAATACTACATATTGGGTTTGCTTGCAAAGTTAACTGATAATCATATATTAATTAACATGAATAATTATTTAGATTTATACAGTTCAATTATTTTTTGTCAGATCAATTGCATTGGCCTATTGAACATATTCTTTAAAATAACTTTTAGCAATTTCGACTTTAGTTGGTGGCCATTTTCCTCTTCTTTGAATTATTTTCCTTCTGAATGTTCTTCTTTTTTCCTCTAGATTTCTGCAGTCATATAATATATGGTCTGTTGTTTGCTCTCCTCCATTACAGGAACAACTTGGGTCATCTGTGATGTGGAACCTATAGTAGTATGCTTTAAGTCTTCCGTGTCCTGTCAGTAGTGTTGTAAGGTTTGCCGTTAGATTTATCCTTAACTTCAGTCTCTCTGCTACAGTAGGAAAGTATTGCTTTGTTTCCTGACCTTTAGTTGTTTCTTGCCATTGACTTTCCCAATGTTTTAGACTTTCTTGTCTTAGCGTTCTTCTAACAAAACTCTTTGGAAATCTATTATAGCTGCATTCCTCTTCGTTTGTAATTGCTCTCTTTGCTAGTCGGTCTGCAATTTCATTGCCTTGTATCCCTATGTGTGCTTTGACCCACCCAAGTGTGTGTGTGTGTGTGTGTGTGTGTGTGTGTGTGTGTGTGTGTGTGTGTGTGTGTGTGTGTGTGTGTGTGTGTGTGTCAACAGCATAACTCAAAAACGCACAGTCGGTTAAATACTAAAGTTGATATTTCAGTTTAATATCTTTCAAGGATGCGACGTGAAGATTTAGAAGAAAATTCTCCCATCCTAGCCTACCTTTTGCATGGAAAATGTTTAGAAAATTATGATTTTCTCAAAAATGGCGTTAACGGCTTTAATTAAAATGCCGTATGTTTAAGATATTTTTATGGCAAATGAAATGTATTTTTTTTTTTTTAATTTTCTGGCTATAGCCCATGTAGTTCTGTACTCTTGATGACCTTTGCATAATTGGCAAACCGTAAAAGTTAGACAAAATCTTACTGTATAGAAATGTAGATCTCGTTAAAACACAACTTATTTTGCATTAATTTTCTTTGTGGAGTTCAGCATTTCCGAGATATTGGTTGTTATTACTTTCAAGTTTCCAGCTCTTGTACATACTTTTCTTTAATTGGAATCGTTGTTCTTTCTTTTTTTCATTTCTCCTTTCCTCGTTTCATCAGAAGCGCTTGTTACCGCAATGGAAAAACTTGAATGCTGTTTTCGCAAGACATAATTATGAAATTGTTGGTTACATTCAATTAGGAATGTAAAAATCTGTGGTAAGGCAATTAAAGATATGTATTGCGAGCTGTCCACCAGGGCATTGAACTTCGAGGCATTACCATTCAACCAAATATGTAAGACTGTTTCATTTTAAGTTTAATTTGTATTTATTATCTCTTGGCCATGCAAAGAGAACGGAATTTCACATACCGACCAGCTTTAAAACATTTGATTATCGCTTAAAGCTACTGTATTGCCACATTCCCCTTGTACCTGTAAAAATTAGTAATAAGATAATTTCTAAAAATGTATATCTGGATTAACATAAAGTAGATAGAGGAATAAGAGTTTATAAGAATACTTTGTATGCACATTTAAAACTATTAAAAACAGGTTGATTAGTACAGGGATAAAATACAAGACGTATAAAACATTAATAAGACCAATAGAAACATATGCTGCAGAAACTTGGACCCTAAACAATTTAGATGAAGAAATACTACGAAGATTCGAAAGGAAAATACTTAGACGAATCTTTGAACCTGTAAAGGATAAAGACCAATGGAGAATAAGGTATAATTACGATATAAAATAACTAATTAATCAGGAGGAAGATATTGTGAAATTTATAAAGGCACAAAGAATAAGATGGTTAAGGACATAGAGAGAATGACGGAAGACAGAATGCCAAAAAGAATATTGAAACGAAGATTGTATGCTAAAAGAAAAAAAAAAAAAAAAAAAAGGCAGACCAAAAACAAGGTGGTTAGATGATGAAATGGAAGACCTAAGAAAGATTGGAATCAGAGGGTGGAAAAGTAAAGCAGAAGATAAAAGAACATTATGCAGGAGGCCAAAGCTCAAAAAGGACTGTAGGGTCAGAAGAAGAAGAAGAAGAAGAAGAAGAAGAAGAAGAAGAAGAGGACGAAGAAGCGGCAGAAGAAGAGGAGGAAGAAGAGGAGGAGGAAGAAGAAGAGGAAGAGCGGGAGGAGGAGGAAGAAGAGGAGGAGGAAGAAGAAGAGGAGGAGGAAGAAGAGGAGGAAGCGGCAGAAGAAGAGGAGGAAGAAGAGGAGAAGGAAGAAGAAGAGGAGGAGGAAGAGGAGGAGGAAGAAGAAGAGGAAGAGGGGGAGGAGGAGGAAGAAGAGGAGGAGGAAGAAGAAGAGGAGGAGGAAGAAGAAGAGGAGGAGGAAGAAGAAGAGGAGGAGGAAGAAGAAGAGGAGGAAGCGGCAGAAGAAGAGGAGGAAGAAGAGGAGGAGGAAGAAGAAGAGGAGGAAGAAGAGGAGGAGGAAGAAGAAGAGGAGGAGGAAGAGGAGGAGGAAGAAGAAGAGGAGGAGGAAGAAGAAGAGGAGGAGGAAGAAGAGGAGGAGGAGGAAGAAGAAGAGGAGGAGGAAGAGGAGGGGAGGAGGAGGAGAAAGAGGAGGAGAAGGAAGAGGAACAGTTTGTGCAAGAGTAGAGAAAGTCGTGTGAATGCAACACATCAGGTTTTTACTTGATCTGCTGTCTACTTCTAGTAGTTAGATAAGCGAATTTATAGTATTCCACCCAAAAACTACATGTCGATATCTCAGCAAAAATGCATGTTTTGAGGTCGCTGAATAAAAAAGCCATCTTTAGTAAAAGGCTGTATGTCTGTGAATAACAAGCCTTAAACAAAATATTCGGTAAATATCAAACCCAGTATTTAAGCTTTTTCCAAACTGAGACACGAAGATTTTTAAGAAAATTCTCCCACCCCAAGGCACCGCTTAGATATTCGATATTTTTTCAAAAATGTTTCTAGTTATTTTGATTCAAGTATCATATATATTTAAGATATTTACATTACAAAATAAACGTATTTCTTTAATTTTGTCGACGTGGCCTGTTATCTCGTTACGGCACGCAAATTATGTCAAAAATGTTTGCGGGGTTAGCCATTTCATAAATATTCCTTATTATTGCTCAGAATTTTCACACACTTGTACTTTTCTCAAATGGGAAGTCGCTATTCGTTTTACTTCTCATGGTCATGTAAAGAGCACGCCATTTCAAAGTCATCGCATATCGGCACGCTGTTTCAAATCTGAATGTCGCTTTGGTGCTTATTGGTATTAACATGAAGGAGACAAGAATGAGCTTTTGTAAGAACAGCTAATTTGTAGATGTATAGATATAAACGATAGTGGCCTGAGAAGTTCATGTAAATGTAGCATATAGGAACCTTTTGCAGTATATTAAGGAAATGTGATTTGTAAGTGCGTTAAGTTGATACGGGATACTTTGCATCTATGTCGCTGGCCTACCGATCCCAAGGTCGCGGGTTCAAACCCGGCCCAGGCCAATGGTTTTTAAGTGTCCTTAAAAAGGACAGCTCCATGTCAGTAGATTTACTGGCATGTAAAAGAACTCCTGCGGGACGAAATTCCGGCACACCGGCGACACTGATGTGATCCTGGCAATTGACAGCGTCGTTAAAGAACAAAATAATTTTTGCATCTATGTATGTGCTGAGATTGGTTAGTTTTCTTTCATCCATTTGTGTGCGAGAGAGTTAAATGTTGCTTGTTTGGGTAAGCAGTATGTGCCACGAGACAAGCAGAATTCTACTCCGAGTCCATTCTTTTTTTAATTAAAACGCGTATTAGTTATGCATATTTGAACCAAGGGTGAATCAATATTGCAGGGGTGAAGTAAAGAAGAAAGTTTCCAGATAGCTGACAAGTGACATGTGCGTGTCTTGTCAGTAATTCAATCCCTGCTGCTGTTATTTACAGGCTTCTCCGCGCAAAATTAATTCACGGTATCAGTGGCGTATCCCTACATATGGCTACAGAACAGGGCCAAGTCACTTTTTGTTACTCATGGTCGAGAAATGCAATGAACTTTAAAACAGAATATGCAAAAATGTGACGCCAATATGTCAGGGAAAAAGCATTTCATTTCTAGATATTTGTTTTATATTATAAAAAACTGCAAAATTCGACGAAATCCTGTTACTTTTCTAACACTTTATTTTCCTCTAAATTTGACTACAAATGCACAATTTTCTTCTCGTTGCTAACACAATTTATAGTCTTCTCTGTTACTACAATTCACAATTGTTCTTCTGATAAATATTTCTCAGTCTTTCAATGTCTTTTTCCACTTTCACTGTCTCTTATATCTTTACTATTACGATACAATCACTCGACGACACACACGTACTTGCTGACAGGCTGGCCGACTCACTCTCGTAACTAAAACTATCTGTACACGATGACTTAAACAACTCCACCCTATCACTAACTAAAACTATCACAACTATATCACTCACTCAACTCAACTGACTGACCTGTTCACTGTCCTATTTGTATTGGAGCCGATGTCACGTACCTTTGAGAACCCTCCGTACACACGTGCAACGATGTCTCAGCGGAATTAACTAGAAGCTTCTGGACACTATTGGTGTTATCGCGCTGTTCGATCACATACATACAATCGCTAGTTGCGTGTAGTCTCGGACCGTTCCTTTGTGTCTTCGCGCCATTATTACGGTCACGTACACACACACAGCCACTCGACGTATCCAAGGTCACCCGGCCCCTCTCGTCCGTACATTGTTGAACGACCCAGTGTTATACTGTTAGAGAGGGGGAGGGAGAAAGATGGTGGGGGCACTGTGCCACTCCAACACTATGACATATGACAAGGTTCCGAGGGGGACTTAACCGTTCGACCAATGAAACATTTTGCGCATTTGCCCCTGACGGGACATCTCCTGGAGGGTGGGGCGAGTTGAGAGGATACTACGGCCGGACTGACGAGAGACGACAGCAGAGGACAGAACCGTTAACAACTACAGATTTGTACTCCCCAGTAGCGGCACGTACAACCGGCTCCCCTCACCCCCTGCAGGCTGACACATCCTCTAGAGAGCCCGGGACCTGCAGACCTCTTCCAATCCGACGATTTACAGAGAGCAAATTCCCTGCCATGCACACCGAAACCCCCGCCGATCCTTAGAATTCTGAAATAGCCAATCAGGATGATGGGTGAAGTGAAATGAGAAGTGCTGTGGAATGGAGGCACAGGCATCTCGGGAGACGTAATTATACTTTCCCAGAATTCACCTAGTGACTCGGGAAAGCGCCGAAAAAAAAAAACCCAGAAAGGTCGGTCATGGGAATCGAACTCACGACCTCCCAAACATGGGCCACAGACAAACCGCTGAGCCGTACCGCTCGGTGTATTTTTGTTTGCTTGTTTTTTTTTTCTTCCCCCCCCCCCTTTCTTTTGTTTGTTTCAGTAGTATTTATCGCCAGCTTTTGCTACATGCATCCCTGTTGGGGTGTGCAGACCAATCACGGGATCGCGTTTTACCTGTCGTTAGTATCTCGAGGTCTCTGTTGTGTACGTTCTGTGTATTTATGATGGTTTGAGTGCAGCTAACTTCAAGTCTACTGCTTAAGAATCCTTATGCTTGCTGATAATGATAATACATGGAATGAAGATAGGAGAACCCGAAGGAAATCCGCCCCTGAGCCGCCTTGAACAGCCGGTTCCAAAAGTTTTCCTATTGGACGAGAGGGTGTATGGGAAAGAGACAAAAAAGTTTCTTATGAATTAGTTGCGGTTAGTCCGCCTTGCCCAGCGACGGCTCCACCAATTATTTACTTTTGTAGGCATTTTCTACCACTGCGAGATCTGGGGAGTGGTGGCAAGGTCCACCTTCATCAGACTCCAGACGTTGCAGAACCGGGCATTAAGGATGATCTATGATACAGGCCGAAGATTTCCTGCCCATATCCTACACGAACATTCCGGTATCCCGTACATTGTCGATGTGATCAAAACTCGCGCTCGAACAATGTACAATAAACTCCAGAACCACCCCAACCCTCTGGTGAATACCCTGGGCCAATACGACCAGAGACAGCCGCGCCGACTACCATCCAAAAGATTGCCGAAGGACATCTTAAGTCCGGCGATCTAATCCAAGATGGGAAAGGCGAAAATGCAATCTGTACTCAAAACAGAGCGAATCACCAGTTCAGTCCACCTCTCAGCGAGTGACTGACGGCCAGAACCCTGGTAGGAATTAGCGCGTAAAATTCGCGCACAGCTCACTTGCGAACCAATCCCTGCCTACAATCCCTCCCGTTACTATAAAAGCCCCTGTCCCAACAAATTTCCCAGTGAAAACATCCCTGTAGTGACACCGTCAAAACCATCGCGCAGGTAAAGCCGTATGACGGCTAGGTACTGCGGTAAAGACACTCGACCGGAGGAACATTCACCTCACCTCCGTTCGACTCGAACTGGCGTCTGGCGTACCACTTGGCATGAGGGGCTTGTCTACAAGCTCATACAGCACGAAATCTCCCCTCCATACATTTACTTGGTGGCTAGTTTCCTACAGGAACGTAGCTTCCGAGTGAAGGTGGAGGGATCATTCTCTGGAGAAAGGCCCATTGGCGCAGGAGTCCCCGAGGGCAGTGTACTGTCACCGGCACTTTTTGCAGCTTACATGGTCGATCTCCCGACGCACCCCAACACACACATCTGTCAGTATGCGGACGATCTCATGATCTTCGCTACTAACAAGAACCCGCGCTATAGCTACCGTCAAGTACAAACCCACCTCTGTGCCATCAGTAGATGGTGCGAGAACTGGCGTATGTCGATTAACCCGGAGAAAAGCTCTGCGATTCTCCAGGCAAATACGAAAGCCAACCGGCTCCCGCGAGACCTCGTGCTTCGGCGCCGTCGGATCCCCTGGGTCACTACGGCGAAGTATCTCGGAGTCACGCTGGACCGGCGGCTGACGTATAGACATCACGTCAGGGGCAAAGTACTGCAAGGCCACGCTGCTCTCCGACAGCTATACCCAATTTTCAGTTCCCAAACCATGCCCTTACGCCTGAAGCTCCAGCTGTATCGAGCGATCATCCCGCCTCTGGTCCTGTACGGATGCGAGATCTGGGGAGTGGTGGCAAAGTTCACCTTCATCAGACTCCAGACGCTGCAGAACCGGGCATTAAGGATGATATATGGTACCGGCTGGAGATTTCCTGCCCATATCCTCCACGAACATTCCGGTATCCCGTACATTGTCGACGTGATTAAAACTCGCGCTCGAATAATGTACAACAAACTCCAGAACCACCCTAACCCTCTGGTGAATACTCTGGGACAATATGACCAGAGAGAGCCACGCCGACTACCATCAAAAAGACTACCAAATGACATCTTAAGTCCGGCGGTTTAACTTTGAAGATGGGAAAGGCGAAAGTACAATCTGTACTCAAAACAGAGGAACACCTATTTTCAGTTCACCTCTAAGTGAGTGACTGACGTACAGAACCCTGGTGGGGATTAGCGCGTCGACCAATCAGCAACCGCGCACAGCCCGCTCGCGGACCAATCCCTGCCAACTACCCCTCCCGCCCCTATAAATACCCCTGTTTCCTAATTTTTTTTTTTTTTTTTTTTTTTTTTTTTTTTTTTTTTTTTTAAGGAAAAAAAATTTGTTTCCCAGTGTGACACATATCCCTGTTGAGACCCTATCGAAACCATCGCGCAGGTTGAGCCGTATAACGGCTAGGTACTGCGGACAAGACACTCGGACGGGGCAACCATCGTCCCCGTTCGACTCGAACTGCCTCTGGTGCCTCTCTCTGATGTGTGGTCAGCGGAGAGCAAACAAGAAGTTAAATAATCAGTTTTATTCTATCCAAAAAAGCATATTCCTTTCTGCAGGTATTTGAACAAGTAACATTGCGTTTTTATGCTAGCATTAACGGCGTTTAAGAAATATGTTTAAACAATTCCTGAAACAAAGATATTGCTTACGATATAGTCCTCGTTAATAATAATAATAATAATAATAATAATAATAATAATAATAATAATAATAATAATAATAATAATAATAATAATAATAATAATAATAATAATAATAATAATAATAATAATAATAATAATAATAATAATAATAATAATAATAATAATAATAATAATAATAATAATAATAATAATAATAATAATAATAATAATAATAATAATAATAATAATAATAATAATAATAATAATAATAATAATAATAATAATAATAATAATAATAATAATAATAATAATAATAATAATAATAATAATAATAATAATAATAATAATAATAATAATAATAATAATAATAATAATAATAATAATAATAATAATAATAATAATAATAATAGATAATATAAACCGATTCATATTTAAAGGGTGACAGGCAAGAAATCTGGGGGGGGGGTGGAGAAGCTACGTCATAACCTATAGGGTTTGATGCCTCAGTTTTCTGAAACAAACTCTTTTGCGATTTGCAGTAGTTGTGTTACGCTAAACTTTTATTTTCCTTTGATGTTCTGTTTTCCTGTTATTTCCGACAAACAGCAATTCAATGTTTTAAATTTTTATGTAAAATTTCAGGTCAAATACAGGATTTCATGTTCGCTGACTAAAACCAATTTGCAAATTTTACAGCGTGCATGCATGTGTCTCCATGAATAGCTTAAATAAAAAACGTGGCATATTAAAATTATTTAAAAGTTTTACATTTAATTCCATTAGTGACACGACGCCTCCAATTTTGAATATTTAGTTTCCTGCGAGTTCGTTCTGGATTTATAACGTCAATGTTGTTTTCTTTACACTGAGATTAGTTTCTTACGACCATGTGTAAGATAAATGTTGGAATGATGTTTTCATTGGACTTACAAACACATTACGCCCTGCATCCTTGTAGACAGGTATGAGCTGACATTTGCGACCACCTGGCATAACTATTAGATAAGTCATTTTGGCTTCCGCCCGCGGCTAGGAGCATGTGACTCGGAAAACATGTGGAGCTGGCTGTACACCACAAATCCCACATACAGTCGTCTGGGATCAAACCCGGGCCGCTTTAGTGAGAGGTGAATGGTCTAACCACTTGGTCACGGCGCGGCCACCGCTAGTTGTACCACTCTAAAGGTTAATATGTGACTCGGGTTTGGTTCTCGTTAGCTTCTCAGGTAGTGTTAACTCCATGCGGAATAAGCAATTTGTTTGCTGTTATTGACTAAAGAGACGCGTTGTCTGTTGCCGGAAGTACCACAGCCTAATATTGGACGTGTCGTCTCAGCCAATGAAAGCAAAAATATAGTCTTATTTCATGTGGAATTAACAATCATTACTACGTTTTCATAGGGAATTCAAATAGATTTATCATTCCAGATTGAATATTGCATGGAAACACGAATTCAAATATACCGAACTGAATCCTTGGGTCCGATCCTCTTTGAAATGCGATCGGATCGAAATTTTGTTGCATAGAAACACCTACCGGATTCAAATCGATTTGAATCCGCCAAAGATGTTAACTTGTACTGTACTCGTTGCAACATGCTGCACGCTCGTCATTGTTTTCTTTGTGAAAGTGGTGTAATAAAACAGAACAAAGCCACTTTTATGTGTCTATAACATCGCATTATACCTATTCCTATCAAAAGCATTCACTAACCTCAAAACCTACTTAAAATAAGCATAAAACATTTTTTACTGGTTTGCCAACATAAACCAAGTGACCAACATAAAAACTTGGATTACTTACGCTTGAGCCTTGCGTGTCCAAATCTATCTCATCCCGAATTGAATTCAACATGGAAACGCGGATCACATCGAGAATCGGATTGGACTCAAATTGATATAAGTTCCCCATGGAAACGTAGTGAATACCTGAGAGGCTACCGAGAACCAAAAACCACCTGCGGTACCGTATGTAGTAAAAGCGGGCGCTAAACACTACACAAAGAAGAACCAAAAACAAGCCGCGTGTTAACCTTTAGAGTACTTAGCATAATGTCATTATTAAGCCCCATTCACAATGAAGATATATGGTGAGTGTAAAGTGTTCGCACTCCTACATTATTTTGCACTAAAATACGTGTTGCAACAAAAATAAAACCGCAATGTGAGTAGAAGCTTTAAAGATTACACAAAATGCACCAAAATATGTTTGAAATGGGCACAAAAGTGATCGTACACCTGAGGTAGTGGGTCGAGAAGACGACTGTCAAAGGCAGAACTAGCAAGCATTCGTCTGCCTACCTGTGGATGGCAGCGATAAGAAACGGAGTGGGGCTAATCGTCGGTAAACAGAAAACAAACCACAGAAAAGTCCATAAACCAACTAAGGTGGCTGGGACCTTAGTAAGGATGAATCAAGAAAGATTACCTAAAAGAACATTTGAAGCATGAGCGGAGGGGAAGAGAAGAATGGGAAGACCTAGGATGGATTGGAAACAATATATGGAAAGAGTGGCTGTCGGACATGGGACGACAATGAGAGGAATATACAGGTTGGTGCAGGATAGGATCGAATACAGAAAGTGGGTGACGTCCAAATAGGGAACAATCGAAGGGAAAAAGCAAACAAGCAAGGAAACTAATAATTAAATTGCATATACGATGCAAATCGCTGCGACAAGTATCTCAACTTGTTGATATACCTCATTCCACTGTGCAGGCAATAATTGTTAGGTTTTGTGTTTTAAAACCCGTGCAAAACAGGTCAAGAACTGGAAGACCAAAGTACAGGGCTTTCGAACCAGTTCTTCACCGCAGCACGGCCTTTTGCCTGTGCGAGTTTGAAGCTGCCGCCCGGGTTTGCCGCTACTAACAAGCCACACGTAAAACATGTATAAAAATCTTACATTATAGAAAATGCTGGAAATGTCGTCCCTCCGCTGCTATACAGGCATTATATCGGGAAAACACATTCTGATTTACACGATTAAGTTGGGCTACTGTAATGTCTCTGATTTTATTTCTAATATTTTGTTTTAGTTCCTCCAATGTGTGAGGATTTTTCTCGTAAACTTTGTCTTTCAGGTTACCCCAAAAGTAAAAATCACACTGTTAGTCAGGGGGGCGAGAGGGCCATTTACCAGCACTAATCACTCTATCTTCAAACACTTCCCTCATTTTATTCATGGTCTGTACTTGCAGTAGCAGAATCTTGTTGAAACCTCCCATATGATTTCTCTTCTTCTGTCAGTTCACGAAAAAATGGGGTCAAAATGTCATTTCGGTACCTCTCTTTATTTACAGTCTGGTCGGAAAATATTGGACCAATTATGTGTCGCGCTAACAGCACACCAAACTCCAGCTCTCTGATCATAATGAGGGATTTCTTGAACGTGATGTGTATTTTGAGATGCCCAATACCGACTGTTATGAGTGTTCACATGACCATTTAGATGAAACTACGCCTCATCTGAAAAGAACAGAAGCTGTGAATCGATTAAACCATCGTTCACGACATTGCCAGCATTTTCTATAATGTAAGATTTTTATACATGTTTTACATGCGGCTTTTAGTAGCGGCAAACCCGGCCGCGGTAGCTTCAAACTCGCACAGGCAAAAGGCCGTGCAGCGGTAAAGAAGCGATTCGAAAGCCCTGTAGCTGACAGAGCAAGATGAAATATACATATATCCTATGGGGAACAACATTTCATTAACCGCAACACTATCTAAAATCCTAGAAAAAATATTAGTTAAAAGACTTCAGAGCTACATCGAGGACCACAACATTATACCGCCAACCCAAGCAGGCTACAGATCCACCATCACCATTCAAGACCAGCAAGTCCGAGTAATTTCAGAAATCCAAAACAACATCAATAGAGGATTCACAACCATAGGAATTTTCCTAGATATACAAGCTGCCTTCGACCGCTGTTGGACCAACGGACTACTCTACAAGATGACGACTTTAGGAATACCTACTAAAATAACACGCTGGACTGCAAGCTTCCTTCACGACAGAACCGCAAAAATAAAAATTAATAACTCACTATCACAAACTATAACACTCCAAGCTGGAACCCCGCAAGGTAGTGCCATCTCTGGGCTACTATACAATATCTACACCTCCGACACTCCTCAACCAATATACCCAACCATTAGACTCGAACAATACGCTGACGACACTGCCTACCTGAGCACTGCACCTAGACTACGTAACGCACAACCAAGACTTGAAAAACAACTTAAAATATTCACCAAGTGGGCAGACAAATGGAGACTCACAGTTAATCCAAGCAAAACTCAAGCCATCATATTCCGACGTAAGATAAAACTGAAGCACCGAGAAGCCAAGATCAAATTCAAAAATCATCACATACCCACCAAAACTACAGTAAAGTACCTAGGCATCACACTTCATAACAAACTCCAGATGAAAACCCACTTCAATCAGAAAATATCACAAGCCAAAAATGCTATCTCCACCCTACATTATTTATCCAAAATTGGAAATATCGGACTATCGACACCCATCCTTAATCAGCTTTACAAAACCATCGTCAGACCATACTTCACATTCGTCGCCATCGCCACCTACCCACTAGCGACACCAACCATCGTAAACCGCCTTCAAGAGATTGAGAGAAAGTGCTTAAGAATCGCCAACAGACTCCCCCCATGGCACAGGACATCCACCCTATACGAAGACTGCAGAACAACTCCACTATATGAGCACATCAAAAAGCAAGCAATCAAGTACATAGCCAACGCAGACGCCAGACCACATAGACAACAACTAATTCACAACGCCAGCAACTACAAAAAAACCTCAAGCCAAGCACCACCCATCATCACACTAATAGAAACACACAAAAAAGCCAAAGAAGAAGAAGAACAAAGAATACAGGACCATCTAAATACCCTCAACGAGCTCATAAGTCAAGTTTCTTCCAGACAACAAAGCGACTAAATGTGTAATCCAAGAACAACCACAGCACAAATTTCACCAACTGCAACATAAGAATCAACACCAATTTTATGTTTAAGCCTAGTATTAGTTTGTATTTTATTTTTAATTTTATTGCATTGTATAAATTGTTCATACCTACTATATTGTAACCTAAGAATTAATAAAAATGTCCACAAAAACTAACCCGCGGCTGAAGAGGGTACACCCCTGAAACAGCCATAGGGTTAATTTGCCCTGGGTGAGATAAACCCAGGGTAATATTAGCCCTTAAATACCCTTAAAAAAAGACTAAAATCAGTGCTGTGAAGTTGGCTGCAGGTTTGGGAAGACGTGGTATTTATGTTTCAGCCAATACTGCGCGCAATCTTTATCGAGAAGATGGATATTATGGTCAAGTACCTCGGAAGAAGTTCTGGGTAAATAAGAGAAATCAAGTAATGCGTTTAAGTTTCATAAAAGAGCACCGGAGCGTCAAACTTCAGGAAAAGGGTGATTTTTTCCAGAAGAAAGTAAGCTTAACATTTGTGGTTCTGATGTAAGATGTATGGTGTAGCGAAAGAAGAATTCGGAGATGGATCCAAAACATCTAGTGCCCATAGTAAAACAGATGTTCACTGATGGTCTGGGGCTGTCCGAGCGCTTCAATGGGATTTGACTGCACTTTATCGATGCAATAACGTATCATAAAATGTAGATGAATATTTTAAAGCAAAAACTTCATGCTAGTGCTCTGAAACTAGGTCTTGAAAACAACTTCAGTTTCCAGCAGGACAACGACCTCAAACATACAGCTGGAAATACTCACTTGAGGCTGATTTACAACATGCCAAAGCAACTTCATACACCACCTCAATCACAGATATCAACCCATAGAGGCGGCGCCGTGGCCGACCGGTTAGCGCGCTCACCTACCACCTAGGCGGCCCGGGTTCGATCCCAGGGCCCCGCATCTGGTATTCGTGGTGGACGAAGCGGCGTCTGAGCGGGTTTTCTCCGGTTTCCCCCGCTATCTCATTCCACCGGTGCTCCATCTTCATTCCATGTATCATCAGTGTCACCGCCTGTGGTGCCGTAGTAGTAAAAGCGGGCGTTAAACACTACACACACACACACACACCCATCAACCCATAGAACACCTGTGGTCTATGTTGAAGCAGAAAATTAGAGATCAAGCCTTTTCCAGTAAAGAAGGCTTGAAACAGGCACTTCAGATAGAACGGGACTTAATTGAGCTAAATACAACAATGGAGCTAGTAGAATCTATGCCACAAAGACTGGAGGCAGTTATATCGTAAAAAGTGGGGAGAATGGGGGAGAAACCTACAAAATTTTGAATGATGGTATTTATTTATAAAAATATTACTCAATTGTAGGTGTGCGATCACTTCTAGTGACAAATAATAGTCTTTGTTTATATTAAGGAGAGATTATTAATTAATTTGTTTATATTTTGTGGTATAAAATATGACCAAATACCTACAACATGTGCATCACTGAACATGATTAGTGCATCCCAACATTCTATGGCTCTTCCTTCAGGTATTTTAATGTAATTTGCTATATGTACGAACACTGTTTACACTCACTGTACAGCAGACTGAGGGAAGACCATTCATAATGCAGTAGGAGGCGTAACGCAAGAAGTTGGCACGGATTTTAGATCTCTAAACTACATGCCAGAACCTTCAGATTCCGCCACAAGATTCAAATTGAATAACATAACCAATAATATCCAAGATGAAAATTCACTCAATCTGTATACATAGATAGGGCTTAAGAGTGTTGTATGAAGCAAATATTAGGTCAGCATTTAAAATGCGTGGCTAACCCAAAGACAGAATCGGAGTTACGTAGTTATGGTAGTCTGATACATGGCTAACATTGTATACCATCATGATGAAATTGTATGTTTTGTATGAATACAACGAGCAATGGTGTTTGGTTGTTTAGAATACGGATATGTTAGGCGATTGTGATTTTACTTCATTGGGCTATGATCACACTAGGAGAACTACGTCATTGCAGTTTGCGCCGCAGCCTGACTTTTTCGTTAGCCACGTTAAAATGCCAAGGTACGCCATAATAGAAAAGCACCATTATTGTACAGTAGTTGGCATAAAATCTCGATTTGCAATCAGTATTATTCAAAAGCTGGCAATGCAGAAACAAATGCCAGAATTCTTTCTCAATATAGGCAGAGGTACGTAACTCTTGCGTTACGTAGCGTCTTGTGTGACACGATGTGAATGTTTTCATTAAATAACATGCTTGATAGCTGCGTATACGTTGTAAATGGAGCTTTAGATCTTAAAATAAATTGTCCCTCCCAACTAACGATGCGCATTTCTTATCTGAACACATGACTGTCAAAAACAATAACCTGAAGCTTAATTTTGAAACAGTAGAATGCTGCAAAACTGCTATCAGCTATAACTCGTTTTCAGTGAAGAATACAGCAAGGTATTACTCCGCGCTCTTCCCGCCACTTCCCCTCTCAAGCACTACTTTCAGTACATTAGCATCAGCTGGTTCCCAAAGCCTGCCAGTGCTCAAACAAAATTGCGTTCAAGTTTGGCGTCGCCTTAACATGTAAAGAATGTTTCGTGTCCTGTTATTAATAAGTTTCAGCAAACAGCAAATGAGAAAAGAAAGACAATTAGATAAATCATCAGATAGTTTTTTTTAATATTGCTGCAAATAAAAAGGTATTTTAGATGCAAGCATATGCAAAGCCTGTGTGAAAACTCCATTCTTCTTTGTTAAGCCTACCATTTTTCTTTCTCTACTACGTATAGCAAGTAGGGGAAGTATCGTCCTCCACCCAAAGTTTCGGTGTTGAGATTTCACCGGAAATATGTATATGTTTTGAGGCCCACCGAATCAAAAAAAAAAAAAAAAAAAAAAATTAGAAAAGGCGCATGTATGTGTACTTGTCTGTGAACAGCATAACTCAAAAACGAAACGAAAAGTGGGTTAAAAACCTAAGTTGGTATTTAAGTTTAATACCTTCAAGGATGCGACACGAAGATTTTGAAGAACATTTTTCTACCCTAAACTACCCTTTGACCGCCTCCGTAGCGCAGTTGGTAGCGCGCTTGCCTCTGGCGCGGAGGACCCGGGTTCGATCCCCGGTACCAGCATGGGGATTTTATCCCCTCTGGGAGGTCTGGCACGGGGTGCACTCAGCCTCGTTAGGTCCCGGGGGGGGGGACCAATTGAGGAGCTACTTGATAGAGAAGTAGCGGCCCCAGGTCTAGAAGACCGCATAACCAGCCGGGAGGGCTCGGGGCGCTGACCACGTCCCACCCTCCAATACTGCACCTCACCAATGACGCCTGTAGTGGGAAGAGGTGTGGGACGCAGTGGCTGGGCGGTAGGCCTTGGCCCCTTGTGGGCTGTCGCGCCGGGGTGTAGTAAACTACCCTTTACTTAGAAAAACTTTAGAAAATTTTGATTTTCTTAAAAATAACTCTAATGATTTTTTATTAAAATGCCATATGTTTAAGATATTTTTATGACAAAAATGAAATTTATAAAATTTATATTTTGAATTTTCTGTAGTCTTATTTACTCTGGATGACTTTTGCGTAACTGGTTAACCGTAAGAGATAGACCAAATCTTACTGTACAAAAATATAGATCTCATTAAAACACACAAGTTATGTCCAAATGCATTTTTTGTGGAGTGAACCATTTCGGAGATATTCTTTATTATTTGTGTGAGATTTGCAATACTTATACTTTTCTCAAATGGAAGGTCGTTATTCACTCTTTTGTCTCTCGGCGTTCGAAAAGAACGCAATTTCAAAGCCTTCATATAGCGACCAGCTTTAAAAGATTTGACTATCACTTAAAGCGTCTTCCCATATTCCCTTTGCACCTACAAGTAAATCAGCAATAAGATGATTTATGCAAATGTTTATCTCGACTACATGATGCAGATAGAGGAATAAGAGTTTGTAAGAATAATTAGAACAAGAGCAAAGAAAAACATGTGTGTGCAACACATCAGATTTTTTTTCATTAAAATACGGGACGCCTGGAAAGGTTCTCATCAACTGGTCGCTACTTTCTGAAAATCGTATTAGAATGAAGAAAACATGACATTGAACAAATGCACCTTGCATCAGAACTATGTTTTTAATACTCTAAGTGAAGTGCACTTACAGATCCTCCATATTACCAGAATTTTGTTTGCATTTTTCACCTTAGTGAATTTGATCACATAACTACTTATTGTGTAACAATTTATCGTACATGTCTGTACATGGAATGCTTGCATTACACTGGAGAATCAGTGGATTGGCAATTGTGTTATCTAAAACATTTGTTCTATCATATGACCAATCATGACTCATTTTTTAAAACAAACGTTCAGTTCCTGCACTCAATCCCGGGATACACATAGTAAGTTCTACAATTTTAGCCAGGACATTATGCATTTTTCCTCAATACTTCAAATATTCCAACCCATCTATTATGCACTTCTTCCTTGGAATCGCTCCAGCAATTTAATGCATCAGTAAAAGTCGTTTTGACAATACATTATACAACATTCATCAAACAGTTCTGCACTATCAATTTGTGCACTGCTTACTTTCTGAATTAACGGCATATTTGATTCTATATAATTCCACTTTAGTTCTTTTTTCAAACGAAGGTGAGTTATAATCTAAAGCTGTTGCTCTCTTGAATCCAAATATTCAAGTACCACAATATAGAATGAATTAATTATAATAACGCTTTATCTCAGAGGAAACGATATTTTTCCTTTAAATTGGAAGATGTGTATTTTCGTTTAGACATAATAGCTTAAGTTGACGCTAATAACAACACATCAACTGTCAACACTAGACTATAATCTTCGCAAAAGTTAAAGGCATATGGAGGCGGGCCGTACTGCAGACTCCAGCGAATCCTAAGCTCTACTGCCGATACACGCACTACGCTTGGCAACAGCGCTCCGCTTGAACATTGGCCAGCGTTCCCATGCCTTTAACTTTTGCGAGCAGTATAGGCAAACTTCACCTGTTTTCACTGTTCACAGAGCGCACTAAACAATGACAATAACTGAGATAAGCGTCGACTCAGCATCTCTCACAACAGGAAATGGCAACATATTATGTAGCTATGTTTTTAATTTAGGAAGATGGTGTCAAGAAAATACGGGACCTACTCGCGTGCCAACAAAAGTTCTCGGGACGCGGGACACCCAAATCAAGTTTTTTACGCGACGTATGACAGGCTATTCTTTCTACATATCATTGGTTAGCTTTTAGGTTGTCATTCAACTTTATTTACAACCTAGAAACACACTTAACGTGCCCAATTTGATACATATTCTGGATATTTATTTTTTAACACTCTTACTTAGGGCTGCAATGAGTGATTTAACTGGAGAAAACACTTTACCGTGCACTCTAAATCCATTGCGAGTCGCATAAATTCTGGAAGCTTGACACCCTCTAACGGCTGTCTTATCCACAGCCAGGCCTTACTTTCTTTCTGATAACCTGCTATACACATTTAAGGCTAGTTGTTTAAACTTTGCATTTAATTTCGTACCTTTTCTGTTTGATTTAAAATACCGAGCGGCAGGACTCATCGAACCTCACGTGATCGTCGCCATTTTGATCTTGCACCAGGCTTGGCAACCTAAGACATTACAAACGCTGTCGAGCAACTGAAGTGTTAACATAAAGATATGAAAGTATAGTGTAAATATAAATTATGAGCATAAGTTATTTAACGTCTTCATACTACCCTTTGTATCGTAGGAAGTGTTTGTATGAATTCATTATTTCCATTCTTTACGTTATCTTGTAAATTGTTATGACATTGGTATCTACTCGTACAGAATTTATATTTCAAATATAAAACTACAATAGCTAGGTTAAAACAATTTAAACTTAATGTAAGATTGCACAACATAAGCACAGCCATTTAATGCAAGCAACAACTTTATATGCGTACCTTTTAACGTACAATAAATGTTTTACGAGGGACTATTTTCGGTCTCAGTACAACCTACCATGCGGAGGGGAGTAGAAGAGATCAGAGACACTGCTTTGTTCTTGATCTGAAGACGATTTTATCTGGAAAATAACAGCTGAATGTCATACATTTCAACTGCAAGCTGGGAAGAAGTTCATGCTGGTGTTCAGTTATCCTCCTTAGTTGTGTGTGTGTGTGTGTGTGTGTGTGTGTGTGTGTGTGTGTGTGTGTGTGTGTGTGTGTGTGTGTGCGCGCGCGTGCGTGTGTGTGTGTGTGTGTGTGTCTACATGTGGTGCAACGTTCAATGTTCTGGGAAGTCCTCTGTTTGTGGTAGTGTGAGGACAACAAAGTGAACTCATGGGCGTCGCGATGAGGGGGAGGGGGCAAGAGGGGCCCCGGCTTCCCTTGGAAATTAGTGAATTTAATGTGCAATCAATCACTATTAGTCTATTGCTTTATTGTTGATGTAAAGAACAGCGTTTATTTAGCATAAAGTAATACGCTTATCCGCAACAAATACTATAACTCATCTTTTACAGTTTTTGGCAGCAAAATAATGAATTAATGTTGTTTAATTGTAAACTTCCAACGTGCGCCCCCCCCCCCTGAAAAAAAAGTCTGCCGATGCTCATGGAAAAACTGTTTGACATCATTCGCAGAACATTTACGACAAACGTGATAACATGTTAAAATAATGTTTTAATACAGACGGTAAAAAATCTTGTGTTACATGCATGTGACTTCTTCTACTCTTGTACAAACTATACTTTACAAACGTTTATGCCACTACCTATGAGATCTTAATTGAGATAAACGTTTATAAAAATTATCTTTTAGCTAATGCCACTCTAGGTGCAAGGGAATATGGGAATACATTAGGCTGTAAGTGATTGTCAAATCTTTTAAAGTTGGTTGCTATGTGATGACTGAAATTTCATTGTCTTGGCATGGTCAAGATATAAAGTGATGAATAACGATTTCCCATGTAGAAAAGTATACGTATGAGAAAATTAAAAAAAAAAAAAAGGAATATATCCGCAATAGTTCACTCCACAGAAAAAGCAGACAATTTGACATAAGTTGTGTGTTTTGACGAGATCTACATTTTCTGTGTAGTAAGATTTTGCCTATCTCTTACGGTTTACCAGTTGTGCAAAAGTTACCCAGAATGATGACTTCAGTGGACATTCCCAGAAAATTCAAGATGTACATTTTATTTGTTATGAAAGTATCTTACCCTTTTGGGTTTTTAATCAAAATTTTTAGAGAAATGTTTGATAAGAGCAACATTTTTTTTTTTTTAAAATGTGCCACGTAAAGGATAATCTGGAATAGGGCAATTTTGTTGAAAATATGTATTGCACTCGCATGACTTTCTCTACGTTTGAACAAACTGTTCTTACAAATGCTTATTCCTTTATCTTGTTCGTGTTAATCAAAATAAACATTCGCAGAAATGATCTTATTGCTAATTTTCTTGTAGATGCAAGGGAAATATTGGAACAGGGTAGGATTTAGGCAATAGTGAAATCTTTTATAGCTGGTCGCTACGTGATGGCTTTGAAATGTCATTCTTTGCATGGACAAGGGATAAAAAGATGAATAACGATATCCCATTTAGAAAAGTATAAGTATTAGAAAATCAGATGACAAGGAATATCTCCGGAATAATTCACTCCACAGAAAAAAGCAGCTATTTGACATAGGTTTGTGTTTTGGCGAGATCTACATTTTTGTGTAGGTAATGTGGTATCCTTACGCTTTAGCGATTATGCAAAAGTTGCCCAGAATGAGGAGGACTTCTGGGAACATTCTCAGAAAATTCAATATGTATATTTTATTTGTTATGAAAGTATCTTAAACATGTAGTGTTTTATCACAATTTTTATAGAAGTTTTTGATAAAAGCAACATGTTTGTAAACTGTTCCATGTAAACGATAATCTGGAATATGGCGATGTTCTTGAAAATCTTCGTGTTGCATCTTTCAAATATGAACTTAAATACCAAGTTCGGTATTTAAACAAGTTTCATTTTTGAGTTATGCTGTTTACAGATACAGGCAGGCACACGGTGACTTTCTTCTAAAAATGATACTTTTTTATATAGGAGACCTAAAAGCATGTATTTTTGAAGAAATATCGATATCAAATCTTTGGATGATATTCAATACTTCCTATCTCGTGTTATACATTGTAGAGAAAGTAAAAACAATCACATTTCAATTAGCAGATTACCGTTTGTTTCAATTCAGTATATAGGTATAGTTCACTTCTGGATGTATATTTCAAAAACTTACAATAGAATCTTGCACAAACTTTGCAGTTGTGCAAATGAACATTTTGGGACATGTTTTTACTTTCTAGCTTAAGTCTTTCTATAGAGAATTTACAGATACGAAAACAGCAGCAGTATTGGTCAACCATGCTGTCAAATAACGACGGTAAGCGCAACTGTTGGTGGTAATTTTGTTTTTGATGTCATGAGCGCACACATTTAAAACATTTACACATAGCACAAACAAATGTGTGACCTTTGGAATTATTAGAGCAGTAAATACTGAAACCACAAACAAACATGATACGATAATCCAAGTTTGCTTTCGATATCATTAAATTGTCGCTAGTTAATCCTGGCACTGTTGTTCATAATAAACCGACTCTGCGTTCTTTGTTTTCATGTTATAATAACTAGAGCAACATAAGATTTAAACTTTTATGGCGATAATTATTAATTAGCACTTAACGGGTTAGCAACCGTGTGATATTTATAACATTTTTCGACGTTTCGGCTTTACTGAGCTACATGGCCATCATCATAAATGAATAATTAATAAATAAATGGCCACCTCAACTCATAGGCTTCATTGGGGAATGCAACAGAAATAAACAGCTATCTAAAAAAGCATGGCCGTGTTTTAAGTATTCTTGTCCAAGCTTTGCTGTCCCTTGCTGCCGCCCCCCCCCCCCCCAACTTGCCAATACATATATTACTTAAATTTTCACAACATAGAGAATGGCTTCACTAGCTTGGATACTTAAGTATGAGTGGCAAACACCATAAGTGAGGTTATTAAAATTTAAGTAGGAACATCTTAATAGAAAGAACTTACACTAAAGAGGCATCAGCCCATATTAGATGTCAAAACATAGGTATACTGTTTAAATAACAAGAGGCTTCCTCCTTGCCTGTCATTTGCAAACAAGTTTATGAGTTCGTTATAGTCCATGTTCACTGGTAAGTCAGATTCAATTGCAAGAACACCAAGATAACTAAGACGATCCTTCACTTGTGATGTTCTTATTTATGTGTCTTAGAACAGAATGTAGAGATTTCTCAGTTGAGCAGTTGGTAGCAGGAGTGCTCAAGTATAGTTGTAGAGCTATGTTTAAGTTTGGGTAAACACTCTCTAGACAAGCTGTGTAGGAGAGTGCGTCTCATTTTCATTCTTTTCTATGTAGCTTCTGAAGTGTAAGCATTCAAGTAAAAATGGTGAATCTTCAAGATCCGAACTGCAGACTTTCTGAAGTCTGGATGATGCTTCCTGAATTTCAAGTGGACTAAGCATTTTCAGATTTGTCAAAAACATAAATGGTTCACTGAGTTTCTTGTAGGAAGAAACTCTGTTGTCCAGTTCTTCAATCAATTTATCCAGAATCAAAAGGAACTTGATGTTTCATGTCTATGCTTTCTTTTCTTTTTTTTTTTTTTTTTTTTTTTTTTTTTTTTTGCAGCTTTCCAGTAATTTTGCCGCCCCCTAAAATGTGCCACCCTGGGCAGTTGGCCGGTTTGCCCTTACGTAAATACGGCCCTGGCTGTCCCATTGTCCCTACTAAAATTAGTTGACTTTAATTTAACTTACATCGCCTCTTTTGAGTCTCGTAATGTTGGTTACTTGCGGTGTAAAACCGCGACCTCAACAAACAAACTTTTATGATCATTGTCCAGAATGAGCCGTGCTATTGCTGATTTTTCGTAGATTGCGTTTGTGTTCCTCAGGTCGCTCTTCAATCGTACGACCTGCCTATCCTGTCTTTCCACATTGGCAAGGAATTTCATAAACACTAGGTGTCTTAAAACAAAGATTTTCCTTAACCACCTCGGTAGCGTGATGGATAGCGTGCGTGCCTCACGTTCAAGAGATCACGAGTTCGAATCTCGCTTAGGGTAAGCTATCCGAGGTTTTCCCTTATCCTGAGAAGACGAATGTCCGGTAAGCTTCATGGACTTCGGGCTCATTTGAGCATCATTTCATTCATTCACTGTCCGATGAAATTACGTTGGAGGACGTTAATTTAAAAAAAAAAAATTGTCCATGTTATTCTTAACTCTGAGGTGTGCTTGATGAATGTGTTTGTGTAACCATTCTTTCCTGGAATAAGTGGTCTTTGTTGATGAACCAAGGTAGCGAGGACGGTTGTCTTCTGGATGGTGATGACCAGGGAGCGGGGCTTTAGTAAGTAGAAATAGGAGTATAGAGCCGGCAGGTAGCGTGAGGGCTGTACTGCCTTCCACTATGCAAGATCGCCGGCGCTTCCACTTCCCGTTGTAAGTGCACGGTTAACTTGATGGATTTTGCACTAAAACCCCGCTCCCTGGTGATGACTAAAGTCACAGTTCTTAGTCACCTTACCGTGTGCATGGGTCTGCTTCGTTCAGTGCTGATGGCTGGCCACTCGGTCTGGGCGAACACACTCACGGCATAACTGACACTTCTACACACGATGCGCTACTAAAAATTAGTAAAGCGTTGTATTCCACCCAAAAATTCGATGTCGAGATTTCACCGGAAATATATGTTTTGAGGTCCCCTGAATAAAAATAAAACACTTTTAGAAAAATGTCCGTGTGTGTGTCTGTATGTCTGTGTGTCAGTCTGCGGACAGCATAACTGAAAAACGAAAAGTCGGTTAAAAACCAAAGTTGATATTCAAGGATGCGACACGAAGATTTTGAAGTAAATAGCCCCACACTAAACTACCCTTTACATGAAAAATGTTTCGAAAATTTTTATTTTCTCCAAAATGACTAACGATTTTGGTTAAAATGCCATATGTTTGAGATACTTTTATGACAAATGAAATGTATATTTTGAATTTTCTGGCTATAGCCCATGTAGTCCTGTTTACTCTGGATGACTTTTGAATAGCTCGTAAATTGTAAGACATAAACAAAATCTTACTATACAAAAAATGTAAGTCTCGCTAAAACAAACAATTTATGTCGGAATAATTTTTTGTAGAGTGAACCGAAAACTTAAAACTTTGGTGAAATGGAACATCGTTGTTCATTTTTTGTATGTTAAGGCTGCAAAGAGAACGGGATCTCAAACATCTATCACACAAAGCCTACTGTATTCTAATATTCCCGTTGCACCTACAAGGAAATAAGCAATAAGATAATTTCTGCAAATGTTATCTCAACTAACAAGAAGAAGATATACGAATAGGAGTTTGTAAGAATGGTTAGTGCAAGAGCAGAGAAAGTCATATGAGTGCAACACATCAGACTTTTTATATAATGGTTGAAAGATAGCTCGATTATGTACAAATGTGTGTTAGGAATTGATTGATTAAATAAGGACAATTTTAGGACATTTCTTTGTATTTTTTGTTATTTTCAGGAGATAGATAGTTGTGACGGTCAGTTTTAGGTTATCTTCAGCATTTTTATAGTTCTATAATTGTATAATTTTTGTTCTATTTTGCATTTTTATTATTGTTTCTGTTTTTATGCTTTTCTGTCATAACTTTACCTATAAGCAAATAATACCCTTAGGAAACAAAGCAGACTTGCAGCATAACTGTTGCCCCCATGTTTAAGCAATGTGCATATTGAATTCACCCAAGTTATCTATTATTCCTTACCTTCAGGTAGATTGGAAGCACATTCACTGTGTCTCATTGGTATACAGGATGATTCAAAACTACATTTACAAAGTTTGTGGACAGGTTCCTTACACTGAAATAAGGGAAGTTCACGTAAACATGCGTCCCAAAATCCTTCGTTTTCGATTCATTAATGTTGACGGTGTTATTAATGAAATAATTTTAAGGTGATACTATCTGTTGTTTTGGCATTGTCAGCTTGTTAGGAAGTTACTCAAAATGTTATGTTGCATCTAGACAGACCTGCACTCGTCAAACACTTCCTGACGGTGTACCATTTAAACAATTAAGGAAGGCTGATAGGGATGAGTGTGTTGGGTTTAAGGGCCCGTCGACAGCTAGGTCATTCTGATTGGTACACTTCAAGTTAACTCACTACATGCAAACAAATGACAAATGTAAACAAGTAAGGGCAACACATTGTAATTTACATGAAATACTAGTCACAGCCTTCCATGAATGAGTACATAGATAAATAAAGTTGTTGGTTTGGACCTGGAAAGTAATTGAACGTCAATTTCATTAATAAATTCATAGATCAATAACGCAAAAACAAAGCATTTTGAGACATATGTTTATAGGAACTTTTTTTTTTTTTTTCCAGTGTAAGGAACCCACCCTCAAGCTTTGTAAAAGCATTTTTGAATCAGCCCGTATAGGTAAGGGTTGAGAGGTATTTTGTTGAATAATCAGCAAGATATTCAAATTAAAACAAAATGCAATTGTTAAACTTAAATGCTCCGTTTCATAAAATGGAGAACATACTTTCTCCACTAATGGAAAAATATTCTTTTGCATAGTGTGTGATGTGCAAGTTTCTGCGAGGGGAAAAATAAAAGGTTGAAGAGCGGGTTTTGCAAGTTACATAAACGTGGTATACAACGACTTAGGGATAAAATAAACCGTGGCCTACAACAGGTACTTCGTTAGAAACTGCAGAATATTTTTATACGCCGATGTTCCACTGAAAAAATTGAACCATCCAAAGCTGTGCACGTTCATAGAAGAGACTGGAGAATCAATTCCACATTCCAGAGCATTAAAAATAACCTGTTGGAAGATCTACAACATAACATATTAGGAAATAAGGAAAAGGGCTCGAAAAGGAAACGTACAGGTATGCATAGAAGAAACCACTAACACTATGGGAATGATATGTAAGTCAATGTTATTATAGGAGGGAACCCTGGAGAACCATTTCTGTCACATTGTGAGAAGTTGGGCAGAGTTAACTATTCAACGATCAGCAAACTGACCAATCTTTGAACTTATTGTGCTCATCTGCGCTCATCTAAAAAATGGTAGATGTCACGTGCCTAACCCATGCATTACATCGGATTGGAGAGGAGTTACATGTCTATTTTGTTGAGACACAAGTTAATTGGACGCATAAATAAAGTGTTCTTGTAAACACTTGTTCTCGATTTCTAGCATTCAAGCATTCCAGCAAGTTTATAATCTCAAATAAAGCTCATTTTATTTTTAACGACGCATTGCAAATTTTACAGTGAACTTCTTAATTAAGATTTGTCTCTAACGTTAACAAATAACGTTTAATTTGCAGAAATACATAGTAAATTCTTATTTTAAAAAATTGCAGTAAATGAAGAGGCAAGATTGGCTGCAGCTGCTTCCTTTAAATTGGAAGGAAAGGTGCATTTCCGTTTACGTATAATAGCTTCACGCAAATAACATAGCACTTCAACTGTCAACACTAGACTAGGCAAACCTCCTCTGTCTCCACTGTTTAGGCTTATAATTCGTACACATACAATAATTTAATGCTTCTACGTATGAATAAGTCCAAGTAAATGTTGAAAAGACTATGTAATAAGGTAAGTACGTCCCTGTCGTACATCGATTGCTATTACATTTCCCTCTAAAATGCTGACAAATTAGCTGTTGATGACTCTCCTCCCTTCCCGGCCAACACTTCAGAATATCAATTATAAGTTTATTACAATCTTCTCTGTCAGGTCCTCAAATGCCACCAACAGTGTTCTAAGTGGACACTCCAAATACCGAGTTGAGAACTTCATATGAGTTTGACGAAAACTTGTCGGCATATTGAAATCGATGTAAAATTAAAGCTACTTTGAAAGATAACCCTTAAAAATATACATTATCATAATTTACAAATCATATTCACAAACGTTCCCAAACTGAGTTCACAATCGAAATTAGCCAAACCAAGTCTAAAAGACCAACTTTGCTAAAATAAATACAGAAGTCCCTTAGGAATTCTGGACAGGCTTCTAAATAATTGGAAAATAATGGATTTGGAGCAATTTGGAAGACGGTAAATAATTATAATGGCTTTTGGAAAGAAACAAGGACGAGATTAGAGTAAATAGAAATTCAAAAGATCCTCATTGAGAACTGAAAAGGGTCTGTAATAGTGTACATTTCAACGAAAAATAGATTGGAAAGGGAAATGTGAATGCATGTTCATAAAGTAAATAGTGAGCAAAGATACGGTGTCGCAAGAGTAAGAGCAGGTGTATGGACACTAAAATAACTAAGAAAGTGTATCTCACAATATCACTGCCCTATTTGCGAAGAGAATGAAGATATTGGACTCTATTTGAATATAAAAGAAATGATTTAAGGAGAAAAGAGCCAATAAATCATAAATGGTTTAAATATAGGAAAATACTTCGATTGTAATCATGAAACAGTATAGTTCTTAAGCAAAGTGGAATTGATTTGTTAAAAGAGAGGTAGCGAAAACAGAAATGATATTGTGTATCTATCTATATATGTATATAAAAATCAATTGCTATGCGTTAGTCTCGCAAAAACTCGAAAATGGCTCGAGTGATTTGAATAAGTTCTTTTTTGTTCTATTTGCCTCAATACTGGGACGGTTTAGAAAAACAGACATTAGGAAAAACCAAAAGAAACAGCCGAAAAATCGAAATTAGTAACTTCGTATGGGAATTGCCACTTCGGATTGCTTTCAACACATGGTATTTGTGGCTGACCTGTCGTTTGACAGCTGTATCTATTACCTTTAAAATAGTTTCTTTCGTAAAGAAAAAGTAGCAGATTTTATGAACAGATTTGTTTAAATCTAATTTAATTACATTTTTCACACATTCATTTTGATCAGTCATTCTATTAAGGAAAAATAAATATTAAAAAAAAATAATAATAAAAAAAAAAGGATAATTCAATTTTGTTTTAGCGATACTCGAGGAATTAGGGCAGCTTAGTTATGACCACAAAATGTGTTTTAGCGAAACTTGACGAATTAATTTCAAGATTTCAATAATGTAAAGCTCTTAAGATAAGCTCAACAAATTTGAATGACTGGAAACAATTCCGTATCGCTTTATAGAGTTCATCACAATGCCAAGGAGAGGATCTGAAATATTACTTTCAATATATAGCGTATGTGACGAAGCTATCGTTTGACAGCTGCATCTATCACATTTAAAATATTTGAAATTCCCACTGAACATGCAAGTCAACGAGACACAGTTTGCAACATCGCCAAAAACAGCACAATGGCGAAGATTCTATAGATATGCAAAGTGATCGTTTGGAACGAATGCACGATGAACCACAAGAGGTCACTAGAGGCACTAGAGCGTTGAAAGATCTTTGTGACAGTTAAAATATTTTTGGTGGAGCCATGATTTTATTCCCCGGTGATTTTCGTCACCCTCTTCCAGTTATTCCACGATCAACTGTAGCTGACAAACTAAACGGGTGCTTAAAATCATCAAATTTATGGCGGCATGTAAATACACTCCAATTGACTAACATGCGAGTGTTTTTGCAACGAGATGTTTTCTAATCAATTGTAGGACATTGGTAATGGGAAAATCGCAGTTGATATCTCGACCGAATTCATCGCATTGCCCACTTTTCTTTCAGTTGACGGAATCGAAGAAGCAACTCATTCGGCCTGTTTTTCCAAACGTAGTGCAAAACTTGAAAAACTATAATTGGCTGAGCGAATGAGCCATATTGGTGGCGAAAAACAAAGATGTCAATGCTCGCAACGAATCCATTCAACATTACACTCCGGGACAATTGTTTTCTTTCAAACAGTTATGGTTGAAACAGTTATCATTGGATTTCTGAAGTCAAAATTAGAACCACCCATGTTGGGTTCCACACAGCAACGGTGACCGACAATTGCACCCTGACTTGAAGCAGTAGGGGAGCATGAACTGCTGCCTCCCTTCAACCCCGAACCTCATTTTCACCCGCCACCCTGCAAAACTCCACATCCTGTCATGAAAGTGGTTAAGCCCTAAAACACACCTCGGGTTGCTGTTAGCCTGCCAACAGATTGATGATGACGACGACAACAATGATGATGATGATGATGATGATGATGATGAAGAGCAGGAACCGAGAAACGAGTCTATAAGCGATTTAATCACCTTTTGGCTACTGTACAGGACTGCATCTTGGCTGAATTACGCTTCTAATAGCAACAATAAATAGAAGAGCAGCTCTTGGAAAGATTGTATGGGAGCTCAACTTTTGCTGCTGATTGATAGTTCCTACTATATGTTGTGTAATGGTTTACGCTCTGATATGCTGCTGGAAAGATCGGGGTTCGATTCATCACTCGGTTCATATAATATGTTGTACTTTATTAAGTCCAGTGCATTAAAGCCATTTTAAATTATCTACAGCTCAGCTGAAGGACATAATTGCTTCTTTTTTATCTAATTACCCTCCCCTTATATAGGACTTACACCCCCTAGAGCTTACAAGCCAGCCTAGGGTCACACGCCTGTCCGGGAGCAGAGGGACCTCTGAACCAGAGTGAAGATCTGAAAGCGAGTGGTCAGCCAAGCACCAGGTATGATAGTGAGGAAGAGGGTGATATGAAATGAAGGCGAAATGAATGATTGGAAAGGTGGTGATGGAGAAATTGGTGGAATGTGTGGCGGGGGAAACCGGAGAACCCGGAGGAAACCCACCCAGACGCCACTTCATCCACCACGAATACCACATGTAGGATCGCACCCGGTCGACTAGGTGGTATGCGAACGGTCTAACTACTCCGCCATGGCGCCGTCAAGAACATAATTGCACTTTTGTCATTTTATTTATTCTGTTTCTGATATGAATTAGTGAATGAGTGAGAAGTTAGTGAGTGAGAGAATGGAGTTTAAAGGCCCGTTGACAGCAGTTCATTTGGATCCCAGTTCCTGATGATGGCCATGGAGTTTGATATGGCCGAAAGCTCCACACACACACACACACACACACACACACACACACACACACATCTTATATATAAATTTAACCCGGAATCATTGTGAAGACATGACCAATAACGCTCGCCGTGAAAGCTTCAAGTCTCACATTAAAATACCGTATGTAATATATTTGTATAGACAAAATATGTGGATATATTTAATTTTAGTGAGTAGCGCCGTGGAAATATCTTCATTCAAAAGTTAATTTCACATAATTTTCTATAACATAAACCGTAGATGGGGAGAACCGACACATTGTGTCATTTCCCTTACATTGCAGTTTTAACCCCGGCCACTTTCCTACACACTCGTTAGTTACCAGGCCACGTCCCCCTCCCCACCCCGCTGTTATCTACCTACCTCAGAGAAGCGACTAGTCCCTCAAATTGTGTCAGCGGTGGAATAATGTCGCATAACAAGTTAAAAATATACTTCAAATTCGAATGGGAAAATAAGCACTTTATGTTCCTAATAAAAATAAAGCATTGTATTTGCTATGACAAAAGAAAATGTGTGTAACGTAATCTCAAAACGAATACATGATGTTTCTATTCGGTTCCGCCGTGAATGTACCTTGTTTGTAAAGGCAGTGTATACGTAAACACAGAACCGGAAACGTGAGGTAGCCTGCATTTGGTGATGGGGTATGTGGAGGTGGTAAATACTCGATTGCATTCCTGTCACCCTCTTCCCCATGCCTGACATAAATAATAAAAGAAAGACAAAAGTGTACTACACCAATTATTTATATAGCATTAAAACACAACAATTGTGGCATTAACCATTTCCGAAATATTCGTTGTTATTGGCATTAATTTTCCAGGTTTTTTTTTATTTTTATTTTTTTTATTTCTCGTAATGGCATGCAAAGAGTATGGAATCTCAAAGTCAGCATGTACCAACCCTAATTTAAAACATTTGACTATCGCTTCAGCCTCCTGTATCTCTGCAAACGCCTATCTCGATTAACAAGCAGTGGAAATAAATAGTAACCTCTTGAAATAATAGCTAATAGAGGATTGAGAAGAGGTCATATGAATGTAACACGTAGTGTTTTTTACTTTCTCTACTGGTAAGTAGGGGAAGTATTGTATTCCACCCAAAAATTCGATGTCGAGATTTCACCGGAAATACATGTTTTGAGGCCCCCTGAATAAAAAAAAGGTATTTTTAGAAAAAGGTCCGTGTGTGTGTGTGTGTGTGTCTGTGTGTCTGTGTGTCTGTCAGTCTGTCAGTCTGTCAGTCTGTGGACAACATAACTCAAAAACGGAAAGTCGGTTAAAAACCAAAGTTGGTATTTAAGTTTAATATCTTTCAAGGATGTGACACGAAGATTTTGAAGAAAATAGCCCCACCCTAAACTACCCTTTACATGGAAAAATTTTTGAAAAGTTTTATTTTCTTGAAAATGGCTCTAACGATTTGTATTAAAATGTCATATGTTTGAGATATTTTGATGAAAAATGAAATGTATATCTTGAATTTCCTGGCTATAGCCCCTGTAGTCGTATTTACTCTGGACGACTTTTGCATAACTGGTAAGCCGTTAGAGATAGACCAAATCATACTATATAAAAATGTAGATCTTGCTAAAATACACAATTTATGTCTCAATACATTTTCTTGTAGGGTGAACCATTTCGGAGATATTCCTTGTTATGTGTGTGAGTTTCGGAAAACTTTGAACTTTCGTGAAATGGATCATCGCTGTTCATTTTTTTATGTGTAAAGTGTGCAAAGACAACAGAATCTCAAACATTTGACTATCGCACAAAGCCTACTATATTCTAACATTCCCTTTGCACGTACAACGAAATAAGCAATAAGATAATTTGTACAAATGTTTGTCTCAGATAACAAGAAAGAAGATATAGGAATAAGAGTTTGTAAGAATGGTTAGTACAAGAGTAGAGAAAGTCGTGTGAGTGCAACACATCAGATTTTTTTATATGTTAAGTGTGCAAAGACAACAGAATCTCAAACATTTGACTATCGCTCAAAGCCTACTGTACTCTAATATTCCCCTTGCACCTACAAGGAAATAAGCAATAAGATAATTTTTACAAATGTTTGTCTCAGATAACAAGAGGAAGATATAGGAATAAGAGTTTGTAAGAATGGTTAGTACAAGAGTAGAGAAAGTCGTGTGAATGCAACACATCAGATTTTTTCTCAATGCAATAGTGATTTCAAATACAATTCTTCCGCTACCTAAGTTATGTGATAGAGAAAGTAATTACGAATTCGGCTAGACACATTTTCATTTAGAAACGTGACTGGTTGCTGGAAAAATATGAAGCAATTTTATTTTCTTGTCCCATAAATATGAGCCATTCTTCATTATAAGTGCTTTGCGTGGGTAGTATGGCATTAGGAAAACAAATAAAAGTTGTTGACTTCCAGACGGAGTACAACAGACCATGTATCCATACACGAGTTACGCAAACAAACATTACTGTGTTCTTGATAGCCTGTCTTCTGGCTGTCAAATGTTACGTGTTAAACCACATCATAAAAACTCTTTGTATTCCCAAAGAGTGCTTTTCTGGCTTGGAATATTCTACACATTTTTCAGCACTTAAAATGCTCTTTACAAAGCAATGTTTAAATTGCCAGACCGAAACTTTGGAAATAGTTTCCCTAATACTGTATTGGTCCGAAAATAAGTCGCAATTTTTATCCAGATTTTGCCATCTATAAGGTAGGATACGGCTTATATCCCCTACCTCGGCCATTTTACATAACCTTGCTGCAAAAGAATTATCTTCATTTACAATACAACTAAAGCGGCAAGGCATTTTATTGCGCAACAATACAAACTATTATGGTATTTTCAGGGCCGTATTTACGTAAGGGCAAACCGGGCAACTGCCCAGGGCGGCACATTTTAGGGGGCGGCAAAATTACTGGAAAGCTGCACCAAAAAAAAAAAAAAGACATGAAACATCATGTTCCCTTTGATTCTGGATAAATTGATTGAAGAACTGAACAACAGAGTTTCTTCCTACAAGGAATTCAGTGGACCATTTATGTTTTTGACAAATCTGAAGATGCTTGAAATTCAGGAAGCATCATCCAGACTTCAGAAAGTCTACAGTTCGGATCTTGAAGATTCAGCATTTGTACTTGAATGCTTACACTTCAGGAGCTACATAGCAAAGAATGAAAATGCGACGCACTCTCCTACACAGCTGTAAGGTAACTGTCTAGAGAGTGTTTACCCAAACTTAAACATAGCTCTACAAATATACTTGAGCACTCCTGCTACCAACTGCTCAACTGAGATATCATCTTCTGCTCTAAGACACATAAATAAGAACATCACAAGTGAAGGATCGTCTTAGTTATCTTGGTGTTGTTGCAATTGAATCTGACTTAACACTGAAAATGGACTATAACGACCTCATAAACTTGTTTGCAAATGACAGGGCAGGGAGGAAGCCTCTTGTTATTTAAACAGTATATGTTTTGACATCTAATATACGGTGATGCCTCTTTAGTGTAAGTTCTCTCTATTAAGATGTTCCTACTTAAATTTTAATAAGCTCACTTATGGTGTTTGCCACTCATACTTAAGTATCCAAACTAGTGAAACCATTCTCTATGTTGTGAAAATTTAAGAAATATATGTATTTGCAAGTTGGGGGAGGGGGCGGCAGCTTTTTTTTTTTTTTTTGCCCAGGGGCGTCAGAGGTCCTAAATTCGGGCCTGGGTATGTTATTGGAGTTAACTTTGTATACATAGGACTACCAATATTATTTCTTTAGCTTATAATTCAATTTCAGCTGGTTACTCGTAAGCCACCACTATCAGTACCCGTATCGCTCCCATCATTGATACTGGTAAGAAAGCTTGATTAATGCCAATATGAACGCGCATTGAGAGCGAAAAGCATTATCAAGCCAAATAATTCAGCACAGTTACGACGAGCTTCAAACATAGGCACCAAGTATGGTACCGGTGCCAATGTGTTGTATTATACGTTAAAACAAATATTTACGGTATACTAAAGTTCAGGTTACAAGCGATACAAACCGGAAGTAACAGGTAGGGTAAGGGGATGGTGCGGCTGAGAGGGGAATAGGTTGCATCATTGCCAGGTTTAGCCATGAAAGTTTGTTCCAGTTCTTTCTTTCTTTTTTTTTTTTTTTTTTTTTTTTTTTTTTTTTTTTTTTTTTTTTTTTTTTAAATGTTCAACACGTCTATTATCAAACGAAATGAGAAAGTGCACAAGCAGTTCTATATGTAACACTGGAAACAAATGCATCGTGTATTTTTACCGCTTTCACTAAACTTTCAGTTGGTTTTCGTCTGCTAAAGCGCAACGTGGCAACTTCATACAGACTACATGGTTGCCACATCTCTATTATGTTAAGTTTCGTGTTCGTCTTGTTCAGAACTGAATAGTTGGAGGTTAAAGTGGGACAAATGTGTTAACTGATGATTATTCTTTCAAATTAGTGTGCTGTGTTATTAGCGAAAATGGAAGCAACGTCACCAGAGCGTTATAATATGAAAAGAATTCGTAAAACCCGCCACAATGTTGCAACACTACATGCCCAAACACGTGATGTGACGTACTTCCGGTTTGTATCGCTCATAGTCTGAATTTCTGTATACGTATGTGTTACATGTAAGTACCAGTGACGTTTTGGTAACTTTTCTCCTCTCAACCAGTGTGTGTCTTATTTTTGGCAAAATATTATTTCTTTTATTTCTTCCTCGAAATATAGGTAAGCGCCTTATATGTGGAGGCGGCATATTTTCGGGCCAATGTTATGTGCTAAATAAAGCTTGCTATATAGTTATTATTTGACAAATTTGTTATTCTACTAAAATCACTCAAACTTGCTAAGTTTATACTTTTTTCAAAAACCGAAACTCACAGTTGAACAAACGTTATACCCATGGGCGTCAGTTGACTTGTTTAGTTTGAACTTTACAGTCAAATAATATTAATTCAATATTCTGTTGTCAAAAACTAAAATATATTAATTATAGTATTTACTTCCATAATAATTTAGGTGCGCGTGCGTGTGTTAATTACTTTGTTACTCATGCCTTCACAATACAGCAATTATGTTTACATGTCATGCAAACACACTGTAGCTAGTATGGTTGGCAATATTGTATATAATAAATATCTTGTTCACTATTGATTTGATACATTATTCTTCTACAGCTTTCGTGTTTTCAATCTCTATTGGTAAGAATTCTCATAGACTTAAACCAAAAATTTGTATAGCCATAGATAAAAATCTTAATAATGTGCGGAGTGGAACCCTGTTGAAAATAACATCGGTACGAAACTGTTGTTCACAGGAATAACGAATAAACGTATGTAGCTACTAACTAAAAATAATGCATTCCTTATTTACTTTAAAAATCTGATGTGTTGCACTCACATGACTTTCTCTACTCTTGTACTAACCATTCTTACGAACTCTTATTCCTATATCTTCTTCGTGTTAGTTGAGATAAACATTTATACAAATTATCTTATTGCTTATTTCCTTGTAGGTGCAAGGGGAATGTTAGAACACAGTAGGCTTTGTGCGATAGTCAAATGTTTTAAAGCTTTGAGATCCTGTTGACTTATCACGCTTAACATATAAAAAAAATGAACAACGATATTCCATTTCACGAGGTTTCCGAAGCTGACACAATAACAAGGAATATCTCCGAAATGGTTCACTCTACAACATCATTAAAAAAAAAAAAAATAAGACATAAAGTGTGTGTGTTAGTGAGATCCACATTTTCTGCACAGTAAGCTTTTGTGTATCTCTTACGAATTACAAGTTGTTCAAAAGCCATCCAGAGTAAATACGACTACAGGGGCTATAGCCAGAAAATTCAAAATATACATTTCATTTGTCATACAAATATCTCAAACATACGACATTTTAATCAAAATCGTTAGAGCCATTTTCAAGAAAATCAAAATTTTCGAAACATTTTCCATGTAAAGGGTAATTTAGGGTGGGGCAATTTTCTTCAAAATCTTCGTGTCGCATCCTTGAAGGACATTAAACTTAAATACCAACTTTGGTTTTTAACCGACTTTTCGTTTTTGAGTTATGCTGTCCACAGATAGACACACACAGACACACACACACATGGACATTTTTCTTAAAATGCTTTTGTTGGATACAGGGATCTTAAAACATATATTTCCGGTGAAATCTTGGCATCGAATTTTTAGGTGGAATACAATACTTCCTCTACTTACCAGTGGAGAAATTAAAAATGTAAATAACATCATTGGTAAGTTCATTTGTAACACAGACACTATGAAACAATCGAGGATCTCTTTCGTACGTGTAGGTATACTGAGCAAAAATTGTTCTTTGCATCAAAATTAAAATTATAGTTCAATAGTAATTGACTGCACATTAAATTCATTAATTTCCAATGAGCATATTCTTACAATTATAGAGCACATTTTAAAGATTTTGACAGCATAAATGCATGCATGTTATTTTTTTAGTGCTACAAATGTGATATGTAGTAATAATGCACTTCCCACACTCATATCGCTCTATTGTAATGCTTGTAGAAGATACATAAAATATGTGCATCTGTCGTGAAATCTCATTATCAGATATTATTGAAGGAAAAAGTTATTTGAAAGTTTTAAGTAGTTGTGCACATTAGTTTGTTGCAGACATGGACATTGCGATATCCTGACCTCTTCCACATTAAATCAAGGACTGTGTGAATGCAAATCGGCCATGCTTGTTTTTCGCTGCGCAACCTTCAACTGTTCCCACACTCGGCAGTGAAACAGACAAACTGTGTGCAATATGCCGGCCGCCTTCTCAACATGAACAAGGTGAGACTTTCAAACTTCTAGCATTTTTTACTTTCTCTGCTATGTACTTAATCATGAATAGAGGAAATATGGTGAATCATCACCAAGTTGGATATCCAGATGTCACGAGAAATACAGGTTTTGAGACCCCCTGAAACTAAAACAGACTAATTTTTTTTAGAAAAAGGTCCATGTGAGCCTGTGTTTATCTGTGCGTATGTATGTCTGTGAACAGCATAACTCTAAGTCATAGTAACGTGGCCCGCTCTTAAAAGATATGTCGCTCAAGCCTACTCGATTTTCCTATTCTTCTTGTACGCACAACTAAATATGTAATAAAACCATTGCTGCAAATGTTTGTCACTAGTATCATGAAGTAGATAGAAGAATAAGCTTTTGTCATAATACTTTGTTGAAGAATATGTAGAGAAAGTGATAGTAATACAACACATCAGATTTTTATATTATCGCAATACAACCGTCAATTGTCATCGTGCTTGGAGGTGGCAGAATCATTTCTATGTGCAGTAAGAAACAATATTGAGAAGATGTGTCTTAAACACAACATTGTGTTTACAGGAAAAGTTCAATTTATAAAATTATGCACACACACACACACACACACACAGAGAGAGAGAGAGAGAGAGAGAGAGAGAGAGAGAGAGATTACCACGAGGTTATGTCGAGACCGAAAATATGCGCTTTGAGGCCCCCTAAATAAAGAGAGAAAACAAGCCTTTTTAAAAAGGTCCGTGTGTGTGTATGGGGGGGGGGGCGTGTATGTAACAGAATAACTCAAAAGAAAGGTCGGTTAAAAAACAAAGTTGGTATTTAAGGTTAATATCCGTCAAGGATGCGACACAAAAATTTTGAAGAAAATTTCCTCATCCTAAACAACCGTTTACATGAAAAATTTTGATTTTCTCAAAAAGGAGTCTAACGATTTTGATTAAAATGCCATATGTTTGAGATATTTTTATGGCAAATGAAACGTGTAGTTCTGAATTTTCTCGCTATAGCCCATGTAGTCCTGTTTATTCTTGATGGCTTTTGTATAATTGCTAAACCGTACGAGATAGACCAAATCTTACTATACAAAAATGTAGATCTCCTTAAAACATACAATTTATGCCCAGATGCATTTTTTGTGAAGTGAATCATTTCGGAGATATTCCTTGTTATTTGTGTGAATTCTGCAATACTTTTCTCAAACGCAAGGTCGTTATTTACTTTTTTATCTCTTAGCCGTATTAAGAGAACGGAAGTTCAAAACCTTCATTTAACGAGCAGCTTTAAAATATATTGTGTACTATCGCTTAAATCCTATTGTATTCTCCTTGCATTTACAAGAAAATCAGCAATAAAATAATTTTTACAAATGTTTATCTGGAGTAACATGAAGAAGAGGAACAAGGTTTATAAGCATAGTTAGTATAAGAGTAGAGAATGTCATGTGAGTACAACACATCAGATCTTTTTCCTCTCCTTTCTCATTTATCACTTGCAGACCTTTTGTTTGTTGACTGCCCATCGTTGAATGGATAACTCTTAAAATGAAATTAAGACTGAATTAAAATTAATTTACCCTCTTTCTTTACACATTGTTGTAGAATGATAGACACATAAGATTTTTATGATAAATCCTATTATTTAACTCTGATAATTTAACGTTTATAATGTGCGTTGCGTGCAGTATAGTTTACGTGACGTCAGAGGTATGGTTGAAACATGGAATATGCACCACTGGAGGGCGGTAAAACGAATAGAAACGAATACCTGATGTTCAGTGTCACCTTATAGTCGTGTGGTGAAGATAGTCAGGTCTTCAAGTATTGTTTATTTGCCTTTGTACAGGTGGTAGTGTTGGATAAATCTGATTTAAAAGTGTTATAAACATACGTAGGTTGGAAGATGGGTTAAACCAAACCAAAAATACAAAGCTACAGAAGAGCAATGCGCTTCTTTGAGGGTAACAAAGCTCAGTATTATACCTACCAAATTAAATATGAGCACAATTTTCGAGTTGTCAATACCTGGACTACATCCTAGCTGTAACATCAAAATGGTAGTGAATGAACTAGATTCTCTAGGACAGCGATGTCCAACCTTTGCGAAAGAGGGGAGTGTGGGTTTACCTCTTTCCAACATACGCGGACTTTGCCTCTCTTTAACCCCCCATCGTGCCTTCTGTTGCAGTGGCGGCTTGGTTATACGTACGCAACGAAAGCACTTTCAAATCTTATGCGATAAACATCTGTTCATTAGTGATTTCTTTGATTCAGGTTACGTTTAAGAAGTCTAACAATCTTTGACATAGCCTTAGAAGATACACCAAGTGATCGTCGCGTAACATATTGCGATACAGACTTTTAATATAGTTCCATTTGGAGAAATTCTGTTTGCAAACATATGAAGAGCTATACGCACCATTTTTGCAAAAGGTTATTTCTCTATCCAGTACATTTTAATCGACATAAGTATTTTCAGAAATTACCTTACTGCGCATGTCCTTGTAGGTACAAGGGGAATATGGAAACACAGTAAGTTTTAAGTGATAGTGAAATATTTTAAGAGCCGGTTGGCATGCGATGCCTTTGAAATGCCCTTCTCTTTGCAAGGCCAAGGAATGAAAAACTGAATACACATTCTTATTTGGAAAACAGTATAATTATTCGCAAATTCAAACAAACAAGAAAGAACATCTCGGAAATGGTTCACTCAAAAGAAAAGAGAACTATTTGGCATAAGTTGTGTGTTTTAACGAGATACATATATTTTATTTAGTAAGCTTTTGTACGTCTCTTATTGTTTACCATTTATGCAAAAGTCATCCAGAATGAAGAGGTCTTCTGAGGACATTCCCAGAAAATCAAGGTAGGACTTAGAAACTTCCGTGGAATGGTCTGTTTGTGTCCTTCACTGCATACTCACTGCTTCTTCCTCAGACTGAGGAGTGGAGTGGGTTATTGCCGCTCACTGCGTAAGGTTCTCAAAAGAGAACATTTTGGACATCTCTACTCTTGGATATGAACCAGTTCAAATGATACCTGTGTACCATCCAGTAACAATTACCGTTGTCATTGTTCTTTATTTTAAACCTAATGCTATCGATGAAAACATGTACAACATAACAAGATTGTATTATGCTGCTGTGAAAGTTGAACCTCCTAAACCGAAATGTAGCATCACCCAGTGTAGTAATTGCCAAAAACAGCAAAAACGATTGCCATAAACAATCTCGATGTGTGAAATGGGATGGTTGACATTTGACATCTATATGGACTAAGGCCACGCAGCACCACTGCAAGGGTCAGGACACTGCAAACTACAGAGGTTGCCCAGTGCTTGAAACTATGGAGTATTTCAAAGCTAACCTAAACCAGCAAAACAAACACAGTACAACCAGTAGGAAACCACTTCTTCAGATAATTAGCAACAATGTGTAGTAATTTTGATCAAAATTGTTAGATTATTATTATTTAAAATTATTTTTTGTTGTTTAACGACGCTGTCAATTGCCAGGACCACATCAGCGTCGCCGGTTTGCCGGAATTTCGTCCCGCAGTTCTTTTACATGCCAGTAAATCTACTGACATGGAGCTGTCGTTTTTAAGCACACTTAAAAACCATCGGTCTAGGCCGGATTTTAACCCACGACCATGGAATCAGTAGGCCACCGTCTAACCAACTGAGCCACCCAGAACGACAAAAAGAAGAAAAAAAACGTCATTTTGAACAAAACCAAAACTCTCGAAAAATGTTTTGTGTAAGAGATAAGCTGAGGTGGGGGCATTTTGTTGAAAATCTTCGTGTCACATTCTTGGAAGACGCAGAACTTAAATAGTAATTTTGGTATTTAACTGACTTTTCATTTCTGAGGACACTTTTCACAGCCACGCACACGGAATATACATACCTACACGAGCGCGCGTGGACCTTTTTTCTGAAAATGAGTTTTCTTTTTATTCATGGGACCTCAAGACGTATATCTCAGCTGTAATCTCGATATCGGATTCTTGGATGGAATGCAATACCTTCTCTACCTATTAAGTACGTGGTAGAGAAAGTAAAAATCGGATGTGTTGCACTCATATGACTTTCTCTACTCTTGTACTAATTATTGTTACAAAATCACGTTAGTCGAGATAAACATTTGCAAAAATCATCGTACTGCTCATTTTCTTAGAAGTGCAAGGGAATATGGTAATACATAGACTTAAGTGACAGTAAACTATTTTAAGTGCCCGTTGCTATGTGATGCCATTGAAATTCTATTAGTTTTGCATGGCCAAGAGATAAAAGAATTAATAACGACTCCCCTTTTAGAAGAGTATAAATATTGGAATATTCAGACAAATCACAAGGTATATCTCGGAAACAGTTCACTACGCAAAGAAATAAAAGTAAATAAATAAAATATTAGACATAAATTGCCTGTTTTAACGAGCGCTACATTTTTTGTATAATAAGATCACCAGCACCACCACCACCATCATCATTATCATCATAATCGTCATCATCTTCTTCTTCATCTTCTTCTTCGTAAACTCTTCATGCCTTAAGAGAATCCTCCTGTTCCAGCCTCATACTTCTTCCCATCTTTTTACTGGTCTTGCCATTGTTCTATGACCAGAAGGTAAGAATGTAATGAAATGTGAGAGTTATCCATTCTTTGCAAATAACCTTTCCATGTTTCTCTATTTATTTGTATGTTACTTGTATAGTAAGATTAGATCTATTTACCAGTTATGCAAGTACTCCCGAAAGAGTAGGAGTTCTGAGGACATTGCCAGAAAATTCAAGATATGCATTTCATTTCTCATTAAGTCAAAATCTTCTAAAATTTAATTTAGAATCTAAATGGTCAAGTCTAAATCGTTAGGGCCAGTTTGAAGACAGTCAATATGTTCAAAAAATGTTCCATCTAAAGGCTAATGTGGGATGGAGAATGTTCTTGAAAATCTTTGTCTTTCATCCTTAGAAGGTGTTGAACTTAAATACCAAGTTTGATATCTAACCGACTTTTGGTCTTTGAGTTATGCTGTTCAGAGACAACACATAGACCTACATACTTACGGACGTGCAGACATAGATATGAGATAAATACGGACCGACAGACATACAGACAATATATACATAAATACAGACAGGCAGACTGATTGACTGAGTGACTGACAGACTGACTGAATGACTGACTGACTAACTGGCAACTGACTGTCACACAGACAAAAAAAGTTTTTTTGTTTTGATCCAGGAGGTCTCAAGACATGTATTTTCGATGCAATCTCGTTATCGAATTTTTGGGTGGAATTTAATATTGTGTCTGACATATGCGTGCTAAACAAAATGTCGTTACTGCTATATAGTATGCAATAGAATCTTATCTATTGCAGGAAGTTTTGCTCTAGAAATTGGGACTAGTGTTAAGCATGGTAGCTTCTTTGCACTGTTGCCATGTTGGCTCTGTCTTTGCAAGCATATGCGATTTATTTTCTCCATTTTTACTTTCTCTACTACGGATAGTAAGCAGAGGAAGTATTGTATTCCTAACAAAAATTCGATGTTGAGATTTCACTGGAAATACGTTTTGAGGCCCCCTGAATCCAAAAAAAAGCATTTTTAGAAAAAGGTCAGTGTGTGTGTGTGTGTGTGTGTGTGTGTGTGTGTGTGTGTGTGTGTGTGTGTGTGTGTCATTGTGTATGTCAGTCTATGGAGATCATAATTCAAAAACGAAAAGTCGGTTAAAAACTAAAGTTGGCATTTAAGCTTTATGTCTTTTAAGGATGCGACACGGAGATTTTGAAGAAAATTCCTCCGCTCTAAACTACCCTCCACATGGAAAATTTTTCGAACATTTTGATTTTCTTGAAAATGACAAAATTTTGATTGAGATATTTTTGTGACAAATGAAATCTACATCTAGAATTTTCTGGCTATAGCCCATGTAGTCCTATTTATTCTGGGTGATTTTTGCATAACTAGTAGACCGTAAGGGATAGATCAAATCTAACTATAGAACAATATAGATCTTGCTAAAATACACAATTTATGTCTAATTATTTTTTATTTTATTTTTTTTATTTTTTTTTTTTTTTTTTATTTTTTATTTTTTTTTTTTTTTTTTGTAGAGGGAACCACTTCGGAGATATTTCTTGTTATTTCTGTGAGTTTTGGAAAACTTACACTTCCATCAAATGGAACATCGTTATTCATTTTGTATATGTTAAATGTGCAAAGAGAACGGAATTTAAAAGCTTTAAAAGATTTGACTATCACTCAAAACCTACCGTATTCCTGTATTCCCCTTGCACCTACAGGGAAATAAGCAGTAAGGTAGTTTCTGCAAGTGTTTATCTCAACTAACACAACGAAGATATAGGAATAAGAGTTTGTAAGAATGGTTAGTACAAGAGTAGAGAAAGTCGTGTGAGTGCAACACATCAGATCTTTTAGTGACAGAAACTAATGAAGATTAGTTGAAATAAATGTTAGGATGACAAAAACAACCACAAGTAACAGCTATTATTGTGGATCCACTTGGGTGTTAGTAATGTGGTGTATTATTTTTAAAGAGGTAATTGGCAATAGGGTTTAATTAACAAATGGAGTAATTTTAAAAATCTTATTTTGCTTACTAAAAAATTAATTGCATAAAACCAGAACAATAAACTTAGAATACCTACGTGCATCTACATCCTGTAGAAATTTCAGTTGATATGTTAAATAGAGATTGGTCATGAATTTAGCACATTTAACGTTGTAGGGATAGGGACTTTCAACATTCCCTGAAACCTTAGGGAAATGAGGTGGAGAGGAGAGATTCCAGTAGTGTAATCCGACCTTTGTAAAGTTCCTCGCAAACGTTGCTGCTGGTTATGTTGCCAACTTACTTGCAATGTTATTCACGCTGTGTTTACTCGCTGTTAATTTCTCTTAATTTTAGTAGTAAAATCGTAAGTCACTAGTGTTATGTTAGAAGTAAAGAAAAACAGAGTACAGAAGTGGATAAACTTCCACATGGAAGTGCTGTGAAATCTGCTATGATGTTGTGGTTGCGAATAAAGGGGTTCAGAGTGACAGTTCTGTGTGTAAAACAGATCTTTATAGGATGATTGTAGAAACTTAAAGAGGTTACTAAAGCGGGCGCATTTTTTGTTTCATTGGGCCACATTGTCGTTTACTTACCCCATACACGTGTGATCACAATACCATAGGACTAATTTGGGCCAAGGTAACATTAATACTTAAAGAAATGTAACAGGTGTCTTATCCTTACAGGAATTGCACGATATAACGCTCGAGGATATATCGCTTAAGACCGAAATAGAGTGACAGAGTTTTGAAAAATATAAAAAAGGTAGAACATGATCAGTGGAAGAAAGATGAAGCAATTGAAAACATGTTTACATTTCATAAGCTATAGGATACTCCATGAACTGAAAATAACATTTAAGTTATCCTATTTTGAGCCACTTCTTTCCTTTAATCTAGGTTGGCACTACTATAGTAAACGCAAGCAGAAGCACGAGTCTAGCTTCAGATATCGTGTGTAGCTGGAATTGTTCACAGATGTACTGGCTTACTGCATTCCTGCCAGGGACCATGAGGTGGTGGGCAAACTGTTGTTTAGTGGTCACTGTAGTCGGTACTGAGGGATCCGTACCGTCTACCTGCACAACCGTGAACAACATGTTCGTACATACCTGAACAGGGGCCTACTCTAACTTATACACAAGATTTGGTGAGCAACGGCAGGATGAAACATCTGACACCCGGATCACGTTACTTTCTAGTCTTCCCCATGTGCAGACAGGGGATAGAAACATATCTATTCCTCTGTTTTCAAGAAAGGTATATATTTCCATTTGGTGTGAGAGCCTTTTCGCTGCAGGTAGATGTTTTAATCTAGCAGAATAAACACGTTATCAAACCCGGGTCGAGACGAAATGTATAAACACGCGAAAATGTTATTTATCAGTAACGGTTCCTACTGGTTTCAAGAAATAATACCAAGGTCTAAAGTATTAGACATATACCTGTTGACATAACCGTAATGTCAAGAAACTCTGGTTCACTTGTTACTTGACTGACTCGGGTCCTTTGGTGTCAAAGTAGTGCTCCCTCGTTACGTTCCAGATGTACTGGAACACGACTTCCTTATCCCCCTCTCAGACAATTTGGAATGATTGTGACCTACTTAATACGTTCAGAAACAAGAAACAGTCTTAACTGTTATAACTATGTCCCTTTTCATGTACTTATTTTCGTTTACTTTTACATCCAACTATGGCCTCACTCAACACAAATTCCAAAAATACACTTATTAAACTCTTACACACTTACAGTAGGTACTAATAAAAGCTTGTTGTAAGAAATAAAGCAGAACATCATTTCAATACTGAAACAAAACGTCTCTTCTGCAAACTAATCCAACAAAACCGTGTTTGTCTATCTACATTTTGTTTGAGGTACAAGATTTTGTAAGAATGGTTTGTAGAAAAGATTAAATAAATGGGAATGGATAGAGTGTTACAACTGTCGAAACTGTCCGGCTATTAAGGAAACATCTTGTAATAGTCACCCAAGGAACATATACAAAATTCAGTTTTTATACTATAATGTAAGAACATACAATTTATTTAAGTTTAAGGGGATCCGGCGATGGGTTGCCACAATACTGTCTGGCTGTGGTCACGTGATTTCTAATATTATCCCGAAGAAAATACAGTACGTATACTATAAAACTTGGCCGGCAGGGGCATGGCACGTCTGCGAGTCACACATGCATGGGCGTCAAATCAAATTTCAAATCACATTAACAATTATCAGAATAAACACAAAACGTACCTTATCAGAAGAGATGTTGGAAATGCCGTCCATCTGCATCACTACATCTACGGCATCTGAGGACATTTTCATTCACACACAATAGTTCAGCTTCCGAAATAGCGTAAATTCCTGTCCTGATATTTCGTTTTAATTCCCCTAATGTGTGTGGATTAATTTTGTATACGTTATTTTTCAAGTTGCCCCGTAAATAAAAGTCGCAAGGTGTAAGATCAGGGGACCGTGTGGGCCATAAACCCCTACTAACGATTTTATCCTCAAAAGTATTCTCAAATTCTAATGACTCAACAGCAGTTGACAGGTCCTGCTGGAAATATCCAGACCGGAATTCAATGTCCGTCGTCTGTTCGAAACATGGTGTCAGTATATTACTTCTGTATCTTTCCGCATTTATTGTACACTCATAAGCAATTGGCTCTATTATTCTGTATCCATTTATTGCGCACCATACACCGACTTTCTGTTCATACAAGGGAGTTTCATAAATGACATTGGGTTTGTCTCTTACATTTGTCTGTTGTGTTCTGATGACATATGACCGTGTAAATGAAACCATGCTTCGTCACTGAACAGTATTAATCGTGGATTACTTCTATAATTAACATTACATTAACATTATTAACATTCCTCAAAATCCAGTTGCAGAAATTTACCCGACTCCGTTGATCACAAGGTAGCAATTTCTGGACAACAGTAACCGTGTATGGTTTAAGTTTTAAACGTTTTGTTGCTTTCCATGCTGAAGCTTTTGAAATGTGAGTTTCTTGTGGAAAGCGCCTAAGAGATTTTCGAAGTGACCGTTCTAAGCTTTCTTCGATTTCGTCTAATTTCTGTTCTGTAAGCAAACGTCTTTTTATCTTTCTTATCCTATACCAAATTGATGCCGTCTGCCTGAATTTATTTACCAGCAAACGAACGGTTCCTTCACTCGAAATACGCACACCAGAAAATTTAATTTCTAATTACGTTACAACTTCCCTACAATATGAGTAAGCACATACGTATCGTACATAAACAGCCTTTGCTGTACTGTGTACTGCAATCTATTCATTTTGAAAGCACTTTGAGCAACACTAAACACACCTAAACACTCAATGTTATTCACGTGTGAACTAGACTAAAACAGTATTTATCAGTAAGACTGACGGAGGTGTACCGATTAGCACGCGCGTGCAGGAAGATGCAGTGAAAGTCATACGGGCCGTGCTCCTGCCGGCCAAGTTTTGTAGTAAACGTACTGTATGAGAAAATTAATACTTTGACGATTTTAAGTTGCTATTTTAGTGCACATTTGATACCAGCCAAAGCCACGATGATCCAAAATTCATAATAGCCCCTTCGTTCCTATCTGTGTTGCGAGCATGCGCTGAGAAACTTTCAGCTTTTATAAGGAAGGTCTGGTAGTCATGGGCTCTTGGACTCTTGCTCCTCTAATAGAAAAGATAATTCGTACGACTGTTAAACACTAATATTTGTTAACTTAAATGTGTTAATTGGTGGAAATAACGAAGTTGATTGCCTATTTAGCTCATGGCACGATAATTAACGACTTTCTGATAATTTACACTTTCCGGTCAGTGTGACCAACACAAATTCAGTTGCTGTTTTCAGTGTTAAAATTCTCAATTAGACATAACTCCGCACATAACTTGTTTGACCAAACTATCGATACGTACCAAGCGTACGATTAATGTGCGTAGAAACCGTGTAAGAATGACGGCAACTGTGAAACGATCTGGGGAATGTCCACTTGAAAAATAATGACATAAAACATTCTGAACCATATAACAGCAAGAGAAACAGACAAAGTACGAGGAAGCAATTTAATGACTTCTGCAAGTACAAGAACATGAACTTCTACAATTCAATACAATGTATACAACATACCGGAGTACCAGACACACCAATAGAAGTCTAGCCAACATTTTGAAAGACTGGGCAATTAATATGAGAAAATCGAATAGAATTTTAATTTAATTTACTTTAATTTACCTACTCTAGGTTAAGATCACGTAACCATTTTATTGACATGCAACTGTTAAAACAGAACTTTATTTTGTATAGTTCCAAAGATACCTATTTATAATAACCCACTAACTTCAGAAGGTCTTGTTTCGCGAAAGTACAACTAAGGTTGTTTAATATAGTCATTAGCTCCTGCTCTTATATTATTCGCTGAAACAGTTGAATTAAATCCAACTCAAGATTGTGTTATTCCTTAGACGAAATCACACGTGACTTGCTATCGCTCACGATTTTTTCGGAATAACACAACCTCTTTAGTAAATCCGGTCTAAGAAAGCCACTTAACATGAACACCAGTAAACCAACAGTAACATTAAAAATATCTTATGTGTTGCACTCACATGACTTTCTCTACTCTTGCACTAACCATTCTAACAAACTCTTATTCCTATATCTCCATGTAAGTTAAGATAAACATTCGTACAAATTGTCTTATTGCTTATTTCCTTGTAGGTGCAAGGGGAATATTAGAATACAGCAGGCTTTGTGCGACAGTCAAATGTTTTTGACCTTTGAGATTCCGTTCTCTTTGCATGATTAACATATAAAAAAATAAACAACGTTGTTGCATTTCGCTAAAGTTCTGTTTTCTGAAACTCCCACACATAACAAGGAATATCTCCGAAATGGTTCACCCTACAAGAAATTTTATTGAGACATAAATTGTGTATTTTAGCAAGATCTACAGTTTTTGTACAGCAAGATTTTGTCTATCTCTAACGGTTTACCAGTTATGCAAAATTCGTCCAGAGTAAATACGACTACATGAGCTATAGCCAGAAAATTCAAGATATACATTTCATTTGTCATAAAAATATCTCAAACATGTGACATTTTAATCAAAATCATTAGAGCCATTTTCAAGAAAATCAAAATTTTCCAAAATATTTCCATGTAAAGGGTAGTTTAGGGTGCGGCTATTTTCTTCAAAATCTTCGTGTCGCATCCTTGAAAGACATTAAACTTAAATACCAACTTTGGTTTCTAACCGACTTTTCGTTTTTGAGTTATGCTGCCCACAGACTGACAGACTGACAGACACACACACGGACCTTTTTCTAAAAAAGCTTTTTTTTGGATTCAGGAGGCCTCAAAACATGTATTTCCGGTGAAATCTCGACATCGAATTTTTGGGTGGAATACAATACTTCCCCTACTTACCAGTAGAGAAAGTAAAAATGGATCTATTTAGTTTTCTTCCTCGGAGAGCCTCCGTCAGGAACCAATCAGAGCCTTCACTGCAGTCACATGCTTACAGCCGCTGTGAACGTTTGTGTACTTTAAGTGGCTTTCTCATTTCGGCAGCACTATAGTTAGATTACTTATGATAATCGAACTAAAGATGTTTAAGTTGTTGTAGCTACGTCATCATGATTATTGTTACTATGATTTAGTTTCTCTGTCGCCTTGCATTACGTGGCTTTCATTTCCATTGGCCCTTAAAGCCGGGACCCAAGCTGGTCTATAGTTTCTTCACTGTCTGTAGACTTGTCAATTACTAGACATAGTCAGTGTCTATAGACTGCACATAAGGGGTTTTGCAACAATTTACAATGTAATTATGTAGTAATGGATCACAACTACTATATTGGATATAAAATAATAATATGTAAATATAGTATGTGTATATAACAATAGAATAATAATAGAGCAATAACATTAATCATAGCCATGTATCAACAACGATGAGAATATAGAATAGTTTTACAATTACAGAGTTTCCATAAATGCGTTCACACTATAAAATCTATCTATCAATAACACTTCCTACAACATCTTGCAACATCGCATGGAATTTGAGTTTTTTAAACTGTTTGGCAATTTATTATATAGGGCAGCTGCAGTATATCTTAACTCCTTTGGAAAAGAGCGTAGTTCTGTGCGACACTGTTCTTAGGTTAGTTTTGTTTCTGGTGTGATGGTTGTGTATTTGGTTATTTGTAGCGACGTTCTTGTAATTTGGTTTTGTGTAACATAACAAACAATATATGTACAGATTTGGTAAAGTTAAGATTTTCAGTTCTTCAAAAGTGTTTCTGCACGAGTCACATTTCCATGCTGACTTGATGTACTTGTAAAAACTAAGTGCTATGTCTACTCGCTCTCCAGTATTATACTATATCTCGTTAGCTTTTCCACACGTGCGAAGTATAAGGTTCTAATACTACTGCCGTTTAACTCGTGTTTTATTGTTCTTAGTGAGAAGTAGAATTTATTCAGCGTTGCTAGTAGTTTTTACTTTTTCTACTACGTATAGTCGAGGAAGTATTGTATTCCGCACAAAAATTCGATGTCGAGATTTCACCGGAAATGTCTTTTTGAGGCCCCCCTGAATACAACAAAAAAACATTTAAAGAAAAAGATGTGTGTGTGCGCGCGCGCGCGCGCGTGTGTGTGTGTGTGTGTGTGCGTGCGTGTGTGTGTGTGTGTCAGTCTGAGGACAGCATAACTCAAAAATGAAAACTCGGTTAAAAACCAAAGTTGGTATTTAAGTTTAACAACTTTTAGGTATGCGACAGAAAAATTTTGAAGAAAATTCCTCCAGTCTAACCCTTTACATAGAACATTTTTCGAAAATTCTGATTTTCTCAAAAATGACTAACGATTTTTATTAAAATGCCTTATGTTTAAGATATTTTTATGACAAATAAAATGCATAATTTGAATTTTCTGGCTATAGACCGTAAGTCCTGTTTACTCTGGATAACCTTTGTATAACTGGTAAACCGAAAGAGATAAACCAAATATACAGAAATATACAGAAAACGTGGATGTTGCAAAACACAATTTACAACCAAATAATTTTTTTGGTAGATTTAACCATTTCAGAGATATTCCTTGTTATTTGTGTGAGTTTTGGAAAACCTTTTTTTTTTTTTTTTTTTTTTTTTTTTTTTTTTTTTTTTTTTTATGTTGGCCGTGCAAAGAGAACGGAATTTGAAAGCTTTAAAACATTTGGCTGTCGCACAAAGCCTACTGTATTCCCATATTCCTCTTGCACCTGCAAGGAAATAATAAAATAATTTGTACCAATGTTTAACTCAACTAACACGAAGAAGATATAGGAATAGGAGTTTGTAAGAATGGTTAGTACAAGAGTAGAGAAAGTCATATGAGTGCATCACAACAGATTTTTGAATGCGGGTTCCCCAATCTAAATGTTGATCTAGACAAATTCCCAGACATTTTGCTTCCGTTACATACGAGACTTGAATGTGATATATCTTGATATCAATTATCCCAGGATGTATTTCGCTTGCGACAGAATGAAATTGCTAGTGATTTGTTGGCATTTGGTCAGTATTAGTAGCCTTGTTCTCAGGAAGCTGCATGATGAAGATGAATCCATCTAATTCGGTTAGCAGACGGGTTGTTACCGCCCCAATCTCCGTTGTACATCGCTCAGCATGAAGGCAGCCATATACACACTATTTATAATAAATAAGAAGCAAACGGGTTTGTTTTCGTGTGTCGTGTTTATGGCAACATGTGGGCGTGTAGAGGAATGTTATTGTGTGGCTTACGTCACGCGTTGGGGGTGTAAGACGCCGATCGGAAAGTAACAAGTTGGTCTTCGTTCCATTTCAGCGGTGCAGTGCGTTTGGACCTGCCGTAGTCAAATTTATAATACCGTTTTGGCATCTTACAGCAACATCCCCCCCCCCCCACCCTCATTTCCTGCACACTTGATACTCTCAGGAGGAAGAATAATCCTGGTATGGCTAATAATGTTGCTATGTTTAGCTTTAAGTAAGCATTTTATACTTTGTTCATCTTTTGAGACAGTGGGAGGGGCAGGTAGGCAGCAGGTTGATCGTGCTAAAGGTCACTCACACGTGTTAGCACACTGCGATAGCAAAATGCACTGTTGCAACACTTGCATCCCTTTCAGACTTCTGTTACATTGTTTACATGTCTATACTTTATTTATTTGTTTATTTATTCGCTCAATTGAGATTGGTTTAACAGCTTATTCTCACACTGTGAAGATAAATACATTTAATACCAAAATACTATAGTACAAGATCGTATTTACTTGGACTATATTACTTTTATTCCTTTCTCTTAATTATATAAATATATATCAACACAATTGGTACTGCACACGAGCCCCACAGAAAAAACGAAAGAAAGAAATACAAACAGAACAACGAAACATGGGCGTCGCAAAGGGGGGGCAAGGGGGGTCGCGGCCCCCCCCCCCCCTGGAAGTTGGTCAGCTTAATATGCAATCAATTACTGACTATTAAACTACTATTTTAAAAGATCAATTTTTATTTAGCACAAATTAATATGGTTATATGCAACAAATATTATAAATTTTGACAATAAAATAATGAATTGATATTATCTGATTGCAAATTTCAAACATGTGGCCTCCCCCTGTAAAAATGTCTGCCGACGCTCATGCCACGAAATATTATTTACATCGACATAGATATGTACATTGGCATTTACCCAATCTTAGAATCTTATAGTTTCGGTTTCTTCTTCTTCTTCTTCCTCATCTTCTGAAGACGACGAAGAAGCTATCAATCTTATAAAGTTCACGAATGGTCTTTTCATTGCATTTCGTCTTCGTTGGAGTTATACAGTTCTGAATAATTATTTAGTTTAATGATTATTATTACTGTACCTAGGGGAGCACCAGTTGCAGCCACAGTATGTACAATCGGCGGGTCACACTTGTCGTCCCCTCCTTTAAAGTAATTGTACACATTTTGAATAATGTGTGCCGTCTGCTTATGTACTGGTTTTCCACGTCCTATAGGCGAGTAATTTGCTTTATAACAGGTGCATTACCTGTTTCACACGGCCACATATTCATACAGGTTTAAGAGATTTGTGTAATTTCTGTTGTGCGCCACTAATCATGTCAAAATGGCTGCATAAACCTTGCAACTCTGCCCGGTTTGTTTTCGTTCCTATACTCACGCCGGCTACGCGATGTCCCTTCCACTGTCTCAAAAAATTCTGCACAAAGCATAAAATGACTTTCGTCATTCCGTCAAGATAGTCTTCTTACACTTCAGCTTGGTAACCAACGTTTTTAAATGCTGTAATACGGACGTTCCGTCTCTATATGCTTTATACTTTTCTATCGTAATTGAGATTGTTTATGTTTCTCATTATTATGTGGTGGCTGCGGAGAATTCTTTTTAATTGAATTAACTTTAAGTTTTGTTTCATGTTGCACTGATAAAGTGATATTTACGACAGTGTGTATGTTTGGATGCGGGCTACAACATTCTTCATTGAAATGCTTGTGGGAAGACTGGACCATTGGCAGTATGCAGATTTTCACAAGGTTCACCTACCAACATGTCTGGCGGAAATGGGGAATCTTCAGCGATGTAGCTGTCAGACATACTGACCACTTTCGAACAAAACATATCAGTATAAATCACTACTTCACATGTTCTGCTTGTACAGGAAATTTCACTTGTCCACAGTTTAGCTTGCCACGTTTATTCACTTTAAAATAATTTTCAAACACGCATTTTACCCCATTTTGTAGTTAAAATGCGGTCTATACACAAGTTCATCTTTAGGAGTTACTGCGCGCTCTGTCTGCGAAGGGGCGTTGTCAACCTTGTCACATCCAAACGACCTAGCTCTTCCAAACGATATGTCGATCCCTATCCCAAACGCACTGTTTTTTATTTTCTCCACTACGCATAGCAAATAGAGGAAGTAATGTATTCGATCCAAAATTTCGATGTTGACATTTCACCAGAAATATGTGTTTTGAGGCCCTCTGAATACAGAAAAAGCATGTTTAGAAAAAGGTCCAGGCGTACGCGTGTCTGTGAACAGCATAACTCAAAAACGAAAAGTGGGTTAAACACTAAGGTTGGTATTTAAGTTTATTATCTTCCAAAGATGCCACACGAAGATATTAAACAAAATTCCTCCACCCTAACCTATCCTTTACAAGGAATTTTGAGTTTCTGAAAAACGGCTCTAACGATTTTGATTGAAGTGCCATATGTTTAAGATATTTTTATGGCAAAAGAAATGTATATTTTGAATTTTTTGGCTATAGCCCATGTAGTTCTGTTTAATCTTGACGACTTTTGCATAACTGGTAAACCGTAAGAGATAGACCAAATCATACTATACAAAAAATTTAGACCTTGCTAAAATATACAATTTATGTCTGAATAAATTTTCTTGTAGGCTGAACCATTTCGGAGATATTCCTTGTTATGTATGTGAGTTTCGGAAAGCTAAGACCTTACGTGAAATGGAACATCATTGTTCATTTTTTTATATGTTAAGTGTGCAAAGAGAACGGGATCTCAAAGCTTTAAAACATTTGACTATCGCTCAAAGCCTACTGTATTCAAATATTCCCCTTGCACCTACAAGGAAATAAGCAATAAGATAATTTCTGCAAAGGAATAAGAGTTTGTAGGAATGGTTGGTACAAGAGTGGAGAAAGCCATGTGAGTGCAACACATCAGATTTTTTGATACCATACCTGGCTATCATTTCAATCCCTTGCACTTGCAAAAACAAAATTGCTTATGTGTGCAATCACGCAACTTTTTGTACTCACTCTTCTATAAACTGTCCTTACAAAAGTATATTATTCCTTTTGGTCGAACATACGCTGATTGTATGTGACCAAATATTGTGGTATCTATAATACTTCCACAATTCATTATGGTGTTACTCGATGGCGCACGCAGCTCCCCTATCGCCCATGCGTTTCAGCGCCTTCTAAATAACACTCCAAAATGTTACAAAGACAGGCGGAAGGTTTGAAAACGACACTGATACAGAATTCTAACACCACCGGAAATTGAATAACTGACTTTGAATGTTTGCAACATTTATTTCCACAAAAATGAAGGAAGCAAAATGAAAATACTTTTTACAGTACATGGAATGGAGAATACTAAACTTATGACATAACTAACTAAACCCCAGCGCAGCAGCTCATGAAGGGCCAAGGCTTGCCGCCCAGCCGCTGCGTCCCACACCTCTATCCACTACAGACGTCATTGGTGGGGTGCAGTACTGGAGGGTGGGACGTGGTCAGCGCCCCGAGCCCTCCCAGCCAGTTATACGCCCTTCTCGACCTTCTCCATCAAGTAACTCCTCAATTGGTCCCCTCGGGACCTAACGAGTCTGAGTGAACCCCGTGCCAGACCTCTCAGAGGGTGAGAAGTCCCCATGCTGGTATCGGGGATCGAACTTGGGCCCTCCGCGCCAGAGGCAAGCGCGTTAGCAACTGCGGCGGTCGAAACTTATGACAGTTTTCAGAAAACGGAATATTAGTATACCTACTTGAAAATGAAAGCTCTTGTTTGTGGACTCAATAGTCGATATAAATCAACGCTTTATCAAGCAGCCAACTGATGTATTAGATCAGGGGTGTCAAACAGCACTCACCAGGCGTGAAAAATTTTCCCCTATTTTCCCTCCCTCCGTGATGATCAAATCGGAAAACGGGAAAAACAAAGCGAAAACCGGTTCTACTAGTGCGTGCTACTGCAGTTAAGGAGGGGTAGACCCCTCTCTTCACACCCTCGGAGTGACGTTTGACATGCCTGTATTAGATATTCAAAACTCAATGCCCTATTGAAGCGAAAATCAGATGGATATACCTACTCGTAAAGGCAAACACTTACACATAACTAACTCGTCTTTTTTGTTGAAAAATCAAACCCTTCAAATGACGGCATGGTCGATCAACGTAACTTGACTATAATAATGACACTCATTTCATAAACATATTTGCCTCTTAGTAATTATTATTATCATAGACCTGTTGCATAATCTACTAATGAGCTTTTTGTTACAAAGGTAAAGTTATAGCCAGTTTTAAAGAACGTGTAGTCATGCTCTTTGTACAGCCATGAGAGAAAAAAAAATTGTAGCGACTTCACAGTTGAGGAAACAATAAGTATTTGAAAATTCAAACCAATAATAAGGAAGTTCTAAGGTTTTCACGGCCGGTGTCAATACTAGATGCAATAATATTAACCGGGCTTGTGGGCCGTGGTCTATTGGGTTCCTTCTTCTTCCCAAACGTTTCGTCTGCGACTACGGCAGACATCTTCAGTGGCGGCGAGGTCGAAGTTTCCTAGTGGAGATTTCAGCACCGACTGTGCTGGTCACCACCAGAGGTGCGGTATTTATGTCGGCGGCTGGAGGGGAAGTACGTTGTGATAGGTCCGGGTGGCCAGTGGGCTGGACTTGTACCAGTGGAGTACTACAAGGAGCTGGCGTCTGATTGGCTGGAGAGGGGTTCTGGATTTTTGTTTTTGTTAACGCTGTTTGCCATATTCTGTTGAGTTTGAGTCCTTCTACTTTGCGATTGATATTATTTTTGTGCTTGTATATTTCAATGGCTTCACGGAATAAGCGAGAATAGTAGTGGGATGTAGATGCCAGAATATCTGTGTTACCATATTGGATGATGTGTTCCCCTTCTTCAAGTATGGCATGTTCAGCAATTGCTGATTTTTCAGTTTGACCCAAGCGACAATTTCTTCTGTGTTCTTCAATGCGGGTTTTTATACTACGTTGTGTGGTTCCGATGTACACCTTGCCACACGAGCAAGGTATTCTATATACTCCTGCGGTGGATAGAGGATCCCTGGGATCTTTGGCGGAACGGAGTATGTTACAAATCTGTTTAGTGGGCTTGTAGACGGTGTCAATGTTGTGGCGTTTAAGTAGTTTGCCTATGCGGTCTGTGACTGATCTGATGTACGGTAAAAAGGCCTTGCCCTTCCTATTGTTTGCGGCTGTTTCTGTGATGTTGGGACCTTTACTAGGATGTAATGCTCTCTTAATTTCTCGTTTTGCGTAGCCATTAGAGTGGAGCGCTGACTCTAAGTGTTGAAATTCCTGGTGTAGAACTTGTGGTTCGCAAATGCGTGTAGCTCGGTCTGCCAGAGTTTTAATCATAGCACGCTTTTGTTTCGGATGGTGGTTGGAGTTCTTGTGAAGGTAGCGGTCTGTATGGGTCGGTTTACGGTACACCTTGTGGCCTAGTGTGCCATTCTGTTTTCTGTTCACCATGACATCCAAAAAGGGCAATTTGCCGTCTTGTTCCTTCTCCATGGTGAATTGAATTTGTTTATTGATGCTGTTGAGGTGATCCAGAAATTCTGTCAGGGCTGATTCTCCGTGACTCCAAATGACGAACGTGTCGTCCACGTAACGCCACCAGCACGAAGGTTTAAGCGGTGCTGAATCCAAGGCAGTAGCTTCGAAAAATTCCATGTAAAAATTCGCAATAACCGGACTGAGAGGACTTCCCATTGCTACACCGTCTGTCTGTTCATAGTATTCGTGGTTCCACTGAAAATACGTAGTCGTGAGGACGTGGTGGAATAGCGTCGTAATGTCTTCTGGAAAAATCTCCTTAAGCTGTGTTATGGCTTCATTGACTGGAACCATGGTGAACAGAGATGTTATATCGAAACTGACAAGTAAGTCGTTGGGTTGTAAGCTGATGGTCTTGAGTTTCTGAATGAAATGGGCGGAGTCTTTTATGTATGTGTCAGTGTTGCCGATGTGAGGTTGCAGCATCTTTGCGAGGTATTTCGCAACTGCGTACGTAGGTGAGTCAATGGCGCTTACAATCGGCCTAAGGGGTGTGCCAGGCTTGTGAATCTTCGGAAGTCCATAAAGTCTGGGAGGTTCCATGGTTCCAGTCAATGAAGCCATAACACAGCTTAAGGAGATTTTTCCAGAAGACATTACGACGCTATTCCACCACGTCCTCACGACTACGTATTTTCAGTGGAACCACGAATACTATGAACAGACAGACGGTGTAGCAATGGGAAGTCCTCTCAGTCCGGTTATTGCGAATTTTTACATGGAATTTTTCGAAGCTACTGCCTTGGATTCAGCACCGCTTAAACCTTCGTGCTGGTGGCGTTACGTGGACGACACGTTCGTCATTTGGAGTCACGGAGAATCAGCCCTGACAGAATTTCTGGATCACCTCAACAGCATCAATAAACAAATTCAATTCACCATGGAGAAGGAACAAGACGGCAAATTGCCCTTTTTGGATGTCATGGTGAACAGAAAACAGAATGGCACACTAGGCCACAAGGTGTACCGTAAACCGACCCATACAGACCGCTACCTTCACAAGAACTCCAACCACCATCCGAAACAAAAGCGTGCTATGATTAAAACTCTGGCAGACCGAGCTACACGCATTTGCGAACCACAAGTTCTACACCAGGAATTTCAACACTTAGAGTCAGCGCTCCACTCTAATGGCTACGCAAAACGAGAAATTAAGAGAGCATTACATCCTAGTAAAGGTCCCAACATCACAGAAACAGCCGCAAACAATAGGAAGGGCAAGGCCTTTTTACCGTACATCAGATCAGTCACAGACCGCATAGGCAAACTACTTAAACGCCACAACATTGACACCGTCTACAAGCCCACTAAACAGATTTGTAACATACTCCGTTCCGCCAAAGATCCCAGGGATCCTCTATCCACCGCAGGAGTATATAGAATACCTTGCTCGTGTGGCAAGGTGTACATCGGAACCACACAACGTAGTATAAAAACCCGCATTGAAGAACACAGAAGAAATTGTCGCTTGGGTCAAACTGAAAAATCAGCAATTGCTGAACATGCCATACTTGAAGAAGGGGAACACATCATCCAATATGGTAACACAGATATTCTGGCATCTACATCCCACTACTATTCTCGCTTATTCCGTGAAGCCATTGAAATATACAAGCACAAAAATAATATCAATCGCAAAGTAGAAGGACTCAAACTCAACAGAATATGGCAAACAGCGTTAACAAAAACAAAAATCCAGAACCCCTCTCCAGCCAGACGCCAGACGCCAGTTCGAGTCGAACGGAGGTGAGGTGAATGTTCCTCCGGTCGAGTGTCTTTACCGCAGTACCTAGCCGTCATACGGCTTTACCTGCGCGATGGTTTTGACGGTGTCACTACAGGGATGTTTTCACTGGGAAATTTGTTGGGACAGGGGTTTTTATAGTAATTGTAGGTAGGGATTGGTTCGCAAGTGAGCTGTGCGCGAATTTTACGCGCTAATTCCTACCAGGGTTCTGGCCGTCAGTCACTCGCTGAGAGGTGAACTGAACTGGTGATTCGCTCTGTTTTGAGTACAGATTGCATTTTCGCGTTTCCCATCTTGGATTAGATCGCCGGACTTAAGATGTCCTTCGGCAATCTTTTGGATGGTAGTCGGCGCGGCTGTCTCTGGTCGTATTGGCCCAGGGTATTCACCAGAGGGTTGGGGTGGTTCTGGAGTTTATTGTACATTGTTCGAGCGCGAGTTTTGATCACGTCGACAATGTACGGGATGCCGGAATGTTCGTGTAGGATATGGGCAGGAAATCTTCGGCCTGTATCATAGATCATCCTTAATGCCCGGTTCTGCAACGTCTGGAGTCTGATGAAGGTGGACCTTGCCACCACTCCCCAGATCTCGCATCCGTACAGGACCAGAGGCGGGACGATCGCTCGATACAGCCGAAGCTTCAGGCGTAGGGGCATGGTTTGGGAACTGAGGATGGGGTACAACTGCCGCAGGACAGCGTGGCCTTGAAGTACTTTGCCCCTGACGTGATGTCTATACGTCAGCCGCCGGTCCAGCGTGACCCCGAGATACTTCGCCGTAGTGACCCAGGGGATCCGACGGCGCCGAAGCACGAGGTCCAGCGGGAGCCGGTTGGCTATCGTATTAGCCAGGAGAATCGCAGAGCTTTTCTCCGGGTTAATAGACATACGCCAGTTCTCGCACCATCTGTTGATGGCACAGAGGTGGGCTTGTACTTGTCGGTAACTGTAGCGCGGGTTCTTGTTAGTAGCGAAGATCATGAGATCGTCCGCATACTGACAGATGTGTGTGTTGGGGTGCGTCGGGAGATCGGCCATGTAAGCTGTGAAGAGTGCCGGTGACAGTACACTGCCCTCGGGGACTCCTGCGCCAATGGGCCTCTCTCTGGAGAATGATCCCTCCACCTTCACCCGGAAGCTACGTTCCTGTAGGAAACCAGCCACCAAGTAAATGTATGGAGGGGGGATTTCCTGCTGTATGAGCTTGTAGACAAGCCCCTCATGCCAAGTGGTAGAAAATGCCTTTTCCACGTCGAGCAACACTGCCACCGTTTTAGCTCTCTCCTGGTAAGCCAGGGAAGCTTTCTCGGCTACACGCAGTAGTTGTTCAGTCGTGGAATGACCAGAACGAAAACCAAACTGGTGTTCCGGTAGGAGACCTTTTTCCTCCAAAAGAGGTCCGAGGCGGGACAGGAACAGTTTCTCGAACACTTTCGAGACAACTGGTAGGAGGCTGATGGAACGGTAACTGGATGGAAAAACCGGATTCTTTCCCTGCTTCAAAACGCATACCACACGCGCCTGTTTCCAGACAGCTGGAAAGTGGCACATGCTGAGGCATGCGTTGTAAATGCGGGTCAAGTGCATCACGGCTCTATGGGGTAGGTGCTGGAGCATTTCCGCTGTTACACGGTCCTGCCCAGGGGCTTTACTAGGTTTTAGGTGCCGGATGGTGTTAGTTACCTCGCGAGGGGTAACTACCGGGATGTGGAACTCCTCGTGGCCCGCGGGTCGGACTTCTAGGAAGTCTTCTACCGCTTGTTCCACGAGGTCAGTATGGTCATCGTTCTGAGGATCTACCCTAGGCTGGAACTGAGTCTCCAGATAGTCTGCTAGTGCCTCTGCTTTTTCCCTCGGTTCAAAGACAAGTCTTCCCCGAGGGCTGTGCACTGGATGCTGGTGTGCAGATTTGTCTTTCCTCAAGGCTCGGACGATGCGCCACGGTTTCCTCTCTTGGAGGTTTACGCGACGCATTGTTTCGTCCCAAGCTGCTTGCCTGTGTTTTCTTAGGAGTCGTCTCACCAGGGATTTGAACCTCTGGTGTATTACTCCTATCCTAGGATGTCGGAATCTCTGCCATAGCCGTCTGACAGCATTCTTTGCTTGAATGAGGCGTTTTAGTGGGACAGGGATAGATGTCGGGTTTGGTACTTCGGTAGGAATGCGATGCGTGTGAGCACGCACCGCGTTTAGGACAGAGGTAGAAAACCCCGTGGCTGCCTCCTCGAGAGCCTCTATCGAGTCTATTCGAGGATTTGCTTCCACAGAGTTTTGAAGGGCTAGGACGGCTGCATCCCAGTCGACTTCATCCACCCAGTCCGGCACTCCCAGGGCAGTAAGATTAACGTCTGCTTCCACCACAACAGGGTTGTGGTCGGAGTCCAGATCGTTAATCACAGAGAGGTCCAAGTGAAATGGTATGTTTTTGGTGACCATGAAATCGATGATATCCGCGGCGCCGCGTGCCGGGTAGTAGGTTGGACCTCTCGGCCCGTGCGCGTGAAGGGCGGGGTTCCCGCTAATGAGACGGTACAATCCCCGGCCCTTAACGTTCTGGGTGCGGCTGTGCCAGCTTGGGTGTTTTGCGTTGAAGTCGCCTGCAATGCAAACCCTGTGGTGTAGGTTCAGGAGTGCCGTGATGTCCGCTTCATAGAAGTGACCATCCGGCGGGTCGTATACCGCCACAAGCACCAGATCGTTCCCGCCCAAGGATAGCCTTATGGCGGTTGCTTCCAGGTGTTGTAGCGGAGGAATGGTAACAGGAGTGTGGGTGAGATGGTTCTTTATGAAAATGGCAGTACCACCGCCCTGTCGGCCGACCCGATCAGACCGATGAGCGGCGTAACTTGGCAGGTTAAACTGCACACCAGCGTGCAAGTGCGTTTCACAGACCATCAGGATATCAATCCCATGGCTGTCCACGAACTCCAGCAGGCCAGGTCTCTGGTCTCTAACTCCATTTGCGTTCCAGAACGCAGCTCGAAATGAACGCACAGTTCTATGCGCCATTACGAACTTATGGAGTTAGAATAGAGGTCCTTAGCCGTTTGAAGCACCGTGAGATGCTTCTGCACAGCGGAAATCCCGGGGTTGATGATGGTTTCCCTGCAGCGTCGTAGGATTGGGAGGGAACGCTGAACTAAGTCGGCGAACCAGGTTGCCAACTCGATGAATTCAGCCATCTCCTCGGAAGCGAATGTGTCCCCTAAGGTTGGTTCTGGAATGTTTTGTAGAGGCACTGCTGCCTCGTGGTTGGTTGAGCCAGTCCGCTGGGACGGGCTAGCATTGGCTGTCTCTGCCGCTTGTTGATTGGGTGACGCAGCTTGAGCTGTGGGTACTGGTGGTGGGGAGAGTTTTCCAACAGTTTTGTTGGAATCCTTCGCCACAGTAGGTTTTTCTGTGATTTTCACCACAGAGGCTTTCTTCTTCCCCTTCTTGGGAGGACGTTTTTCTTTAGGAGCAGTGCTGGGTGTTGGAGCAGGTTTTGTGCTCACAACCTGGGGTGGGACACTTTCCGGGACTGGCGTTGTCATCGACTTGGCAACCTGGTCGCTAGGGGTTACTTCCGCGGCCTCGGCCTGTGCGAGAGCACCTTCGTGTCTCGCCAGGGCCGTGGCGAAAGAGACCCCTGCTCTGACTTCAGTGTCAGCCTTGCCCTGTTTGCCTTGCATTATCGCAAGTCTCCTAGGGCACCCGCGATAGATCCCTATGTGGGATCCATTGCAGTTGGCGCACCTTCTTTCCTCTTTTGGTACCGGGCAAGCCTTTACCAGGTGCTCGCCCGCACAACGGAGACACTTGAGAGTCCTCTCACAGGCAAAGCTTGAGTGGTGGAAACCCAGGCATTTATAGCACTGGGCTGGCCCCTCCCTGCCGTGATAGGGCTCAATCGTGACCCGTGTATAGTACAGGCAAGTCACCTCGTCAATCTTAGGGGTTCCCTCCCCTTGTTTCTCGACGGTTACTAGGAATAGAGGTAGGGGTACCTTTGTGGGTTTCCCCTCTTTCACCTTTGTAGTGGTGAGTTGCACCACGGACCGCGGTTCGATTCCGTGTTCGTCCTTCAGGCCGGCACAGATATCCTGGGGGTCTGTCTCCGAATCGAGACCTCTAATTACCCTGCGGACCACGTGGGGTCGCTGTAGCGAATACGTGTGGAATTTTATTCCACTCGCTTTCAGCACTTCCTTTGCGGCCGCATGGTCTCCAGAGGTAGTGGTTCGGATAACAACACGCCCTGGGTGTCGTGTTGCCTGGAATACCGCCTTTAACTTTCCCCTGAGTTCCTTCATCACCTTGATGTGATTAGGGAAGGGGTCAGACACAATTGGCGGAATTTTTCCCGCCTTTTGTGCGGCTTGGTGCTGGGGGGACGCTGCAGGTCCCGATGAAGGAGCGGGTCGCTCTGGGCTCGAACCAGAGGACCTTTTCCTCCGGCTTTGTACCACTACAAAGCCATCGTCGTCCGGCAGTGCTGGAGTTGGTTTGACAGGAGCTGGCGGTGTTATAGGGGCGACAGTCCCTTGATTAACAAGGCCCACGGCCTTCTTCACCTTCGGCCTACTCTTGGCCCTAGTAAGTGCCTTGGCTTTCGCCTTGGCGATGCTCACTCGGGGACCGGGTGAGGGGTTCGAGGTTGAGGGTTTCGGGGGTGTCAAAACCATGTCAGGGCTTACCTGCTTGCTGGTACTCGGTTTTACTGTCAAAGTCGGTGCAGGTGCCATTCGGCTCCCCACAGAGGGCCAGACGCCTCGCGGCGCGCCTATTGGGGTTCCAGCGAACCCCGGGTCCAGACCTGAGTCCAGACCCTTGGCTACAACCTTGTGGGGCTGCGGTCTCGTTGGTCTGTCAGTGTCAGTCGGTACCGAGTCTCCTCCGTCCGACATCTTTTCCTGGTTGGCCCGTGAAAGCGCTCGGCGAGCCTCCTTCACTAGACAGGCCAGTAGAGGGCCCAAGCCCGGTTCTATGTTAGGACAGCTCCGGGAAAGCTGCCTCGGTGGGTTCTCTTCTCTCTTCTTCAGATTGGAGTGCCCTAAAATCTGCTTGCCAGATTTCTTATAGGACACTCCTCGACGAACTAGCGGCGCCCGGCCTGGCTATTACACTATATGTAGTAGGCGGTGCGTAGTAGCAGCTCCTCCTGCGTCGTTTTCCGCTCCCTGACGAGAGGTCCTGCTGTGCTGTCACGGTTTTCCACCAGTGGTCCAAAGTAGACGTGGACGAGGCGAGTGTGTGCCCGTGATGATGCCCTCTCCAGCCAATCAGACGCCAGCTCCTTGTAGTACTCCACTGGTACAAGTCCAGCCCACTGGCCACCCGGACCTATCACAACGTACTTCCCCTCCAGCCGCCGACATAAATACCGCACCTCTGGTGGTGACCAGCACAGTCGGTGCTGAAATCTCCACTAGGAAACTTCGACCTCGCCGCCACTGAAGATGTCTGCCGTAGTCGCAGACGAAACGTTTGGGAAGAAGAAGGAACCCAATAGACCACGGCCCACAAGCCCGGTTAATATTATTGCATCTAGTATTGACACCGGCCGTGAAAGCCTTAGAACTTTGATGAATCGCCTCTACGGGGAGGAAACACATCCACGGATTCGGCGCCTAGAAGTGCTACGAGTAAGAAAATCACAACTACTTTGTTCACTTTGTTTTCTTTTACGTTGCCGTGATACTGGCATAATTCCTCGGTGCATACGACAAAAACGCGTCTTAACTACAGCTGCATCTCACCGTATTTACAACCGCACGGAACGAGCCCTTCTTCGGGAACGCATCCACCAAACCCGCCGAGAACTAGCCCACAACAACAAGGAACTTCTGTCGTTACATCTTCATCTCAGCCATAAGTTGGAAAAGGAACATTGGGATCACGTGGACAGAATCACGTTTGCTTCAATGGTCACTCACTACTACAGGACTACGGAAAGACACAAAAAGAAATATGAAGACTGCCTGAACTCTAGCGCAGAAAAGCAGTATCGGCACACTTCGAACAACAACAATGAAGTTTCAGCCTTCGCACAGACAAGCCGAACGGTCGTCAATTTGTCAGACCATCAACTGTCACCCGCAGAAGCTTCCGTCCTCTCAAAAGGTGGGAACTACGCCATCACACCCCATGTACTACCTATAGAAGAGATCATCTCCTGCATTGAAGCCGGTATTCGTGAATTGCCGTCAACTACAGCAGACCAAATACGCCTCGAATCTTCTAGAATTCTTCAACGAGCTAAGCCACCTAAGAGCAATCTTTCTCTTCAAGAACGAAAAGCTCTTAAAAATCTTAACTCAAACAAGGAGATTATAGTACTGCAGGCGGACAAAGGAAACGCCACGGTGGTGATGAACCAACGTGACTACGAACACAAGGTGACTGAGCTCCTAGATCCGACCACCTACAAGAAGCTCTCCAGGGATCCAACAGGTCGCGTTCTTCGGAAAACCAATCAACTGATTAAGTCTTCGTCCATTCCACCCAGTGATCAGCTGAAACTAAAGAGGAGTGAAGCTTTACCTCCCAGACTTTATGGACTTCCGAAGATTCACAAGCCTGGCACACCCCTTAGGCCGATTGTAAGCGCCATTGACTCACCTACGTACGCAGTTGCGAAATACCTCGCAAAGATGCTGCAACCTCACATCGGCAACACTGACACATACATAAAAGACTCCGCCCATTTCATTCAGAAACTCAAGACCATCAGCTTACAACCCAACGACTTACTTGTCAGTTTCGATATAACATCTCTGTTCACCATGGTTCCAGTCAATGAAGCCATAACACAGCTTAAGGAGATTTTTCCAGAAGACATTACGACGCTATTCCACCACGTCCTCACGACTACGTATTTTCAGTGGAACCACGAATACTATGAACAGACAGACGGTGTAGCAATGGGAAGTCCTCTCAGTCCGGTTATTGCGAATTTTTACATGGAATTTTTCGAAGCTACTGCCTTGGATTCAGCACCGCTTAAACCTTCGTGCTGGTGGCGTTACGTGGACGACACGTTCGTCATTTGGAGTCACGGAGAATCAGCCCTGACAGAATTTCTGGATCACCTCAACAGCATCAATAAACAAATTCAATTCACCATGGAGAAGGAACAAGACGGCAAATTGCCCTTTTTGGATGTCATGGTGAACAGAAAACAGAATGGCACACTAGGCCACAAGGTGTACCGTAAACCGACCCATACAGACCGCTACCTTCACAAGAACTCCAACCACCATCCGAAACAAAAGCGTGCTATGATTAAAACTCTGGCAGACCGAGCTACACGCATTTGCGAACCACAAGTTCTACACCAGGAATTTCAACACTTAGAGTCAGCGCTCCACTCTAATGGCTACGCAAAACGAGAAATTAAGAGAGCATTACATCCTAGTAAAGGTCCCAACATCACAGAAACAGCCGCAAACAATAGGAAGGGCAAGGCCTTTTTACCGTACATCAGATCAGTCACAGACCGCATAGGCAAACTACTTAAACGCCACAACATTGACACCGTCTACAAGCCCACTAAACAGATTTGTAACATACTCCGTTCCGCCAAAGATCCCAGGGATCCTCTATCCACCGCAGGAGTATATAGAATACCTTGCTCGTGTGGCAAGGTGTACATCGGAACCACACAACGTAGTATAAAAACCCGCATTGAAGAACACAGAAGAAATTGTCGCTTGGGTCAAACTGAAAAATCAGCAATTGCTGAACATGCCATACTTGAAGAAGGGGAACACATCATCCAATATGGTAACACAGATATTCTGGCATCTACATCCCACTACTATTCTCGCTTATTCCGTGAAGCCATTGAAATATACAAGCACAAAAATAATATCAATCGCAAAGTAGAAGGACTCAAACTCAACAGAATATGGCAAACAGCGTTAACAAAAACAAAAATCCAGAACCCCTCTCCAGCCAATCAGACGCCAGCTCCTTGTAGTACTCCACTGGTACAAGTCCAGCCCACTGGCCACCCGGACCTATCACAACGTACTTCCCCTCCAGCCGCCGACATAAATACCGCACCTCTGGTGGTGACCAGCACAGTCGGTGCTGAAATCTCCACTAGGAAACTTCGACCTCGCCGCCACTGAAGATGTCTGCCGTAGTCGCAGACGAAACGTTTGGGAAGAAGAAGGAACCCAATAGACCACGGCCCACAAGCCCGGTTAATATTATTGCATCTAGTAATAATAAGGAATATCTAAAAAATGTTAAGCCTAGAATAAAATGTATACGACATAACCTCTGTACCTTAACAAGGCCCTTTAGATTTCGTGTAGTAAGATATCATTGCCTTACGGTTTACAAATTACGAGATATTACGACTATCTATCTATCTATCTATCTATCTATCTATCTATCTATCTATCTATCTATCTATCTATCTATCTATCTATCTATCTATCTATCTATCTATCTATCTATCTATCTGTCTGTCTGTCTGTCTGTCTGTCTGTCTGTCTGTCTGTCTGTCTGTCTGTCTGTCTGTCTGTCTGTCTGTCTGTCTGTCTGTCTGTCTGTCTGTCTGTCTGTCTGTCTGTCTGTCTGTCTGTCTGTCTGTCTGTCTGTCTGTCTGTCTGTCTGTCTAATATCCTTTATATATCCTATATACGATTATATCCTCGTATAATTTATATATTGTATAATTATACAAAGATCAGTCAGAATTAAGAGGACTTTAGAGGCTCTCCCCAGAAAATTCAAGGCATACATTTATTTGCCGTGAAAATACTTTAAACCTATGGTATTTTAATGAAAATCGTTAGAGCCATTGCCGAGAAAATAACAATTTTCCAGGAATTTTCCATGTCAAGGGTAGTTTGTGGTGGGGGAAGATTATTGAGTATTCCACACATGTCGGGTTATCACCTCTTGGTTGTGGTGTTGTCGCTTTGGTTATATCACCTCCTCCTTGCGGTTCCGCCAACCTAAACATTCTTCTACGTTTCTGAACATCTGAAGTATCCATGCGCAGTGAAAACAACAGACAAAACATATTGGCGAATACTCTAGTGAGGACACTGATATTTTAAATAGGGCAGAACTACCTTTAATTAATAGCCTACTAACGCTAATTCATTTATATTTATCATATGTCTAATTTTTCATTTCCCTGGATCCAACGCTAAAATTATTATTGTGAAATAAATCTCAATTAAAATGTATGAATGTTATTGTAAGCTGTTTACTTTTAAATCACTATTAATATTAAATAATATTGAATAAATTAATTATTAAATAGTTTGCGTTATACTGTAAACAAATACCACTTTTGTGTTTGAGTTGTGCTGTTCACATAGCCAGGAATGTTTTCTAAATATATTTATCTTTTATTCGGGGAATCTCAAATCTTGAACTTCTGTGAAATTTTGGCATAAAATTGTCCCTACTTAAGATATGTACGTAAGCAATAAAGTAATGAAGTAGTAGTAAAGGAGTGGTGATTCCATACGCAGTGTATTGAGAACATCCCGTATCCAGAGAGAGAGAGAGAGAGAGAGAGAGAGAGAGAGAGAGAGAGAGAGAGGACGAACGGTACTTGACAGAGCTAGTAACTTGTGGGACAATAATGGATGATAGAGAATTAGTGTAGGATATTGCTACCGACATACCAAGGTGAACGACTGGCGCCAGACAGTTTATGTTGTCTACCCTGTCCCAGGAACACTGTAGCCAACTCAAACATTATCACTACCTACTGTAAGCGTTTTTGCTAATAAGTAATGTAAATAGGCTTCTTAGAAGCCTTAAATTCTTATTTTTACTTTCTCTATTATGTATAGGAAGTATTGTCTTGGACACAAAAATTTGATGTCAATATTTCTTCTTCTTTACCTGATTACCCTCCCCTTATGTAAGACTTACAATCCAATGCCTAGGGTCAGACGCCTGTCGGTGAGCAGACGAAGCGGACAGAGAAGACCTAGAAACGAGTGCTCAGCCAAGCACCAGGTATGATAGTGAGAAAGAGGATGCTATGAAATTCACGCGAAATCGATGACTGGAAAGGTGATGATGGAGAAATTGATGGAATGAGGGGCGGTGGAAACCGGAGAACCCGGAGAAAACCTGCCTAGACGCCGCTTCGTGCACCACGATTACCACATGCGGGTCCCTGGTATCGAACTCGGGCCACTTAGGTGGTAGGCGAACGGTCTAACCACTCGGTCATGGTGACGCCGATGTCGAGATTTCACCGGAAATACATATTTTCAGGCCCCCTTGAATCCAGAAACAGCATTTTTAGAAAAAGATGCATGTGTGTGTGTGTGTGTGTGTGTGTGTGTGTGTGTGTGTGTGTGTGTGTGTGTGTGTGTGTGTGTGTGTGTGTGTGTGTGTGTCTAAGAACAGCATGGCTCAAAAACGAAAAGTCGATTAAAACCCAAAGTTGGTGTTTTTAAAGGATGCGACACGAAGATTTTGAAGAAAATTCCTCCACCTTGAACTATCCTTTATATGGAAAATTTTGATTTTCTCAAAAATGACTAATGATTTTGATTAAAATGTCATGTTTAAGATGTTAATGAAATGTATATTTTGAATTTTCTGGCTATAGTCCAAGTAGTCCTGTTTCCTCTTGATGATTCTTGCATTAACGATAAAACATAAGAGATGGACAAAGTCTTACTATACAAAAATGTAGATCTCGTTAAAACACACAAATTAAGTCCAAATTCATTTTTTGTGGAGTGAATCATTTCGGAAATATTCCTCAATTGTGTGAGTTTTGCGCTACTTATATTCTTCAAAGAGAACATCGTTATTCACCTTTTTATCCCTTGGCTGTGCAAGAAGAACGAAATTTCAAAGCATTCATATAGCGACCAACTTTAAAAGATTTTACTATCACTCAAAGGCTGTATTCCCATATTCCCCTTGCACCTACAAAAAATTAGCAATAACATAATTTCTGCGAACGTTTATCTCGAATGGCATTAATAAAATATTGCTCATAAGGGTTTTTAAGAATAGGTTGTACAAGAGTGAGTAGAGAAAGTCATGTGAGTGCAACACATCAGATTTTTTTAATCTCCTCGCCATGCAAAGAGAATGGAATTTCGAAGCCTTCACCTAAGACTAGCTTCAAAACATTTGACTATCACTCAAAGCCTACTGTATTCCCATAGTTCCCTTGCACCTAGAAAAAAGATTAGAATAAGATAATTTTTGTAAATGTTTATCTTGATTAATATGAAGCAGCTAGAGGAATAAGCATTTGTAAGAATAGTTAGTGCAAGTCATGTAAGTGCAACACATCAGATGTTTGTGCTCGTCTCTCTAAGATATTTCCAAAATGAACGATAAAACATCCGATATTCGCAAGATTAGAAAGATGGGAGTGGGGGAGGGGGGGTGGGGTGCATTTCTTATTTCCTTAACACCCACCCCAAGTTCTGAAAATTTTTCATGCCGTGTAAGTATCTTTAATAGATAAGCACAGCAGATGACGTTTAAACATTTGTAACCTTTATTTAGTCCCATGGTTTTTAATAACATTAAAGTGATACACTTTTCATATAATACAGAAATCCATATTATCCTTGGCTATAAAATGAGATTGGGGCAAACTTATAAATATGAAAATTCTAACACCAAGTTAATCTGAAAATAGCAAATAGTATGTAAGCATCGAGAAAAAATTCTGGTGCTGCTCTCACGTAACTTTTTCTACTCACTCTTGTAGAAATTATTCTTAAAACGCCTATGCTTCTATGTAATTCATGTTAATGGAAATAATTGTTTGTAGAAATGGTTTTATGCTTCTTTGTAGGTAGAAACGGAACAGGAGAAACCGTAGTCACAAATTTGAAGACCTAATCGCTATGGAAGGACTTCGACATTCCATTCTGTTTATAGTCCAGGACTTAAACAACGAATAAGGACTTACCATTTGGGAAAATATTGGAAAATTTTAACAAATACAGGTCGCGCGTTACTTCTTGACGAATGAAAACTTTATATGTAAGGTAGGATGCGAGTCATTGCTCAGCTTTTGCGGAAACGTTAGCATCGAAAGAGAGCGGAGGTACAGTCTGCAGTGAGATGACGCACATGCTTCTGAGCTGAAGCAGTACGGCACTACAAATCAATTTATCACACTTCCAGTAATATCAGCCACACGTATTATACACTATACCTCTATAACTGTTCCACTTAACTTTATTGCATTTCTTCTATTCCCGACATTTCTTCCTCGCCTGAATTGCTGTTATTTTCGTTGCATGCATACATACATCCGTACCGCACAAAACTTTTGCAGACGACTGTATACACAAACGCGACAGGAAAACAGAGGTGTCTGTTATCGTAGCATAAACATTTGCTGACCTGTTTATTAAGGGTAGGCAAGCTGACTGGATTTCTGCTCAAGGTCATTCGTCAAGAACAAACGCGCAACCTATAACAAGTGATGTGTCAGAAACGATAGATTCCCTCTATAAAATGTCTTGACTTTAACTGTGAGTTTTAATGATCTACATTCTTTGCGAGTAAGTTTTTGTGTTATATTTTATGGTTTACCAGTGATGCAAAAGTAGTTCAGAATGAAGAGGACTTCTGTAGACATTTCCGTACAATTCAAAATACCTATATTTACATTTCATTTGACACGAACACATCTTAAACATGTGGTATTTTAATTAATAATCGTTAGTCACCTTTGAGAAAAAAAAAAAAACGTTACATGTAAAGGGCTGTCTTAGGTGGGGAATTTTCTTAAAGGTGCGACACGATGCTGAATTTAAATAACAAGTTTGGTACTTAACTGATTTTTCGTTTTTGTGTTATGTTGTTCTCTCACTGTCCTTCTTACACACACACACACACACACACACACACACACACACACACACACACACACACACACACACACACACACACACACACACACACACACAAACACACATACACACACACCTGGGCCTTTTTCTAAAAGTGCGTTGAGTAATTTCTGATGTCACGGAGGACATGATTTTCTCTCAATAGGTACATATATAATTATTTAGCACACGCTGGTAATGGACTAGGTTACAAAATTCAGAGAAAATACATCAAGCATCCTTATATAAGGGTTATTACAGTGTATAAATAGAAACTGTAAATCACTTTATTAAAACTATAAATCACATAATTTACATGTATCCACTGTTAAACACAGAAAGACAAAACTAATTAATAGAACTCGTGATGAATGACCAGTGAATAAAAGTGCATTAGTTAATTTTTATTTCCCATACTTCAAATCATTTGTTAATTGCATTGATTTCGACAAATTCTGAAAGACTAATCATTTCAATACCAAATAGCCATATGTTCAAAGTTGTAAACTTGTATTCTGACAACCACATTATGTAACTGGTTTGTCTAGCATGTAGTATTACTATGGTAATGGAGCATACTTCATTAATAAGATTAAAATAAGAAACAAGGGTTACTAAAACTAAAGGATCCATGTCCTATACTATTGTATTGTTATAAGCAGATCTGAGTGTCCGTTGTTCTGCTATGTCTTCAGCTTTCTCAGTTGATATTGTGACCATCATATACTGCTCCGAATGAAATGCCCGCACTTTACACATACAAAGTAGATAGAGAAGATATAGTATTCTACCCAAAAATGTGATACCGAGATTTAACCGGAAATACACGTTTTGGGGTCCCTAAATTCAACAAAAGCATTTTTAGAAATATGTCCGTGTGTGTGTGTGTGTGTGTGTGTGTGTGTGTGTGTGTGTGTGTGTGTGTGTGTGTGTGTGTGTGTGTGAACTACTTAAACAAGTTAGACAACGTTCCGAGGAAGGAGTTAACATCTCGACCAATGAAATCCTTTGTGCTTGGTGCCCCCGGGAGGGAGCGGTGCAGTGAGAGGTTGCGAAGTGTGGTCGGACTTGAGGAGAGACGACAGTAGAGGGCAGGGTTACTAGCAACTACAGATTTTAATCTCCAGATGGCAGCTTCTAGGGGGCTGCCCCCTCTTCCGCTGCGGGTACACGGGATCAGGGACTCGGACACTTCCCCTACCCAGAGGACGAGGGTTTACAAAGAGCGAGTACCTGCAAAGCACGCCGAAACTCCCGCCGACACTTAGAACCCTGAAGCAATCAAGTGATGAAACGTGAAGTGAAATGAGAAGAGGGGTGAAATGGAGGGACAGGAAATTCGGGAGCTGTGATTATCATTCCCAACATTCACACAGATACTCTGGAAGCTCCCGAAAAAAAGCAAGGGTTAGGGACGTTTCCTACGGGAATTGAACCCAAATTTTCGAAACTTTGATTTTTTGAAACATGACTACTGTGTGCCCAGGACAAGAAGGCAAGTCATAGGAATGTGTAGCGTAATCATTTTGTGCTTCCCGTACGGTGTTTATGCCTAGTTTCCGAGTATGACAAGGATGCTAGGCTGGTTTAAAGTACACAATGTTGTCATATAACTCGCCTATAGCTAGAAATATGCACTCTCATACACTCATTTCCTAGTAAACAGATCTGCTACCGGAGTAGATACACAGTTCAAGCCCCCTCTAGCCTTCTTGTCGTGGGCATACAGTACTAATTGTGTTGAACTGTTAACGGAAAGTTACCGCTGTGACGTCGTAGATAACATTCCAACCCCAAATCTGTTGAAGTGTTGGAGAGTGTAGACCAGTCACGAGACCGTATTTTATCTGTGTTAGTGGATCATTATCGTTGTTGTTTACGTTCTATATACCGATGATGGCTTGAAAGCAGCTAAGTTGATTTAAACTACTTGAGAATTACATAGTCTCTTTATGAACATACTTGCTTTTGTTCTTCTCAACTCACATTAGTCATAATCTTTCTCATATTATGGTTTAGATTTATGTGGAATTAGTTGTGCTTCAACTTCCTTCAATAACTGTAAAGGAATATATTCATTCACTTTATAAGTGAACCAACAAAACACATTTGACAGGTAAACACTACACCAGCTTCTCTCTATTCTCTTGAAACCATTACGTCATTCTAATACAAAAGTAACATGAAATTTAATTATATGATTATAAAATTTATTACAAATTCATAATACTTGGAGTGCATAATGGTGTATATAACGCTTTACATTCCTTGTTATGGTACTCGTGGGAATCAGTGCATGAGTGACAGTGATATTCACTGGTGCTGTAATCTTAAAGAGTATGCACTTATTATTCAAATATGAGACACAGCATGTCTAATAAATGCCATGTACTTATTGTGATACAAAGCAGGTGATACTGTGTGTGGTGGTGGCGGTGCTGATGGCGGCGATGGTGCGGGGACAGCAAGTGGCACCCTGCACTTTCAACTCAATGTGCTCCTGCAAATTTGGCAGCGATACCAGGAGTATCCACTTCACCACGCCCAAGTCGCTAGACAGCGTGCGGGACATCATCTGTGTCGGCGTTCCGTTTCCCAAACTACCTGAGCTGCCTGAGGGACAGATCTCGCACATGGACGTTGTGAATTCCGGTCTGGAAGTGCTGGACAACGAGGCCCTCGATGTGACTCAGATAGAGTCTCTGAGACTCATGAGCAACAATATACAGCTGGTCGGGGATCATACCTTTAGGTGAGTACAGCTACATATGCATTTGTCATCGAGGATCTCAGTGGGACTGAATAGTCTCTGAGAATCCTGAGTAACAGGTCAGAGATCATATCTGTAGGTGAGTATAGCTGCATATGCATTTGTCAACGAAGATCTCTGCGGGACTGAAGAGTCTCTGAGAATCCTGAGTAACAGGATACAGCTGGTCAGAGATCATATCTGTAGGTGAGTATAGCTGCATATGCATTTGTCAACGAAGATCTCAGCGGGACTGAAGAGTCTCTGAGAATCCTGAGTAACAGGATACAGCTGGTCAGAGATCATATCTGTAGGTGAGTCCAGCTACATATGCATTTGTCAACGAAGATCTCAGTGGGACTGAAGAGTCTCTGAGAATCCTGAGTAACAGGATACAGCTGGTCAGAGATCATATCTGTAGGTGAGTCCATCTACATATGCATTTGTCAACGAAGATCTCAGCGGGACTGAAGAGTCTGAGAATCCTGAGTAACAGGATACAGCTGGTCAGAGATCATATCTGTAAGTGAGTATAGCTGCATATGCATTTGTCAACGAGGATCTCTGCGGGAATGAATAGTCTCTGAGAATCCTGAGTAACAGGATACAGCTGGTCAGAGATCATATCTGTAGCTGAGTCCAGCTACATATGTATGTAAGGCTGTGGAATAGAGGTTCTGAGATACATTAGTAAGTATTCAGCTGATCAGGTATCACATCTTAGGGGATTTACAAATTGTGACTGCTGGACTGAAGGCCCCAGGACTTAAATAACGCTTTTATAGCTCCAAGGTTCAATTAGTCTGGGTTCTCACCTTCAGGTGAGTACACCTGGGACTGGTGGAAATCGATGGTTTCTGTGGGACTCGCACGGGTCGGGAAATATATGCACCTCTAGGTGATTTGTGTTGAATGCCAAGAATACACAGTCTTGCGAAAAACGAGATTTGTCATTATTTGCGTTAGTATTTGTGAGAAACGAATTTGGTTTCAGCTTAACACGCTTGATTATACAATACCATAGGATGTTATGCTTTGTGGGGAAATGTGCGTTCTTGTGATTTTTGGGTAATTTTTTTACGCTGAAAGACGTGTAATTTAGTTGAAGAAGGGCCAACTCAATTTGTAGTACATATTAATTTCACCTGTGGTCGTGACGTAAACTTATGAGCAAATTTCCGCTTTATACCGAGCATGAAAATTTTATCTTTCTGTGTAAGATTAATTTGCATTCACCAAAAAGTAACTTTAATAAGTTTCAATGAAGCACTGCCATAGAACATCAAAGCTCATTGAAAGAATAATTATTTTACTTCTGTGCATGTCCCCTCGCTTGTAAGTTATTTGCATCATTTCAACTGTATGGCTTATTCCATCCAAGAGTTATAATGGAAATGTTTTACGGATGTTACAGTGAGATGCCGTACGTGCTCAAGTCACTGGATCTGAGTTACAACGAGCTGGACGAAATGCCGTTCAAGGCACTGCACCCTTTGTTAACGTTGGACTGGCTCAACTTCCACAGGTAATCACCAATTTTACTGATAGTTACTACTTGAAGTAAATTGTTATTTTCTAGTTTCTCAGTCGTGTTGTGTTGCAGTAACCAGATCTCGTCCCTTGAGAACGGCGATTGGTCACACATGAGAGACACCCTCACCAACATGTTCCTGGGCGAGAACGATCTTACGGAGCTTCCCAAGACATCGAGTAACTCCTCAAGCAGCTCTTCTCTGGCGGACTGCAGGGTCCTGGCTTGGCTCAATCTGGATGGTAACAAGGTAATCATAAACGGTGGCGTCTGAGGCTAGAATTCCGTTGGTGCGGAATTGCTGACCTTGTGTTGTTTGTCATTTTTCTAGGTCGTTAGGCGAACGCCCCAAAAAATCCATCTCCCTCCGCCGGGTTTCAGCCCGTGACTTCGGAAACCAAAGGATAGCACGTTACCTCAGGATCACGGAGGGCTTACCAGTAAATAAAAGCAGTCATCAGTATAGATCGGCGGAACAAGCAGGCATCGTTTCTATAAGTTACCGCGGTCATATGGTTTTACTACAAACCTATGTTTGTAATACGAAAAAGTTAACTCGTCTTTGCAGTATATTTTGGGTGCAAATCTAAAATAAACGCTATTCTCTTCAGTATTAAAACCAAGCTGCATGCTGTTTGTTTTGGAGACTTCTGAGTGGTCAGGAATAGAATCCTAAACAAAGAAAGCGTACATCAATTGTTCTCCGACGCGTCACAAACGGGTTTATATTTCCTTTGCAATACAGTAACATTGAATCCATAGCCTCCATGAGGTCACTATAGGCAAGCTACAACTAACCTAAAAGTTGTCCGCCCTAGGGCAAATTTTCCTTGGCGATAATGATTTGAGTCTAGATCACCTGAGGCGATTTTGTAAGAACTCCTATGCATTTGTTAAGTATAATACTTCAATGTTTGCATATTTTAACAACCATATGAGGTTGTTTTTTTTTTTTTTTTTTTTTTTTTTTTTTTTTTTTTTGGGTCAAACGACAAACCTTTATTGGTAGACTCAGATTTATTCATTTTAAAAAATATGTAAGGGTTGTGTAAAGTTGAAATCTTGCATGTGACACATCATATTTTTCCTACGTTAAAACGTAACGCAATTACCTGATACAATGTATGTTACAGCTAATGGCTCTGGAACCAGGGACGCTGCCCGAATCCCTGCAAACCCTGAGCGCCTCCAACAATCTCATCTCCCGGTTTCCTGCCGAGGCACTGGACGAACTGCGGAGCATAGCCTGGCTCTATCTGAGAGGGAACTACATGGAGGAACTGCCCCAGTACACGTTCAGACAACGGAAACGTCTGGACAAGTTGGACCTGGGAGAGAACTCCTTACAGGCAATCCCTAACAATGTGTTCAACAACTCGTTGACCGTTAGAGACCTGAACCTGGACTTCAACTACCTCAAGACGTTACCTCCTCAAGCATTCCGTGGCCTCAACACCGGCAGGATATACCTCTCGATGAACAGGCTCGAGGAGATGGACGATCGAGCCTTCGTCGGCTTGGGTCACACCCTGGAGTTTCTGGACCTGGAGAACAACGTACTGAGGACGGTTCCGAGGGCACTGAACCAGCTGAAACGTCTCAAGTATCTGTACATCCCGGCCAATATGATCTCCCATATTCCCGAGGACGCCTTGGAGAGCTTCTCCGGGTCCCTTAGGGCACTCTCTTTGTCCGGGAACTATCTCTCCAGAATCCCAAGGGAGGCACTGCGGGACTGTAAGAAGCTGTCCCATCTAAACGTTGGCTACAATCAGATTCAGGAAGTGGAGGGGACCGATTTCACACCGTGGGGTGGTATGCTAGAAACGTTATTGCTTCGAAACAATCGCATCACTCACCTGAGTGCGAACGTGTTCCGAGATACCCCAAGATTACGAGAGTTAAGTCTCTCCTTCAATAAGCTCCAGGAAGTGGACCCACAGGCCTTCGTTGATGTGGCAGAGAGCCTGGAGAACCTGGAGGTCAGTTTCGGTATGTATCGCGAAGACTTCCCCGATGAGTTCCTCAAGCCGCTCACTTCCCTTCTGTGGCTCGCCTTGGATAATAACAACTTCCGAACAATATCGCCGACGGCACTGTATCCCTTCGGACAGCTGCAGTACCTCAACCTGGAGTCGAACAGGCTACAGCAGCTGCCGCCCAAAGTGTTCCATCCAAACGTTCACAAGAAGCTGCACGATATACGTCTCTCCTACAACCAGCTACAGGTGGGTGGTGTTTATCAGGTAACGAATACAAATTTCTAATATTTAATACACAGAAAGAACAAGCAGTATTACAGTTTACGCGTTCTGGCACTTTCCTAGATTTTTCATTTTATTACACTTTTGTGTGCACTTTACAAAACAGTTTTACATCCAGGGCAGTTGTCGAAATACTGTTGGAGTGGAAATATATGCATATTCCAATAGTTGCTCACGGTGTAATGTTTGTGCTCATGCATGTCACGTGGCAGGTGGGGTTTCAAATTCATATCAGATATAGATAATTTTAATACAACTTGTTGAGCCATCATTTACGTATATTAAGTAGAGGAAGCATTGTATTCCACCTAAAAATTCCTCAAACAGATTTCATCGAAATACATATTTGAGGCCCCTGAATCAAAAGATAGAGTTCTTTTGGAAAAGGATTTGTGGTTGTGAACAGCATAGCTAAGAAACGAAAAGTCAGATGAACACAAAACTGGGTATTCACCGAATACAAGAATGTGACACAAATATTCGCAAAAACATTCTCCCGCCTCAAAAACAATTTTTTTTTCTTTTCTTGCCTTGTTGGTAGGGTGGGCCTGTTTCTTGTCACCCAAGCGTCTATGTCTGCCTACGCTGGCATAGTACGCTCCAGAGGTAGATGTTTAGATTCCAACCAGTGATCCTTGATCTCCTTGTCAGGCCCAAGAAGCATTTTTTGGGATCTAGGTATAGCGGAATCCCGATAGCTTGAGTCTCGATAACTCGACATTCCGTGTAACTGGACGACCTTTTTATCTTAATTTTTATATTTTTTATCGTTAAACTTGACATTAATAACTTCCATAGTTTGCCTACTATGTTGTATAAACGGTAAGTATATATCGGTAAATTTAAATTAGTATATGTATACAACCTACCGCACTCTCCCTCACAGTAACAAAAGGACTGATCGTCTATTGACGTTCGATATCTAGTCAGAACATAAGCAGCCGACAGACATTGTCACGAAATAAAAGTTTCTTGCTAATAATGTGGACACATAGCAGAAACAGGTGTTTGGAATTAGTTTGAAGGTTTAGCTTTATCCAGTACAAAGGTACAATTAGACCTGAGGACTTGCGCAGTGGTTTATGATCGAGTTCACTTTTGTATTTATAAGAACTTAGGGGTGTCAGGTAATATTTCTGACTTCCATGTAGCACATCAATATCGCGGATTGTGTGTGATTAGATACAGTGTCATCTTGCAGTACCAGCAGTCTCCTGTTTATTTCAAGGAAGGAAACAGGCGCGTAACCCCAATCATCAATTTGCATGATGCCACTCGCACAGATCCTAGCAAGGTCATTCGCAACGTGTAAAAGATACCCCTGTACGTAGTAACCTAAACCCTCAGGTACATATTTCTGGTTTTAGTGCAGCTTCCAAGATTTCAGACTTGCTGTTAGTGTTGTGTTTGTGCCAGTGAAAATACCGAATGAGAAGAAAAGACAAGAACGTAACAATAGAAATTAAACTGGATGTGTTAAACATACCGGACAAACGGGAACATATATATGTAATAAATCTTAGAATATGTTATAGTTTTGCTTCTTATATTGTATTAGAATATGTATTTATGTAATTTGCAGTATTATGAGTTGTGGATATAGAGCCCTTATTCCGTAAAACCCGACATTTGGGTAATTCGACACACTCTCAGTCCACATTAGGTCGAGTTATCGGGATTCCACTGTATATTGTTTCCATTTCGGTTGCCTGTGGCCCGAATATTCCTAATTGGCAGCTCGAGGCTGAGTGTAACCCGCACCAGACCTCGATCCCCACACCGGTACTGGGGATCGAGCCCGGGTCCTCCGCTCCAGAGGCAACGCGTTACCACTGTTCTACGGAGGCGGTCAAAACTACCCTTTATACGAAAGCATTTAATTGTTTTGATTTACTCAAAAATGAATATCTATTTTTATTAGAATACCACGTATTTAAGATATAGCACAAAATGTATACTTTGAATTTTCTGCGGATTTTTTCTGACCTTCCTCGTTCCGAATTAAATTTGAATAATTTGCTACAACTTTTTTGTATATTTAGTTCGCATTCTTGCTGCATTCGACATCACAGACGGAGGACACTGGAATGATAATAGGGAAAGAACATTTCGCAAGGAAATATTCCAGTCATACGTTCAGTGTACTTCCCTGGCTTTTAACAATGAGGGAGGACTGAGAAAACCAGGACGGTCCTCTCGATTTTATAGTGATTTTATAATAGATTTTACAGTGTGGACCATTTCAGTCTGCTGTATTCTAATGGGAAGCAGCTATTGGGAAGATGCGAGCGCACTCTCGCACAATCCGAACGTGCATGTGTGGCGAATTGCTTTACAGTCGCACACAAATAATGTGCGTAACCTTCACACTGTCTTTTATCAAAACTTATGTTGAAAATTATGAACATATTTCTTGATGCAAAGACCACAACGGTCTAAAAAATTCTGAAAACTTCCTGCAGCTCTCTTTCTGTATTTTCACGGAGCAGTCGCCTGATTTCACTCTTAAGTGCTTGAAGAGTATATTATTATTTATTTTATTTAAATGTCCTTCACAGACAAAAAAGTCACATTCACTCTTCGGTATTGTACCATGCAATTGTAAACAAGGAATTTACTCTAGCCCGGTTGTTTTTAACAAGACGTCACAGGGACGGTCGGTCAGGTGCTACAGTGTCTGTGTGTGTGTGTGTTTGTCTGTGTGTGTGTGTGTGTGTGTGTGTGTGTGTGTGTTTGTTTGTTTGTGCGCGCGCGCGCGTGCGCCAATTGATTTTCTTCCCGAGATATCTTCTGTTATTGGCTGGATTTTCCGTAATTACTTTGTGAAAGTTCTAAGTCGCTATTCTTTTGTTTCTTGAGATGCTATGCAAAGAATATGTGATTCCAAAGTCAGCACACATACAACCACGTTGTAAATATTTGCCTATGACTGATAGAAGATAAGCATGATAGATAGAAAATAGATAGAAAATAAGCATGTGTAAGAAAATGTAGTAGAAGGGTGGCGAGAAAGTTATGTGAATGCACATTTGAGTTTTTAATCTTAGTTAAACAGTATCCCGTCGATTAATGATAAAGATAATTCCTTCAGTAAACTTCATTGCATCAAATTTCTGCTGTTTGACGGGTAACTTAATGTTTGTTGACAGGTGCTGGACTCGGATACGTTCGCTGGGCTGGTCGAGTTGCGAACCGTGGTGCTGACAGGCAACAAGATCAATGCAGTGAGGACCGGAGCCTTCAAGAGCCTGCCTAACCTGGTGACACTAGTATTGGCCGATAACAATGTGGATACACTAGAGCCACGCAGTCTGGCAGACCTTCCCAGTCTCATCAAGTTGGACCTGCAAAACAATCAGCTCAAGGAACTGTCCTTGAGCGCCTTCGTGAACGTGACGGGCTCCTACCTTCCCATGACTCTCAACGCCTCCAGGAACAGGATCTCATCCTTGTTCTCAAGCGATACGGGCACACCCCTGCATGTGAAAACTCTCGACCTTGCCCACAACAAGATCCCTGAGATTCCTGTGAACTTCCTGCAGAGTTTCGCCGATTCCTTGCGGAGACTACACATGGGGTACAACCGCATAGCACGTGTGGACTCCAACGGTTTGGGAAACATGAACTTGTTGGAAGTGTTGACTTTGGAACACAATGAGATAGTGACCTTGAGAAAGAAGGCGTTCCAAGGGGTAGAGGCGCTCCAGGTTCTAGATCTCTCCCACAATCACATAGAACAGGTCCAAGTGGAACAGTTTGCTTACCTCACCAACCTGAGGATACTCGATCTCTCGCACAACCACATCCGGTCTCTCCCCAGGAACGTTTTCACCGACACCAGGTTGGAGCGTATCGATCTGTCCCACAACGAGTTCGTGGTGATGCCGAGTTCTGCCCTGGGAGAGGTCGGCTACAACCTGAGATATCTGGACATGTCTCACAACATCCTCGAGCACCTGGACGGCACCATGTTCCCAGACACACCGTTCCTGCTGGGTCTAGACCTGGGCCACAACAAACTAACCATCCTGCCGGACAACGTGTTCACCAGCCTGGCGAGTCTCATCCGACTGGACCTGGGTTCCAACCCGTTACGTGCCAACTTCAAGGAGCTCTTCCACTACGTTCAGGGACTGCGGCACCTGAGTCTAGCAGACACGGGTCTCCGGACGGCACCTCATCTTCCTCTTCCCAACCTCGTCAGCCTCAACCTCTCCTCCAACTTAATAGAGGACGTGCCAGCCGCAGCCGTCGAGAAGCTGGTCAAACTCCGGAGCTTGCATCTGAACGGAAACCGCTTGGCCGGTGTCCCTGCTCATGCGTGGCTGCACATGCCGTTTCTGAAGAGACTCGACGTCTCCAAAAACCCCATCAAGGTATTCCAGAGCTTAAAGTAGCTGCTTAATTGTTAATTTCAATCACTCCAGCTAAAATTAGCATATACTTTTTAACGTAATTATAATCTTCGTTTGGAAATTTTCAGACATTTTCTTGGTACTGGGAAGCAGAATCGAATATTCATGGCCCCTTAAATTCAAGTGCCTAGATTTTTCATGCAAATTATAATTAGAATAACTACGTATCCTAGTAATAGAAGATGGACTTGATGCTCTTATGCCAGCACACCTCTCTCACCTATTTTAAGAAAATTTCCATTAACACTTGTGGCAGTTTTTTTTTTTTTTTTGCTTCAAATTAAATTATTTTTTTGTTTGACGCTGTCAATTGCCAGGATCACATTAGCGTCGCCGGTGTGCCGAAAATTCGTCCAGTAGGAGTTGTTTTATATGCCAGTAAACCTACCGACATGGAGCTGTCGTTTTTAAGCACACTTAAAAACTGTCGGTCTGGACCTGGTTTGGAAGTTTATTTTTTATTTTTTATTTTTTATTTTTTTTATTTTTTTTTTTTTTTTTATTATTGCTTCTTACGCGTCGAGCGATGATAGCTTTGTTACAGGGTCGTATATAACGGGTAACAGATGGTCAACAAAATGGCGCGGCCAAGAATTTTCTCCAATTAAAGTCCAGATTTCATCCAAATTAATGTTATTCGAGTTTAAATACAATCCATTCACAAGTCAACTCTTTAACTTGTTCCTGAAACAACCATCCGAAACTATTCGGGTTATTCCCACGGCAATTCCTTCTCGCCCAATACACAAATGGCATCACTTTCACTATGTATTTCGTTATTCCTTCTCCGCGCGATCTCTAGTGGATTGTTTGCTCTTCTTGTTATATAGAAGAATTAACGTGTATTCTGTTTATTGCGAGGCACGCACATCTATCAATAATTACGCACAATTACACGTCCTTACTATACAGTGCTAATATCACATCTGCAATGCAAAAGGGGAACTGTTTATTCCTGTTGGTAACGGAGCCCATGACCCATATTATTATACGGGATAGCTTCGGATGTAATATTAAAATTAACAAAGTAAACAGCAATACTTACATAACAAAAAAATTGACATAACATTGGTGAACATAAAATACATGAAATACCGGCATGAATAATCTATTCCTGCTTTTCCTAAATTAGATGCTCTGGTCTTACAATCCCCCCCACACCCCTTAATTCTTTATAGTCACGTAAACAGAACCATTTTTATCTATAAAAAGGTCATTAAAGGATTTTTAACATATCCAACGTTAAATTACAGAAATTAACTGTACTCACATTATTGCATATAGCAATTGTTGAACTACAGTTATCTCATAGCCTTTTAGTGCCATTCTGAACCAAGGTTTGCAATTGTGGTTCCTATGCAAACCTCAGAGATTTCTTTGGACTTCGTCTAAATTTTCTCTGATGTCATCAAGAGTGTGAACATAGCGATTTTATTTCGGTTTCTTACCATGAATAGATCCCATTTCCCTAAATCTGTGCATAAGATTGCAAACCGTTCCTCTGTGATGTGCACGAACAGCGGGAAATTGGTCAAATAGCCATTTCACTTCTCCTAGTTGGTTGTCACATAGGAATCATAGACACATGAAGACTGTGTGGTATAGTATGTTGCTACTATATCAACACTAATACGTCATCTCATAATATAGATCATTTTCTTAATATTAAGTATAGTTTTGGATTTAGGGTTTTAATAATTTAATACATGACTATTGTCGAGCCCTGGCCAGGGCAGACAACGGATCATCTTACCTTGAAGATGCCAAGCGCAGTACTTGGCAAAACATCGGTATCTTCGATGCCTTCTAGACCACGGTCTATTAGTCAGGAAGAGATAAACTTAGCTAATAGTCAGGACACCGGCCGTAAAAGCTGACGTTTATACACTCTATTAGTAAATTAAAAGTGCTACATACCTTATTATTTTTTCAGGGAATTTTAATGTTAAGCAAAATGTATTTAAAGAACTATACTAATTCAAAATGTAATACTTTAAACTTTTCAAATTTTCATGTGTAGCATTTCACACGAGTCTTGATTTTCATTCTTCAAAATTAATTTAGTGCTACAGAGCCTTCGTTTGGACGCGTGGCCGTCTTAATTAGTAATGAAAATATCTTAAACATAAGGCGTTTTAATCAGAATCGTTGGAGCCATACTTCCTAAATAAAATATAGGTATCCTACCGCTCAACTTGGAAATTAGAAGACTGCTACTGGCTTCGCCATCAACACCCGGTGCGAGCTGCACAAATTGCAGGAGCTCCAGTGCAAGATGAACCAGATATTAGAGAACGACTTATCAGTGAATGGCAACATGAATGGGTGACGAGCACCACGGGTAGGAGAACCTATGACATTTTCCCAGATGTTGCTGAGAGACTCCGCATGAGATACTTAAAGCCTTCAAAAGGATTAATCCACTACATTACGGGACATGGACCCTATGGTGCGTATCTCATGCGGTTTGGTCTGAGGGAGAGCGGAAATTGTTGCTGTGATGCCGTAGACACGCCCGAACATGCGCTATGGGAATGTCCGCTGCGGACGTCTGGGAGGGCTACGGCCCTCTCATACCTACAGAACAGAACTATCTACTTGGTGGTACGTTGGCGAAGACTGTGGACGTGGCTAGATGACACGCCCGAACATGCGCTATAGGAATGTCCGCTGCGGACGTCTGGGAGGGCTACGGCCCTCTCATACCTACAGAACAGAACTATCTACTTGGTGGTACGTTGGCGAAGACTGTGGACGTGGCTAGATGACACGCCCGAACATGCGCTATGGGAATGTCCGCTGCGGACGTCTGGGAGGGCTACAGCCCTCTCATACCTACAGGACAGAACTATCTACTTGGTGGTACGTCGGCGAAGACTGTGGACGTGGCTAGATGACACGCCCGAACATGCGCTATGGGAATGTCCGCTGCGGACGTCTGGGAGGGCTACGGCCCTCTCATATCTACAGGACAGAACTATCTACTCGGTGGTACGTCGGCGAAGACTGTGGACGTGGCTAGATGACACGCCCGAACATGCGCTATGGGAATGTCCGCTGCGGACGAGTGGGAGGGCTACAGCCCTCTCATACCTACAGAACAGAACTATCTACTTGGTGGTACGTTGGCGAAGGCTGTGGACGTGGCTAGATGACACGCCCGAGCATGCGCTATGGGAATGTCCGCTGCGGACGTCTGGGAGGACTACAGCCCTCTCATACCTACAGAACAGAACTATCTACTTGGTGGTACGTTGGCGAAGACTGTGGACGTGGCTAGATGACACGCCCGAACATGCGCTATGGGAATGTCCGCAGCGGACGTCTGGGAGGGCTACAGCCCTCTCATACCTACAGGACAGAACTATCTACTTGGTGGTACGTTGGCGAAGACTGTGGACGTGGCTAGATGACACGCCCGAACATGCGTTATGGGAATGTCCGCTGCGGACGAGTGGGAGGGCTACAGCCCTCTCATACCTACAGGACAGAACTATCTACTTGGTGGTACGTCGGCGAAGACTGTGGACGTGGCTAGATGACACGCCCGAACATGCGCTATGGGAATGTCCGCTGTGGACGTCTGGGAGGGCTACAGCCCTCTCATACCTACAGAACAGAACTATCTACTTGGTGGTACGTTGGCGAAGACTGTGGACGTGGCTAGATGACACGCCCGAACATGCGCTATGGGAATGTCCGCTGCGGACGTCTGGGGGGGGGGGGGGCTACGGCCCTGTCATACCTACAGGACAGAACTATCTACTTGGTGGTACGTTGGCGAAGACTGTGGACGTGGCTAGATGACACGCCCGAACATGTGCTATGGGAATGTCCGCTGCGGACGTCTGGGGGGGGGGGGGGGGGCTACGGCCCTGTCATACCTACAGGACAGAACTATCTACTTGGTGGTACGTTGGCGAAGACTGTGGACGTGGCTAGATGACACGCCCGAACATGCGCTATGGGAATGTCCGCTTCGGACGTCTGGGAGGGCTACAGCCCTCTCATACCTACAGGACAGAACTATCTACTCGGTGGTACGTCGGCGAAGACTGTGGACGTGGCTAGATAAGCTAGCGAATTCCGTTTCCACAAGAGAGGTAGCCAAATTTAGAAGAAATCCATGACCACAGAGAAGACAACACTGGATTTGACATTCACCTGATTGGATCTACTGGACATGACATTCGTAGTTATAAGCTTAGTTAGGACGTAGGTTAAACATTAGTTTAGATTAATATACTGTGTATTCTGTTTTCAATTGTATAAATTGTGGTATTGTTTAATAAAGATAAATCAACTGGGGCATAACATGTAGCTATATAAATGGGATAACATATAATAAGTTATGCAAAATGTAATTAGGTTATATATTCTTAATATATGAATTGGTATCTAATGTAATTATATTGCATATTTAAATCTGTATGTAGCACTGAAATCGTGGAATAAATATGAAAATAACTGGGGGGATAACATTTAATTAGGTTATGCGTAGACATTATGTATGTATTAGTATATTCATTCCTTCCTGTCATATAAATTATAGCAGCATTGTAATTGAGGAACCAATAAAGATGCCCAAATAGTTCGGAATATAAAAAAGACACCGAACTAAAAAGATACAGGAGCCCTCTAACCTGCGGTTGCGCAGCCTTGGGGGCTTTTTTACTTTCTCTACTGGTAAGGAGGGGAAGTATTGTATTCCACCCTAAAATTCGATGTCGAGATTTCACCGGAAATACATGTTTTGAGGCCCCCTGAATCCAAAAAAAGCATTTTTAGAAAAAGGTCCGTTTGTGTGTGTGTCAGTCTGTGGACAGCATAACTCAAAAACGAAAAGTCGGTTAAAGACCAAAGTTGGTATTTAAGTTTAATGTCTTTCAAGGATGTGACACGAAGGTTTTGAAGAAAATAGCCCCACCCTAAACTACCCTTTACATGGAAAATTTTTATTTTCTTGAAAATGGATCTAACGATTTTGATTAAAATGTCATATGTTTGAGATATTTTGATGACAAATGAAATGTATATCTTGAATTTTCTGGCTATAGCCCTTGTAGTCGTATTTACTCTGGACGACTTTTGCATAACTGGTAAACCGTTAGAGATAGACCAAATCATACTATGCAAAAATGTAGATCTTGCTAAAATACACAATTTATGTCTCAATAAATTTTCTTGTAGGGTGAACCATTTCGGAGATATTCCTTGTTATGTGTGTGAGTTTCGGAAAACTTTTTCGTCAAATGGGTCATCGTTATTCATTTTTTATATGTTAAGTGTGCAAAGAGAACGGAATCTCAAAGCTTTAAAAGATTTGACTATCGCACAAAGCCTACTGTATTCTAATATTCCCCTTGCACCTACAAGGTAATAAGCAATAAGATAATTTGTGCAAATTTTTATTTTAACTAACACGAAGAAGATATGGCAATAAGAGTTTGTAAGAACGGTTAGTACAAAAGTAGAGAAAGTCATGTGAGTGCAACACATCAGATTTTTTTTTTTTTTTTCAGTACTGCACCCCATTCATGACTCCTGCGGTCGGCAGAGGTGGGGGACACAGCGGTCGGGCGATAGGCCTTGGCCCGAAAGAGCAGCATTTATTTCCTGTGAAATCTTATATATTTCACCGGAAATTATGTTTTGAATCTCTTGAAAAACGTATGTGTATGTAGTGTGATCAGCATAACTAACATTGTGATGTGTTGCACTCACATGACTTTCTCTACTCATGTACTAACCATTCGTACAAACTCTTATTCCTATATCTTCTTCGTGTTAGTTGAGATAAACATTTGCAGAAATTATCTTATTTGTTATTTCTTTGTCGGTGCAAAGGGAATATGGGAATACAGTAGACTTTGAGCTATAGTCAAATCGTTTAAAACTCTCAAATTCCGTTCTCTTTGCACTGTTAACATATAAAAAGTAAATAACGATGTTCCATTTGACATAAGTACAAGTTCTCCAAAACTTACACAAATAACAAGGAATATCTCCGAAATGGTTCACTCTACAGAAAAAGTATTTGGATACAAATTGTGTGTTTTAGCAAGATCTACATTTTTGTGTAGTAAGATTTGACCTCTCTCTTAGGGTTTACCAGTTATGCAAAGGTCATCCAGAATAAATAGGACTTCATGGGCTATAACCAGAAAATTCAAGATATACATTCCATTTGTCATAAAGATATCACAAACATATGACATTTTAATCAAATTCGTTATAGCCATTTTCTAAAAATTTTCCTTATAAAGGCTAGTTTAATGTGGAGCAATTTACTTAAGAATCTTCGTGTCGCATCTTTGAAAGACATTAAACTTAAATACCAACTTTGGTTTTTTCGACTTTTCGTTTTTGAGTTATGCTGCCCACAGACTGACAGACAGACAGACAGACAGACACACACACACACACACACACACACACACACACACACACACACACACATACACCACACACATCTTTTTCCATAAATGCTTGTTTTTGGATTCAGGGGGCCTCAAAACATATATTTCCGGTGAAATCTCGACATTGAATTTTTGGCTAGAATACAATACTTCCTATACTTACCAGTAGATAAAGTAAAAACGAAGTGTCACATAAGTAGGCAAACAAACTTGATATGTAAGTATAGATGTTTCAAAAATGATTTGAAAATACTACCCAAAAGACCCTTTACACAGAGACATTTTCGTTAATCTTAATTTTCTGAAAAAATGTCCCGACGAGCTTTATTAAAATATCATACGATTAAGATATTTACATAACTAACAAAATGTAAATCTTGCATTTTTTGTAGATACTGTTCTTCATTTACAATGCATTTTGTATATTTCTCTGTAAATGGTAAACCATAGGAGAGAGACAAAGTGTTAGTACAGGGAAAATGTTGATTGCGTTAAAATACACAATACGTGTCATTTTTTATGTGACAACCATTTCAGTTGTTATTATTGGTTTGAATTTCCTAATTCTTTTGCATTTGTTTGAAGTTCTAACATAGCATTTATTCGTTTCTCGGGAGTGTGAAATGTTTAAGTCGGCATACAGCGATCGGCTTTTATAACATTTGACTATCGCTTCAGCCTGTTGTACTCCCTTCTGTACCTGCAGCGAAATGTGTAATATAACCATTTCTACCAATGATTTTATGAGTTAACATGAAGTACGCATGATGTAACACATTAGAAAGGTTGGGATTAGCACTTTGGCTTCTAGAGTCCGTTGTGTTTTCCCTAAACTTGTGTGCTGTTCCATCAGAAAGTGTTCTAAGGTCGTTCCTTTGAAGCGTGTGTGTTTGCCATAGATCATCACGAAGGAGAGCTTCGCGGGCTTGAACCGTCTACAGAGCCTCAACATCCAGGACCTGCCCCGGCTCGAGAGGTTTGACGGCGACAGTCTGACGAGACTGAGGTTGCTGTCAACGCTGAGGATACAGACGTGGCCTCGTATCGAGAAATACAGGTTCAGACTGGGCAGCGCCCTCAGCAGCGTGCCCTCCCTCAGGTAACACTGCTTGCTTATCACTCCCATGCCCTAGAGATGTTTATGCTAACGAGATAGACAGGCTACGGCGCGAACTGCAATGATCACCTAATACATCCATATTCTAAATTCTAAAAATTTGCTCATTGAATTTATACAAAAGATACAGTTTTATCATGATGGTATACAATGTTAGTCATGTGTGGGCTGTTCCATTTCATTTCGGACAGCAGAAAACTTTGCATGTTTTTGGAGGGGGTGGAGGGGTCAGTTTCTGTCATCTAAAGTAGAAATTAAGTTAATGTATTTTGCAAAATAGCAGTTATGATAAAAAAGCGGTTCCGAGTTTTTTTTTCAAGGTCGAAGTTACGTAATTTGATAAAATTACACGATTCTGAGACTCACAGCTCAGAAACTATTCAGCGTAAAATTCTCAAATAAAATGCAGAGTGAAGGTAAGATTTCATAGTTTGTGGTGGTATTTGCTCGATATTTTTGGAACTTAAATTTAGTGTAATTTTCACCATATTACATGGTTTTATTTCGAAAACTGCCATTTTAAATAGTATATAAATTATGCCATATATTTCAGCATTTAATTTCAAAGCAAAATTAGTTAACATTTTTATGGCATCTTCAACGCACAGCTGTAAAAAAGTAAAAAGTAAAAGAAACAGCATAAAATCCCCTAGTCGCTACCACGCACCGGTCTATATGTCACGTGAAGGACGTCGATCCGCTGTTGAGTGACAAGCGACAGGCAAGTACAGCACGACCATAAATATTTATTGCTTCATTATTTTGTCCCACGTTTAAAACAAGAGGTTCCATAAAACTGAAAAGTACAATTAATGTGTAATAAAAAGAGGTTTAACCCTATATAATTATTAAAAGGGCATATATGCTTAATACATGAAGAAAGGGGGTTTTTAAAAAAAAATTTGTAATTATTTCTATGTTATTGTTATATACCATCATCAACAACAGACATTCTGCTTCAAAATGAATTGTAGTTTACCGAAACTCGAGTTAGAGTTCTTGAGTTATACGGCATAGAATTTGTCTCATTCGGAAAATAACGCAAATTTTACCAAATTTCAACTCGGAAAGTATAAAGATTTAAGACGTATTTTTTTTTCAATTTTTTTTCTATTGCAGTTACTGACATATATTAAAATTGCTAGTAATTTTAAAAAATACGAGTGAATTTTCGTATTTTTTCCGATTTGAAATAGAATAGCACGTATCGCGTAGCTCCGATTCGCACCGCAGCCTGTCTTTTCCGTACGCCACGCTGATGCTGGTTCTGACGTGTTGTGTATGTTTGTCTGCAGGAAGTTGGCGGTGCGGGTTGAAGAGGACTACCTGACGGACCAGCTGCTCAACGCCTTCAACCCTCGTCTCAGGCACCTGGAAATAACCGGCTCAGACTTGCGTCACGTGAACCAGGATGCCTTCGAGGGGGTCGAGGAGAACTACGAGCTGGTGCTGCAGATACGCGGCACCCAATTGGAGAGTCTCCCACCAGGGTTGTTCGCCAGACTCGAGAAGATACCCCATCTGTCGCTGGACTTGCGGGACAACAGGTTCTCCTCGCTTAGTCCAAGCACGCTGTACTCCAACGGCTCGGGATGGGAGAGTGTTGGCACCAAGGTCATCGCTGGTAACTATGTCACATTAACTTGCTTGCACGAACATCGGCAAAATGTCGAATTTTCTTGTCAGATCTTTACCTAGAGCAAGCATAAACGATGGTCCCGCTGGTCAGTGGGAATTTTCCTCTAGCCAAGATTATTCCTTGTCCTCCCCAGAGTCTGAAAGTATGAGTGAGAGTGTGAATGTATATGTAATCTAATGTACAAAAAACCCAAAGACCCAAAACCCACTATGTATGCGTTCACACCATTGGCCAGGCAATATGTTCCAAGGGAAAGACCTCCGGTATGACTACTGAAGTGAAAGGAGGGGTATAAACGGAGCAATAAAAACAAGCATAAAAATTATGATTCTGTATTCGAGAAGAATAGAGTCAACTAAACTAGTCGGATGAAATAGATAAGTGCAAAGAAGCAAAGAAGAGAGGAGAAAATAAATAAGTGGGACAGGAGAAATAGAAAATGGAGGGGGAAAAGAAGATGAAGATCAAGGCGACGAAGCTGATGGAGCAAAAGATGAGGAAAAAAATAATGGGAGTAAGGAAGAGCGCAGAGCATAAATAAGAGAGCGAGGAAAATGACAAAGAAAAATGAGGAAGAGGACAAAGGTGAAAAAATGAATTGAGACGCAAGAGGGCGAAGAAAAGAATGAGTTGTTTCATATTCAAAAGGTTCCAACTCGAATCTCGGATGTGATGAGTTACCTGGATAAATCTTTTCCCGGATTTCCTGGATCGTGAGAAGTGAAGGTCGACTAACTCTAAGCTCTATGGACCCCGGGCTCATTTGAGCATCATTTCACCATTTCGTTCATCTTATATGACCTAACCGTTGAAAGGACGTTAAACCTAAAAGTGAGATGGAAAGAAAGAAGGAAGAGCAGGAAGAGTATTAAGGAAGAAAAAGAGGTATGTGATAATGAAGAGGAAAGAAACAAAGAAAACGAACATGAGGAGAATCGAGGTGACGATGCTTATAGAGAAGTAAAAAAGAATGGAAAGAAAGATGACAAAGAACAAATGAGTAGAAGATAAAGTAGAACGAAGAAGAGCAACATGCAGCTGAAGAAACGGATTGAGAAGCAAGAGGCCGCAGAAGAAGAGGATGCGGTGGAAAGAAAAAATGAAGGCCAGGAAAAGCAAGAACAAGAGGAAGTGAAAGAGATATGTGAAGAACAACAGAAGAGTGAGGCTGAAATATCCGCCCAAGCATTATTATATTTTAAAGAATACAAAGGGCACATAAATAAATGTATAAATACATACGTATAAATGAATGAAAGTGAATACTAAGGCAATACAAGCAGCCTGTACTGCAAAGAACGAAGTGAAAGTAGAAACAACAGGTAGAACACAGATCCCCAAGGAAGGGTAAATCACAGGAAATACTTACGTGAAGAAAATCAGGGAAAAGTCAGCCTTGTGAAGAGCAGTCAGGGGAACAGAAAAATTAATAATAATCCCTAGGGCGTCTCCCGTATGCAGACGTTACCCTCATCGCCCGGCCGCTGTGTCCTCCAGGCACAGCCAAGGCCACGGAAGAGTGCAGGTTGGGGGTGGCGGGGGGCAGGACGCCGACTCCCCCCTCCCCCCCCCCCCCCCCCCCCCCCCCCGTAAGTAATGCAGTAATGAAAGATGCTAGAAACACATACTTTCGAAAGTATATCAACCAATAAACGTGATGAATCGGGCTACATACACGGTTACCCTACTTGCTTCGTATCGTCCCATAGTCATGTGAAGTCGCGGTTTCGCGTCAATAGGGTGAGCGAGCGCGTTTACAGAAAACATGCTTATGGCGGATAAGACTGCTCCGGAAAGTCACAACTGCTGCAGAAGTGGTTAGGAGAAGGTAGAGCCTGGCCAGCGCACCGCACGGAGCAAGGTGCAACTCGGTGCAAACCTTCACTCACCTGTCTCGCTCGCTTTGTCGTCTCCAGTTTCACTCTTTCAGCGCTGTTTCTTCTTCACCGGATAAAGTTTACACACGGTGCTCAATGTTACACTGGTTAATTTGGTTTCTAATACAAAATCTAGTCTTTTGTTTTAATGATCTAGAAAGCACTGGCAAAAGCCTCGTATTTTTTTTTATTATTATTATTATTATTTTTTTTTTTTTTTTTAAAATAAAGAATGCTATTCTGCAAGGAGTAGCAAGCAACCTCTTTAATTTGTGCTCTCTAGCGTCTCCTACGATTTCACCATATATTTCTTCATGTACTCTGTTAATGTATCTTTTAACAGACGATTTCCTTATACACGCAATTATTGTATCGCAAATGAGACATTTGGCCCTTATTGTCATGACTAAAAAATAGCTAACTTCCTCCTGTGATGCAAATGGACTTTCGACTGTCCTTGCTGTTTTTTAGCACGTTACTCAATTATTAGGTAGCTGTATTGCATGTATCTATTTCAGCGATAAGCAAGGAGTCTATCAATGCACGCTTCCTCACTTCTTCGCTTTGCAGCGCGCTAGTTGAGTCAAGCTTAGCCGAGTCGCTACGATGCATAGGTACAAGGAAGCTCTATACGTTAGATTGGACCCGGTGCGACTGTAAGCTTTGAGAGGCCTTGGATAAGGGAACCAGGAGTAAATTAAGTTACAGAGTTTGATCGTGGATAAAGGAAATCTTGTATGACGGGAATGAGGAAAGGAAATTGTACAGTATTTCAATGTGGATCTTCACAGAAAGAAATGAATAGTTTTCTCTGTAATCCACCTGTCCTGAGAAAAGAGTTTCCTTCCTATTCAGCGTATCCTATACCGATGTTAGCCGAAGGAAATCATTATCCCTGACCATGTCCCCCTCACCGGGACAGGAATAGAGAAACTCGACCGAAAATCTCATATCAAGAGCAAGGAAGAATAAGACGAGAAACGGCGGCGCCGTGGCCGAGCGGTTAGCGCGCTCGCCTACCACCTAGGCGGCCCGGGTTCGATCCCAGGGACCCGCATGTGGTATTCGTGTTGGACGAAGCGGCGTCAGGGCGGGTTTTCTCCGGGTACTCCGGTTTCCCCCGCCATCTCATTCCACCGGTGCTCCATCTTCATGTATCATCAGTGTCACCGCCTGCGGTGCCGTAGTAGTAAAAGCGGGCGTTAAACACTACAACAACAACAAGACGAGAAACAACTTACAAGATGAAGATAAGAAAAAGGCGCAGGAAAGCAGAGAACAATGAAGAAGGAAAACTACAAAAATGAAAAGGAAATAGAAGATAAGAAAAAGCGGACGAAGCTGAAGAAGCGGACTGAAAACAGGAGAATGAAGTAGAAGGACAACAGAGAAATAGAAAGACCGCCTCCGTAGCGCAGTTGGTAGCGCGCTTGCCTCTGGCGTGGAGGACCCGGGCTCGATCCCCGGTACTAGCCTGGGGATTTTATCCCCTCTGGGAGTTCTGGCACGGGGTGCACTCAGCCTCGCTAGTACCGGGGGGGACCAATTGGGCACCTACTTGCATAACTGGCCGGAAGAGCTCAGGGCGCTGGCCACGTCTCACCCTTCCAGTACTGCACCTCACCAATGACGCCTGTAGTGGGCAGAGGTGGAGGACGCAGCGGACGCCTTGGCCCTTCATGGGCTGTTGCGCCGGGGTTTAGTTTAGTTTTAGAGAAATAGAAAACAATGAGGAACGATGAAAATAAGGATGAAGAAGGACGAGTGGTGAAAAAGAGGATATTAGTGATATTTTTAAAACTTAAATCGTAATGTTTGAAAAGGAACTCGTGAAACATTCTGCAGCCTCTGTTTAAAATTACTGTAAGTACCTATTAGTGTGAGACTGGTCTCTTGTGTTGCAGGCGGGCTGATACTGAAGGGAAATCCGTGGACGTGCGAGTGTGGTCTTGTGTGGCTGGGACACTGGATGAGACGCTGGCTCAGAGAGACCATGCAGATTCACACCGTCGTGCTAGAGGGTGCTCAGCAGATGCAGGCCTTGGCTCGAGAGGCTACGTGCACGGACCCCACCACGGGACAGCTCATGCCGATACTGGACCTGTACCCTGAGGATCTCAACTGCCACGTGAGCGCTCTGAGTCGAGCAGGAACCTGCGTCGAGTGTGGACTGGGATGGTTACACCTGGTCTTGATGTTGGGGTACTTGTGGTGGACCTGATGATGAGCGTGTTACACCTTGTTAGTGAGAAGTTACCAACGTGGTAGGAACTGTCACGTGAGCGCCCTTTGTCTAACAGGACTGGGATGATCGCAGCTGAAGTTGATGTTAGGGTACTTGTGGTGGGCCTGGTCATGTGCGTAGTCAGTGAGGCAGTTACCAGCGTGGTAGCATACATTTTTATAATTATTATCACAACAGTGCTGGAGATTATCTGATTGAGCACAGAACCTCGTTTGGCATTTACTACGACCAATTCTCCAAAATATCGACATACGTATTTATACATAATAACACGAATTTCTCCTTACGTTCTGCTGTAAAACAAATCAGCCCATCACGATGTATTGTGTTCTTAGTACCAACTGCAGAATTATGAAACGATGCCTAACCTAAAAAAATGATAAGTTAACGAATGTAAACTTTCTGCATGGAAACAATGTTTATTTTTAAAACGAACTAATTTGACCAAAAACAAACTTGCCATTTGGTATTTAATCTTGCGGAAAGGTTATTGTCCATGTCATACGGACATAATGTGATTTCAGAAAGTGTTTAGAGCGATTCACGTTACAATGGGAGTGCTTATCGATAGCAACGTGGGCACTCATCTGAATTAAGACCCTGGGCAGCAGCAACCGCGGCCAAAAAGGCAGCAAGCATTAACAATTTATAGTTCAGGCCAAGGTGCTACGTGGCTGTGTATGATGGGTATGCAGTGCCTTCTTCTCCTTTCAAGATGGCACCAAAGTGTTAACCGAAATATCACATATACCACGACCTTGTTGCCCGGAAGTTATTACTGAGTTATTAACTCCAGCCGTGAAAGCCTTCGCACGTATCTATACGTTGTTTTGGGCAAAATCGTAGAGCCATTAAGAAATCAAAGGTGACGAAATATTCGATGTAAATGATAGAGGTATGAAGGAACGGTATTCCTGAAAATCGTGGCATAGCTTCTTGGGAAGGTATTGAACTGAAATAGCAACTTTAGTGATTTACGGTGTTCACAGACACACACGGTCCGATTTTTCTAAAACGGGCATTATTCTGTTTCACTTAAAGCATGCGTTTATAAATTGAATTTTTGAATAAGTAGTATAAAAAGTAAAACAGCGCGTGGTACCATAGTTTAATTCGTCTCTGCTGACCGGCGGGTGGTATCAGAAACGCAGGCTGAAAACACTACGAGAGGGGAAGGGAAGAGAATGCGTGTGGTAAACAAGAGCTCAAGGCGTGGGTATGAATATTACCAACGTGCACACAAACTGGGCACATGCCTTCTTTGTAAACCCAGGCTGTAGCGCACATCTGCAACATCATTTTTTAACAATAATATCAATGTATTGTGTTCATGCAACAAGTTCACGTCCAAGTGTACCCAACAAAACAGTTTGTTGTCAATATTTTTACAGACTAGAAGTTTGAATATTTTGTAAGCGTCAAGTGATTCTCAGGACATAAATACCAATAGCAGTGTATATAGCGTGGAGACACAAAAGTACCAACGTTATGGAAACGAATGTCACTAGAAGAGCCATGTGCAGACAGAGACTGTTGTGCTCTGGACTACAAAAATAAAGTTTAGACACGTCCTGCCATGGTTTTTATAAACTAACATGTTTCTAAAGTTAATTAATATTAATTAGTGTCGTAATGTTAGCAAGTAGCCGCATCGTGTTTAGGTACAGTTGAGAAGAACTCTGCTAAAATGTGTAACATTCCCGTGGAGAGACAAAACTTAGAGTTAGAACTGTGTGCAGTGCGCAACCCAGGGCCCTGTGATTAAAACTATGGAGTCCATCCCGCTACCAAACTTGTCATTTCCTCAATTTTAACACCGGTGAAGATATCACAACAAAATAATTTTGAAGTGAACTTACCTTATTTTTTAGAGAAATGTGATTAAAACGTTAGCTGTTAAGTTGGCAGTGTTGGCAGTTGTTGCCAGATACAGCTTCTCCCCACACTTACCAGTATGGCTGGTGTCACTGAATTTGTTTCTGTTTCGTGACTCAACGATGAGAAACACTCCATTCGATATTATCATCAGGATGGAGCGGCGTCCCACACATCGCAAAAGAAGTTGATGTTTTATACTCATATGACTTTCTCTGTCCAGTCTTATACAAGCTATTCTCTAAAGTGAGTGTCTATATGGTGCCTTGAAATTCCATACTCTGCTTGGTATCGCGAAAAACAAACACATGGAGCTTACTACTTCATATAAATATAACGTATTCGAACATTTAAACTGATAACAACGAATATCTCGGAAATGCGTAATGCAAAAAAAGATTTTGTGGACTTAAATTACTGTTTCAACGAGGTCTACATACTGATATATGATATTTTAATAAAAAAATGGCAGAGCCGTTTTGGGAATATAAAAAGTAATGAAATTCTTTCCGAGTAAAAGGTAGTTTGGGATGAGGAGTTTACTTGAAGCTCTTTGCGTCGCCTTTTCAGAGGAAACTGAATTTGAATACAAAGTTTGGTATTTATCCGACATACCATCTTTGTGTTATCTTGTTCAGAGACACGCACACGGACCTGTTATTGAGGGGCAATTTGGGCAGCCTCAAAATATGTATTTCTTCTGGAATCTCAATATCAATTTTTTTCTGTAAAATGCAATACTTCACTCCCTACTATGCTTAGGTGCTAGGGAAAGTAAAAATAAATCTCGTAAAAGGATTGCAGTAGTTCCAGAATTTTGTTCTGGAGCAGTTCTTTTAAATTCCAGTAAATCTTATGATAAGAGCATGTCGTGTTTAGAGACGTTCAAATTCTAAAATATGATTTGAAGCTCTCCTGGCGACGAACATATTCCAGATGCTCTCGGGCTTCGAGCCAGGTGTAGTGATGAGACATCGACGTTTCGGGAGTGTACATCTCTCCTATCTTCAGGATTCTTCATGAAGATGGAAGAGATGTACACTCCCGAAACGTCGATGTCTCTTCATCACTACACCTGGCTCGAAGCCCGAGAGCATCTAGAATATGCTCCAATTCTATTATGTACAAGGGATTACGCTGTCCCCAGAGATGGCGCGGGACCCAATGCAGTTGGCGGACTTGCAGTGAAGAAGGGAAAAGAAACAAAACAGAAAGAAAAGCGAGGAAAAGCAAAACAAAGGAGATATGTCAAGGTTGCTGTTATAGATTTCGTTCAGAAAACGCTGGAGAGAACGTTTTATAACAGCGTAGATCATATATTCGTAGCAGCCAATAGTTGCGTAGGCACGGCAACTAGGCACGGAAGAACAGTATTCACAGTATTCCAGCCTTGTCCCTACTCTCCTATTTTTATTTTTTATAGTGACTCTGCGATTGTTTCCAAAAGTTGAAAACTGACAATGCTGAATCTGGAAGAATATGGTTGCTTGTTCGAGATATGTCATTTTCTGGATTTTTCTTCGCGCTAAGCAACGCTGCAAACAAAATTTTCGGTATAAATTGTTGTAATAAATGCCATTTCCCCGCTCGACTCGAACTGCCTCTGGAGCCTCTGGATAACTTAAGATGAGCTTTGAACGGATTATATGATTCTGTACAATTTTTCAACCTTTTTGAATTTTGTATGCTGCTTACCCTCATTTCACATAGCATATTGTGTAAATTTCAATAAAATTAGATGAAGTTTTTCAACCATAAGCTATTTTCTATTTTTCATATCGCCATATTTGAGAAAAATAAAATACTCCTTGCAGTACAAATATTTTTTTCATCAGTACCACCTCGTCATATTAACATTTGAGCTCCTAAGAAGTGATTCTAAAACGCTTCCTTTTTTTCATTTTTTGCTTTGAAAGAGAAAACATTAATTACTATAATCAATAACACAGATATTGCAGCCTAAAGAGTAAAACTTTTTTGATTAATCCACCACTGTGCCTAGGTTTCACATTGTAGGCCAAAATGGATTCTACAATAAAATTGTGCCAAGTTTCGTGAAAAGTAAAGAAAACTATACTGCATGAGTTACTGTCATATTGAAAAATGTCGTCCTGAGAAAACTTAAACTTTAGATTGAAAACATTAATACAGGTTAATGTACCTGTGTAAAATATGAAAATTGTCCAGCCCTTAAAAATTCTGAAACACTATAAAGTGCATCAAAGTTTTACTAACATAAAGAGTTAATTTTTGCAGAAATCCAAAAATCGAAAATATTGCCTGCTTTGGCTAAAAAATCTGTTCTAGGTTTCCTTAAATGGAATGCGAGCAACATATTACAGTCGATTATGAAATATATCACAAACCTGATTTTATAAACAGACACATGATCATCTACAGAAAACTGGTGACATACACGGCAGGGTTTTCACCATTTAAAAGTAAAATTATCGTACCAGCCACTCAAAATTATAGATTTGGCTTCAGAATTATCGTACATCATAAACTAAATGCTACAAGAATAAAAATATCAGTATAACACTTATGAAAATGTAAAAGCAATGATGTTTATTATATCCACTTACAAGACTGATGACCTCAATCAGTATTACAACTTTAGCACTTATGTTTCTGCACTATTCATCTGAAAGTTCATCTTCCTCAACTGCTGCAGCATTATACAAATTTGCTGTTGAGATAAACCTTAACATCTTTTCGGTTACTTGCAATGTTCCTATCTACCACATTTTTTCATAAGCTGAGGCGACAGAATAAGTTTATTTACCGTATCTGGCGCCAATCTGTTTTTAACATTAGTTTTTATTAAACCCAGTTTAGAAAAAGCTCTTTTACAAGAAGTGTTTCTGTGGGACAACGAAATCACTGATAATGCAAAGGCTGCTAGTTCTTTGAAATCAGCATTTCCACCAAGGGGACACATCTGTTTAACAACACACATGTTCTTTATTTCACACGGAATATCACGTATTCCGACTTTTCTCCATTGATCATCAGTTTTCTGAACAGTGCCTTCTTCATTGAGATTACCAGATCTGGAAACACTGGCAACAAGAGGATAAAGAAAGGGCACAATCGAAAGTTAGGTTGAAGTTAAGTTGGTTTCGCTATCTTCGTTTGTGTTAAATTCACTGAGGAAATGCCAAGTTCGGTAATAATGGATATACCCAAGCACAAGTTACAAGTGCTTCATAAAATTAGCTTAAGTTAAAAAGTATGTGCTCTTTCTGTGATTAAAGCATAGAATGAACGTTAACAACAAATAAGATCATAAATACACACATAACGGTATATTTCAGGCATGTTTGTAACATTTCCTGCATTTTTTCTCTGACTTTTATTCGAATTTTTGAAAACAATCCCAAAAATAGTGAACTCCCAATATAAACTACTCTTAAATGAATGAGCTGTAAATGAATTACGGCAATGTACACCCGTCTAAAAAAGAATGTGTCATGTCGGGAGCGCCAAATTCGTCTATACGCGGCACAGCGCCTTGTTTACACCATCCGCCATTGAGTTCTGTAGCGGCAGAAAAACGCGTCGAGTTTCAAATATTAGTATTACTAACCCATATAATCAATCAAGGCGCTGTGCCGTTAGAGAATTTAACGTTCCACAGGTTGGTCCACAGGTGCACATTCGGTTAGCATTTTTTAACTATTTAGAACTTTCACTTATTCTCTCGTCATTTAAATAAACCAACTTACAGATACGTTTCATTACACATATTAGTCTACAATTTTCATTCTGCAAGTCAATTTACGCGTGATAGGGTTCGTAAATCTTAAACCAAGTTGCAGAGCATTAAAACGATATTTAACCAATTTAAGACTTAATAAGACACAATGAAGAGATACATATTACAGGTGGGGAATGCAATCTCTAGTCTTCTACGTGGAATTAGCATACCCGGAGCAATTATTGTACGAAGGTACTGAGAAATGAATGCATTAAAATGTTTAACGCCGTTACGTAACTGTACTGGATGACGTCATGGTCGCATTCCGCTTCTAATGACAAGGATAACACTCACGCCCACTTCCAGTCCATTGTATGCATTTAATTGTAGAATTTCTTGTAGATAACAACGCTATCTAACCTTTGGTCTCGGTTCAGAAATCTTCGGCTGCAACATCAATTTGGGCGCGTTTGGCTATGTAATTTATTAACCATGGCTGCTTTTTTGAAGCCACTTACCTAAACTACCCTTAATTGTGTGCTGATTTTAACCACATTTCAAACTCAATTGACTATGTGTCGACAGTATTTATTTTTCTCTCATACAGGGATAATTACACTCCAAATGAAAGTGAACTACAGCATCTACTTCTTGTTTGGGGTTGTTGTTACACGATAGCTATGTACAAAATCAATAGTTTGAGCATCATACAAGTAAGCAAGGAGGAGCTGTGGCGTGGGCCAACGTTTCGCGACCCACGTTCATGTAACACTCTTTTGGCTACTTTCATTACTGCAGAGCATCGTTTGTCCATATGCATGCTTGAAACAATTCACAAACTGTTGTAAATATGCAGTTGAGGTTCAATGTATAGGGTTGGAACTAAATTACTAGCGAATAGAAATACCGGAGTGAAATATATCTACATACAAACTCGTGGGAGGAATTAAATACGTTGTCTATTTGTATGGTCATTAGAAGTGGAATACAAGCACACTTGAATCCGAATGATGACGATGACGATGATGTTCGATTAAGGGCGCTTAACTACTTGGTCATCACTGCAGGGCAAATGCCAGAGATAAATTTCAATATAAAATTCAAATACTAATAGCAAATCAAATATACTAAACCAAGAGGCAAGCGCCATAATTAAAATAAGGTTACAAAAAGGTCCAAAGACTATGAAATTCTGATATCTAATGTTTTAAAGCCTCAGGTTTGTGTTTATCTTTGCTAAAAACTTCAGAACTCTTTCGAGCGCTTGTCTATCGTGCGCTAGGACTTCTGCAAGACTGACAGACAGTTGCAGACAGTCTCGAAGGTGTGCTAGCGAACCACACTAGCAGCACGTGACGGATCGACAGTGAAGCAGGCTGCTATGTTTATAGACATATTCCCAAAACTTTTTGCGTAGTGTAACGGTACGTTCTCTCCATTGATATGCAGGAGACTGAGGTTCGATTCCACGTTGGATATTAAAATATTTTATGTAGATACCTTACAAATACCTACATGGGTTACAACCCGAGTGAAGAACATACGTTTTTTGTTTAATGTATTGATGTGAGTTGAGACTTTTAAACACACTTCACTCCACTGACATGCATCGAAAAATACCACGTTTGCCTGAGCACTCTTGAACATATTATAGTAATAGTTATTACATAACCATTAAATAATAAATATTACAATACATTAAAAGCTGGTTCACAACCACCGACAACGGTAACGATAGCCAGATGTATAAGCTTGAAACACATGTATTCAAATGGCAGTGTTCACAAACATCGGACAGATTTCCCGGGCCCCGGGAACGGCAAAGAAGACTTGGCCACGTATTAAGTTACTCGCCGTTACCGGGCACACCATGTTAAATTCATGTTGTACATATGTATTAGACTTTCGCTTTAAAAATTAATGAAACCGGGCGTGCCTTGACTCAGCTACTAGAGCTCCTCTAGTCGCAAGTTAGAAAAAATATAATTGTAAGTTAGAAACAAATGAATCCCCAACGCACATTATCCCCTCCATTTTCTGGTATCTTACCGTTATCGTCATCGGGCTTTTGTAAACCAAAATATTGAGTGCTGCCTTGCTTGCCGTTCTCGGAGCCATTATCGTTACCGTTGGCGGGTAGTTGTAAACCACCCTTAAGTAAAATACCTGCAATGTTTGAACAGCATACAAATTTTATGATAACACAATTTCAAAAACATTTTAATTTCTAAAATTCTTTGTACTTCTAACATTTAATGTAAGCTTTATAAATCAATACCAAATAGCTATTACACGTTCTGGATAGTCTATATTTACTTAAAATGAAACTATGCTTATTTCAAATCTCGTCACAGTTTAGAACAATACAATGGCAGCTATTAAAAGTCAATAAAAGCTTAGGGAACCATATAGATTTACAAAACACCCTATCACACAACGTAACGCCATAGCACAACAGCCCCTACAGAGTGGTAGTAGCGTGTTTGCCTCACGTCCAAGAGGTCACGAGTTCGAATCTCGCTTAGGGTAAGTTATCCGGCTAAGTTTTTTTTTCTTTCCGAAATTTTCCCTTATCGTGAGTAGACGAAAGTCGGGTAACTTAAAGCTCCATGGACCTCGGGTTCATTTAAGCATCATTTCACCCATTTCATTCATTCACCGTCTGATATGACACTACGTTGGAGGATGTTAGGGTGCAGTGTTCAAGGTGGGACGTAGTCAGCGCCCTGGTCCCTCGGGGCTGGTTATGTTGTCTTCTCGACTATTTTTCAATCAATCCTCAATTGGCTCCTCAGTGACCAAACGGGGCTGAGTGCACCCCGGACCAGGTCTCCCAGCAGCAGAAAATCCCCACGCCAATACAGGGAATCGAACCCGAGTCTCCCGCCTGATAAGCAACAGCGCTACCACCGTGCTCAGGAGACAGTCGCTTATCAAATAACACAACAGTAAAACTCCACATACGCAGGTAGACTTGCAAATTACCTCTAAAGTATACTGCATATAATAAAACATATTGACTATGTTGGTATTATTTAAACGACGAAACAAGTTTTGAAAGTTTTAATTGTAGTAGAACGTTAGGTACTGCTTAAAGAATCTTCTCGGAGTAATTTCTTTGAAGTGCAAAGAAATTCGACAGTAATTTATTTAGAAAATCTGCTGAAGTGTAGGATTTCTAGGATTTTTTGGTAGGCGCGGACCTACTGTTTCCAAGGTAGCGGCTTCAAACCTCGCTCATACCGATGGTTTTAAGCGTTCTAGCGTCAGTTTAATGTCAATAGGTTTACTGATATATAAAGAAACTCCTGCGAGACAAAATTCCAGTACACCGGCAGCGCTGATATGGTTCTGGTAATTGACAGGTTGTTAGCAAACAAAAACATGAAATATTAAATACCAGAAGGTAAGTCACGTGCCTGAAATGTACCCTTATGTATACACTTACGGTATTGTCCGTATGTGCATTATGCTTGTGTTTTGATACACAATTAAGAATTTTAAGTCTATAACATGTATTCTTGAAATGTTGGTGTTGAATGTGTTAAGCAAATCAGTTTGTAAACTCTGTTTGTTGCATGCAACTTTGCCCCGTTTCTCTTAACACCTGTCATTGGTTGCTATCATGGAAAAGAGTGTTATGCAGTACAAATTAGTTTTTTTTTTTTTTTTTTTTTTTTTTTTTTTTTTTTTAACATGATCATTTATCTTCATATATTCGAACAGAATTGTGAAATTTACAATTTTATAACCATACGAGTCAAATATATTACGTGCCTAAAAGAGTAATATGGAATGCATGTAATGTGCTCCTCTGCAGCTGTAAGGAATGTGTTTGACATTAGCAGAGCCCGGAACCGCGTGCGGTCACATGCAGCACTGGTTAGTTCGCTACATGACGTAACGGTACTGCGCAGCCGCCGTATATGCACGCGCATCAACAGACGCCTGCAGCTGTGCGCACGCGCTAGTGGCAAGAGAATCCATGTGCATTAATCTTATGGCTTATCGTGGAATTTTCCGGCCTCTAGGCATCAGCAACTCCAACGTTTTCTGAGGAAGATTACGGCTAGAGTTTCAACATATCAAATAGGCTTAGGCTTCTTAGAAAATATGCACTCTTATGTTAGCAATGCGAGCCACGTAACGTTAGTATAACAGCGTTGCGTACAAAAGCGTATGTTTTCTACTGTTCGCCAACGGGAAGAAAGTCCCTAGACAGGAGTGTTCTGCTCTTATCTGTTTGGAAACAGTGTAGCAAGGACAATGAATGTGTATGACAAAACGCATGCTACACAAGGAGTAAAACCATCCAAAACACATGTGTCCCACTAGCGGTGTCTCACTGTGAACAGCTTTGCTTTTCTTACACATGCTACACATCACTAGTTGACACTTCTGCAAATACAGGATCGCTCCATGTACACTAATAGAATTCACTAGATATACTAAAACCGAGAAAGTACTCTTCATAAAAGTACAAGATTACAGATGTTGGTCATATGTTTTTGAGTGGGCTGTAACTGAACTATCCCGTGTATCATAAACAAGGAGGGTAGGTAAGGTGTCGGATCCATGTCTAATTGGAATTTCCATCCGCGCCTCATTCCCGGGGGAATTTCTTTGCTGTGGTAATATTTAAGATGCCTCACTCTTGTTAATAAGCGAAAACTTTATTGTAATCCTTCTCAGAAAACTCTAGAATTGCTGATGTTAAACACATTCCTTACCACATTCTCTTGAGAGGAACAAAGTATTGTAGATAGTAGAGCTATTAACACTATCGTGAGCTCCCATGTGCTACTGTTCCCCCTTTCCCCTGCAGAGAGCAGGATACGCCTCAGACGTTTTCTCGTGAGGGACTTACAGTAAATTCTTATCAACAAACAGGCAGGAAGATCCTTAGGTTTAAACCTGCATCTCAGGATGATGAAAATACGTGCATCTACCATGACGAGTATCGCCTGATCTTGCGTTGCACAGGGCTTGTACAGAAAGCGAATTTAGTAAAATGCAAGGGTATCATGATTACTTAACGAGACCTTCGTAGCTTTCCCTTCTTTACCCCTCTTCAATGAGAGCAGTATTCATGCTTCTGGCTGGACATAGTTATAAGCAATGACACGTCGGCATGAAAGAGAAGTATTGATTATTTCTGATGGCTCACTAAATCACTGGTAACAGAGTTTGACAAATTTCAGACTGTGCAAATTCACAGAAATGTAATTAAATTTTAATGCCATCCAAGAAAGGCAGCTTATTACATAGATATTACAAGTAAATCTTTCATTCGAAAGCAAAAATTGTATTATAATATGAAGTAATAGATAAATATGCTTAGAGTTATTTCGATACGAATTTTAATTCCAGTATAAATATGGAGAGAATTTGTAGAAGGATCAAAAGTCTATATTTTTCACTATAACATTGCATTGTGTTTACTGTAGAACTGTACAGGTTTTTATGGTCCTAATTACAAAGTTAAAGCTTTTCTTAGAACCTTTTTCGTAATAGGCATTACGTATTTGGAGATAAATCTAGAAAATTAAAACGCTGTTTTTATAGAAGGCCAGGTGTATCTACCTTTCCCCCTGCCCCATTTTTGCTTGTTCTCATTACAGCGCCACGCCTTGAATCTCAAATTGTAACTGTCATTGGTCACTAGTTACGCGTCATCCCTTACGAGACGCCGTAAGACCTTAAGAAACTGAGAGGTGATCCTCGTACTAAATTCGTTTTGTATACATTGCCATTGAAAGATGTAAGTACATCATACAAGGGGAAGGAAAGGGACATGTAAGAATACACAGTATCAACAGGGTAGGGGTATAAGAAACAGAGCTCAGTGAAAATGTTAGAATAGTCATCGCAGTCTCTCGGAAAACTCCTGACATCTAAAAGTTGATGGAAGAACTTTCTTTTCATGTATTTGGCAATGTAAACATGTGTTTAGGCCTTGTAAACACCAACATCTGAAGCTTACAAACTTGTAACTTTTTAACAAATGCAATAAATATTTAGAACCTAAGCTTGCTTAGCAACCATTGGTAACGGTAACGATAGCCAGAACGAGAAAGCTGAAATACATGTATTCAAAAGGGAGAGTTTACAATCAACGGGAAGTTTTCACTGGTCTCGGGAAGGAGAAAAGAACTTGGGCACGTTTTAACTTATTCGTTCCCGTTACCGGTCACGGCAGCTAGATACACATTGTGTGTAATAGACTTTTTGCTCTAGAAATTATTCAAAATGGTTATGCCATGAAACAGCCACTAGAGCTCTCTCTAGTAACAAGCTAGAAGAAATATGATTGATCAGTTAGAAACAAATGAATGCCGAATGTAGAATATGGACCACCAATTTCTATCGATGCTGTGATCGATAATATTCCCCCGCCTTCTCGTTGCCGGGCTCTTGTGAATAAAAATGCTGCGTGCTCCTTGCTTTCCGTTATCGCCGCCGTTCTAGTTACCGTTACCGAGTGGTGTGAACCAGCCTTAAGTTTCACTTATGTTTGATAACTTGTGAATATTTCAATAGACAAACCAGGTTTCGTGAGTCACTCACTCACTCACATCATCAGTGTTACTTTGTTTATTCAGTAAATAGTTATGTTAACGTGTATCTTATGAAATGGGCCCTGGAAATAGTTTTAACATTAAATTCTAATTAATTATCTTTAATAAGCTATCAAAAGAATTTTGGATTTTCATTTTTAGTATGTTTATTACGTCACAAATGACAGTTGAAGTGCGATAATGACGTCAGTGCCTTATAGCTTCGTCATCTAGTCTTAATTGTATATTATGCAGATACAATATTTTACACAAGTTATGTAAATAAAGTGTGAACATGTGTACGTTTTTGTGACTCCATGTTTCTTGTGTAACACTTCCTTGTCTTGTAGACGACGCTCGTAAAACTTCCCACATGTTTATTTTGGGCGCCCAGCTACTCGTAGACCATGCCGTTATTCATGTTCTCCTTTCCCTATCCTTGGGTCCTGTACTACTTTCATTTGTTTCCTTTGATCTCGTGTATTAAAAGTGAATAATCGTGTTAGTGTGAAAATTAAAATCTAATTTATACACATACTAAAAATCTGATGTGTTGCACTCAGTGACTTTTTTTACTCTTGTACTAACTATTCTTCTTCTACTCTTGCCGTGTGGAGGCCTTACAGTCCCTAGGGTTTACATGCCAGTGCCTAGGGTCAGACGCCTGTCGGGGAGCAGACGAACCTACGCACTGGACAAAATGAAGACCTGGAACCGGGTGGTCAGCAAAGTGTAAGGAATGAGAGTGAGGAAGAGGGTGATATGAAATGCAGGCGAGATGGATGAATGGAAAGGTGATGATGGAGAAATTTGTGGAATGAATGGCGGGAAACCGGTGAACCCAGAGGAAATCCACCCAAACGCCGCATCGTACACCACGAATACCGCATGAGGGTCCCTGGAATCAAACTCGGGCTGCCTTGGTGATATACGAACGGTCTAACCACTCAGCCACGGCACCGCCTTACTCACTATACTTACTCACTATACTTGTTCATGTTAGTCTACATAAACATTTGAAGATATTATTTTATTGCTCATTTTCTTGTAGGTGCAAGGGGAATACGAGCTTTGTGCGATAGTCAAATCTTCCATTCTCTTTGCACAGCCAAGACATAAAGTGAATAACGACCTTTCATTTGAAAAAAAAAACTATTTCAAAACTAACTCAAGTAACAAGGAATATATCCAAAATGGTTCACTCCACACAAAAAATGCTTTTGGACGTAAATTGTGTTTTAATGATATTTAGAGTGTTTGTATAGTAAGATTTCTCTCTTACTGTTTACCAGTTATACAAAAGTCATCGAGAGTAAACAGGGTTATGTAAGGTATAACCAGAAAATTCAAAATATACATTTCACTTGTCATAAAAATATCTTGAACATATGGCATTTTAATCAAAATCGTTAGAGCCATTTTTGAGAAAATCAAAATTTTCCAACAATTTGCCATGTAAAAGATAGTTTAGTTTGGAGGAATTTTCTTCTAAATTTTTGTGACATCCTTTAAAGATATTAAACTTAAATATCAACTTTGGTTTCTAACTGACTTTTCGTTTTGAGTTATGTTCTCACACGCACACACACACACACACACACACACACACACAAATGTATCTTTTGATTTCACAGTGCCTCTAAACACGTATTTCCGGTGAAATCTTGACATCGAAGTTTTGGGTGGAATACAATACTTCCGTTGCTTACTATACGTAGAAGAGAAAGTAAAAATGAATAACCGTGTGGCCTTTTTGGTAGTGTGCAAATTAAAATCTAATTTATACGTATACTGAAAATGTAACTATTTTTGTCTGAAAATTTTCTATTTTAGATGAAGTAAGCTTGAAGTAAGAAATAGTGTGTTACAGTGTTACATTCACGCCACTTACGTTACCGACCATATTTCTCACTTTCTTCTGCACTTATCTAGAATTCTACGAGATTTCACCGAAATGCATCTTTTGAGGTTCTGAAGAAATAAAAAAAAAAAAAAAAAAGAAATATTGTGACAAATGACAACTCCGGTAGTTTTTATTTTACCTTATTTCTTTTAAAACTGAATCACAAATCACTATACCTTGTAACTCGCAGATATTTTCGTGTGTGGTTATTCTGTTGACACTGCTACGCTAAAAGCCTAGTTACAAGCCAATCTGCTTGAGTAGTCTCTGAACTACCAGCGACGTTTTTAGAAATCGAAGTTTCTTAGCTTTTGCCGTACATAAGTTTCTGCACGTTGAAAGCTTCTAGAGCTGCAGCGTTTATTCTGAGCCGTCCTATGTTACATGGCTGTTTACCGAACAACACTTACTAAGGCAGCAGTGTGGGGTGTGGGGTAGCTGTCACTTGATCATTTTTTGAGGTGCGGCCGCCGCGGCAGTATTTTGGATAAACCTTGGTGTGCTTATGGTTTTGAACAGCGAAACTCAAAACGGAAATGTCATATGCATACCAAACTTGGTATTTAAATTTGGCGTCAGTAGTATATAAACATATTTTCAACATCAAATTCAAGGTCAAATGTAGCGGTTCGCTAAGCATTGTATAGTTTCTAGATCAAATTCAAGGCCAAGTTGAGCGCCATGTTGAATGACGTAGGGGAGTAGGGTGGTTGTGGTGTTTGGAGTGATTCATTAAGCATTGTAAAGGTTCTAGGCCAAGTTGAGCGCCATGTTGAATGAAGTAGAGGGGAGGGGGACTCCAGTATGGCGGTTTGCTAAGCATTGTATAGCTTCTGGTCCAAAACCAAGGCCATCATACAAGTTTAAACTTGTAGAGAGTCCTCCCTCCTCTCAGTACAAGCATCTCCCCGCCATTACAATCGAATGCTAGGAACCGGTTTTCGGTCTAGAGTAAATACGAGACCCATTCTCATTGTCTCAAGCATTAGTTGGGAGGTGGAATGTTACCAGGGAGTTAGTAGGTTAACTATATTGGCATGCCTGGAAATGATGGCCTTTGGAGTGAATGCGCAGATGAAATAAGTCATTACGCATATTACCATAAAGAATTGTGCGATGGCATCATGCCTTCACGCAATATATGCACAGAAGGACGTCATTTGAAGGACGTCTCAAATCATATTACATCCGCCGTGATACCTTCAAGGACATGAAAACTTACCTGCAGGAGTCAAAACATCGCATAATCCAAGCTATAAAGAAAGAACTGTCGATACATAAAAGTGTGAAAATTAACATCATGGTTGAATGTCAATTTGTAAATGTTAACGGAGAGACGTGTGACAGAGCATTTAAAACATGCAGCCAGCCTGTATTTTTTAGAAACTGATATGGATGCCCTCTTGTAAACAGAATTTAAGAAACTTTGTGCTGAAATGGAGGAGAACTAGCTTAAAGGAAGCAACTGGGTCTTGCTAGCAGTTGACGGAGTTCGACTACGTATTAACAAGTACGAGGGAGCAGCTATATTCCTCTACCTTCATATTTGTATGCGAAAAAAGCCTGTTTAAACCCTTAGAACTATAGTGACGAGAAATGCTTTATATACGCCATTCTTGTAAAGTTCATTCTAAAGGATCCTCAGCGTGTTAGCAAGTACAAGGATCTCCAAGAAAAATATGATTTCTTATGAGCTTGGATTAAATCGCTAAATTTGAAGAACTCAATAACATGTCCATAAATATGTTTGGAGTTCATGATAAACAAGAAGTATTTCCAATAAAGGTGATTGACGAAGAATTAGATGATCATCGCGATCTCCTTCTGTTGAGTGATGCTGCTGACCGACATCACTATGCTTATATAAAGGATTTTGAAAAGCTTATTCGTCAGCAGAAACCTAAGCATGATGGTCGAATTTATGTATGTAGAAGATGTTTCAATCATTTTGATGACCGATACGAGCGAAGTGGAATGTAAAAATTAGAAGAGCACCGAGAAGTATGTAGACAACATGGTACTGCTAGATGCGTTATGCCTACAAAGGATGACTATCGTTAAAGTAAAAAATGTTGAGGGGATGTTGAAACTTCCTTATGTTACATATGCTGATTTTTAATGTATTCTCACTCCTCTCCACAGCTGTTCCTCTAGCCCTGAAACTTCCTACACAAGACCCTATCAAAGTCATTTTCCTATGAGCTTTTGCGTTTATGTGAAACCGTCGTCCAGTATTGAACAACTAGGAACAACTCTTCCTACTGAACCGTATGTTTACCGAGGACCAGACGCTGCAGAGAAGTTTATGGAATGATTGATGGATCTGGCAAAGAAAAATTGTGACTTATATAAATCTGCTAAGCCTCTGAAACTTACGCTGAAGAACAAAAATCATTCGATGCTTCTACAATATGCTACCTGTGCGGATATGAATTTACAGAAGATAATTGGAAGGTTCGCGATCACCCACATATGAGCGGGGAATGCCGCGCAAGTCTACACAATAAATGTAACCTGGCCTGTAAAACACCTAATTATATACCTGTCTTCATGCATAACCTGAGTCATTTCATTGTTAAGGAGTTGGGGTGTACTAGCGAACGAGTAGAGGTTATACCACATTCAGAGGAAAGTTATATATAATTCTCCAAATATGTTGGGGATATTAAACTCAGGTTTGTGGATACCTACCGCTTCCTGAAACAGCGAAGTACTTCGGAACAGAGAATATTGGCTTGATGACTCGTAAGGGTGTATTTCCCTATGATTACGTAACATCGTGGGATGCCCTGAACGATACATGTTTGCCTCATAGGGATGCCTTCTACAACAGGTTAAGCAGCGAAGAAATCAGTAGTGAGGGCTATGATCATTCTCTGAACGTGTGGATGCACTTTAACGTCCGAAACCTTGGTGAGTACAGTGATTTTTACTTAATTTCGGATGTTCTTCTCCTAGCGGATGTCTTCGAGGCATTTAGAGACCAAACGCTGAAAACTCATAAAGTGGACCCTGCGCATTATTTTACCTCTCCAGGGCTTACATGGGATGCTGTGCTGCTGTATACTGGAATCGAGTTGGAATTGCTTCTTGATTACGATCAGCTATTCATGGTAGAATCTGGTGTAAGAGGAGGTTTATGTCAGGTTTCTCATCGCTATGCTGAGGCGAACAATGTCTACATGAAGCAGTATGACTCTCGGAAACCCTCTGAGTTTATTACATACGACGACGCAAATAACCAATATGGTTGGGCAATGTGTAACACCCTTCCTTATGGAGGATTTAAGTGGGTTTCTCCTGAACGCCTACACCTGGATTCATTGAAGGAAGATGATTTCTTTGGATATATCTTGGAGGTTGACGTGAGCTGCATGAACTGCATGAACTTCATAATGTTTTACCTATGAAACCGGGCGAATCGTCTTCAAAGAAACTAATTGCCTATCTTGAACCCCGAAAGAAGTATGTGGTGCATTACATGGCCTTGAAACAGGCTCTTAGTCATGGTCTACGGCTATCGAAGATTCACCGAGTACTACAATTCCGTCAATCTTGTTGGTTAAATCCTTTCGTTGAATTTAATAACCAACTACGACACGGAGTAAGAAATGATTTTGAAAAGGATTTATACAAACTTTTCAGCAAAGCTATGTTTGGCAAAACTATGGAAAATATCCGTAATCTAATGGATATACGTCTTGTGACAAAGAGCAAAACATTAAAAAATGTATAGTCAAGCCTACATTTATCGATCAAACTATATACGGTCCTAATCTTGCAGCTGTTCATATGGCTTCTCGTAAAATAGTGTTCAACAAGTCTGTTTACATTGGTATGAGTGTACTAGACATTTCCAAGACGCTAGCTAATGTATTCGTATCAATACGATGTATTACTACCATATTATGGAGCTGAGAATCTTAAGCTGTTGTATACGGATACAGATTCCTTCATTCATCGAGTGACTATAGCTGATATATACCAGGACAAATTACACATGCTTGAATATCTGGACACTTCCGATTACCCTGCAAGCCATGTATGCGATTCTACACAAAACAGAAAAGTGCTGGGGAAGTTTAAAGATGAAGCCTCTGGAGAAATCATTCGTCGTTTCGTTGGTCTTAGACCAAAACTGTGTGCTATCGATATTAACGGTCCTGAGATTAAAAAAATTAAGGGCATGAAAAGTAGCGCCATTAAGCAATACATCAGCTTCAGTAGCTATGTGGACTGTTAAAACGCAAAAGATCATTAGAACTCCGATGAATTTAATCCTATTCCACCGTCACAATGTTTCTACGGTTGAAGCTAATAAAATAGCCTTATCACCTCACGATGACAAGAGTGTAATCGCTAATGACGGAATATCTACATATGCGCATGGGCATTATAGTGTTGAGAATGGTATCTAAGACATGGGAGCTTAAAGCTTGTCTGTAAAAAAATGAAGTTTGTTGAACTATGAACTTCGTGCGCCAAAGACACACGTAAGCAAGAAAGAAGAACGATAATGAGAATAATAAGAAGAACAGAGGACGGTGCTAAGTCCGTCTTTATCTCTTCCAACAATGTGTACATGTTTTATAAATGTTAATGCTAGTGTATGTATCTTTATAAGTTAAATCAAATTATCTGATTGTGATTATGTTTTTATTTCATTGCTTGTCTTAACATCCCTATTTCCTCATTTGGTTTGGTTAGGGTAGGTTAGATTAGGTTAGGCTAGGTTAGCTTTGTCAGACTGTAAGATAGAAGATAGAGCAGTTGATAATGATGATTATGAGGATTATGATGATGGTGATTATTGTTGCTGGGTTAGCTTATTAGTGAAATGTAATCAAAATAATAAATGTCAATAAATGACCGGATGGGTTGGGCTGCTCTTCAACTACTATAAAACAAAAGAATTTCTGAAGAAAACTTAGTGAAATGTCCCTTAATCAACTAAAATATTTCTATCAGCACTAAACAATATCTACTTTACTGTCTTAAAAACATCTTCACACTGACGAAAAAAGCTTGCCACGTGCCTAAGATAATCTGAAAACCCTCGAAATACCTGCGAAGGAACTGAAATGTTTTAATTAGTGCTGAAAACCCCTATTAAAAGCGTCTAACGCCTATAAAAGTGTTTCAAAGTATCTTGAAAAGCGTCCAAAATGTCGCTGTTAAAGTTTTAAAATACCCTCATAGTGCTTAAAACGTCTCTAAAATGTATGAAACGATATCTAAACTATTAGGGAGAAACGTCTAACAGCCCTTGAAATATCTACCTTAGTATCCCAGAGGTCGTGACAATTATCTCCCATTACCCTTGAAAGTGCTTAAAGCAACTAAAGTATCTAACAGATGAGGCGATATTTTTAGAAGAAGCCTCCTAAAATAGTTAAAATTTGTGTTCATAGTGGTGGCAGAAAAAGCCCCCTAGAATTGTGAATCATTGTCCTAGTGGGCAATGATAGAGATTTTCAATTGTCTTAGCTTGTTCTTGCTCATGTATTGTTGGGATTGGCGTCATGCGAAAACCGCATAGTCCGCGAACAATTGTAAAAGTGTTTATTGGAAGAACGTTGCGCTTTAAAAGTCAACAGGAGTGTAAATGCAGAGAACTGATATACAATTAGTAAGACTGCATAGACAAATAGAAGAAGATTACGAATAAACGTTCCAAGCAAAATTACGCAGTCCGTGTTCGGGTTGTGTGAACCCCGCAGGGCTTGTAGAAAAAGGACGCCAATCCTGAAAAGTTGTATTGTTGTTTGTGACTTGAAGGAACAATAAATAAGTATATCTAAAAGATAAAAGGAAATTTAATCTTCTTCGTAAGACGCAGGCCCGTACTACGCCCTGAGGTTCATCGAGAACTTCGATGAAGAGCACCAAGAGTCCCATAGCTACAAAATGGTAATTACGCGGGGCAAATGGACCAACATGTAAACAGTCGTCGTGAATGTTGTGGAACCTCCAGCCGCAGTTCCTACACGAATATCGTTCCACAGAGGACCCCAAAATACCATCAAAATGGGGTGAAACGTCTCAAAAATATACAAAAATAGCTAAATAACTCTCAAAATTGCCTAAATAATCCTCGACATGTCTTGAAAAGTATTTACACCTGGCGTAAAAGCGCTCTCAATACCCTAAAAGTGCCTTAAATATATATTAAAAGACAAAATAGCAATAGAATACCCCGAAAAAGTTAAACAAAATGCTTAAAACTTGCATGCCAGTGAGTCTGAATACCTTCTAAATCCTAAATTTGTTGTAAAACCTTTACAAGCAACATATAAATACCCCGAGGTTATAGGTATCTGCAAAGAGGGAGATCAGGCCAGCTTATGACGGGATAGAATAGACAAGCAGAGGAGGGAATAGGATAGATAATAAGAGGATAGAATGATTGTCTAGAAACGGATCATGGTGATGGAATGGAATGATGATGATGATGATGATGATGATGATGATGATGATGGTGGCGGTGGCGGTGGTGGTGGTGACGATGACGATGACGACGATCATAATAATAATAATAATAATAATAATAATAATAATAATAATAATAATAATAATAATGATAATAATAATGATAATAATAATGATAATAATAATGATAATAATGATAATAATGATAATAATGATAATAATGATAATAATGATAATAATGATAATAATAATAATAATAATAATAATAATAATAATAATAATAATAATAATAATAATAATAATAATAATAATAATAATAATAATAATAATAATAATAATAATAATAATAATAATAATAATAATAATAATAATAATAATAATAATAATAATAATAATAATAATAATAATAATAATAATAATAATAATAATAATAATAATAATAATAATAATAATAATAATAATAATAATAATAATAATAATAATAATAATAATAATAATAATAATAATAATAATAATAATAATAATAATAATAATAATAATAATAATAATAATAATAAATTAAAAACTCGCTATTCCAAGATTGTCACTATGCCTTTTATCATAAAAGTAAATGACTGTTCTTATCTTAAATTGACGTTTCGATTTATGAACGTACATAATTAATATCCGGCTAGCTAGCTTTAATCAGTCGAGCAAGTTTATCTTGTTAAGGCGTGTGACGAAAAGTAATTAAGACTGTCGCATAACACTAATTAAAAGTTAAACTGTAGATTTTTTTTATTTCTTTTTACCGTCCAAAGTTGTGTTTTCCTTCGCTAAAGCTGTCTTTGCGGTAGGAGACATTTTTGCATCCTCCCGTTTGGAATGTTTCTAAGTTACCAGTTTAATTTATCCACATCGCTCCTCAGCACCTGAAGTTAGTAGCGCGGATTTTACATTATCACAACATACAGCTGGTACATAGCGGCACATGGGTGAATATTCAGGATATAGCTGTTAAGTACGGTGACAAATGTGTGACCAACACGTGATACTGTGAAACTGTGCAACTACCTTCGATTGTCTGACAAGTGGGTTATGACTGTCATTCTCTAACAACTGTGAGATTCTCGCCTTTTCCAGGGAATATATACTCTAGGAGGATGACCAGACGTTCTAAAATACCTGGACATGCCCTACAATTTTAAGCATTTGTCAGGCGCCCAGGGGAGGTTTTTGAAAAGTCTTTAATGTCTTACATTTTCCGAAACTGAACTGTAAACTTGGAAAATAGAAAAGAACATTATTGGTCACTAACCGTAACTGCAACTTGCTATGCCAACAGGGCTACACCGTCTACAGTCAAAGAGCATGCTCATGCATTAGTAACCTTAAACGACAGATTGGCAACGCAGCATTTGCCTCCAAGGAAAAAGGTTTATATTTCACAGACGCAAGATGTTTTACTACCACCTTCTATACTACACAGATAAAGTCGCACTAAGCGACAAGGTGCTGTGTAGCTAAACATACCTGTACGACCTGTTCTGGAATGCTGGAATGCTGGATGTTTTACTCTCACTCTTCAATTTACATTGTGGTTGTGGAAGAATAAGGAAGTGAAAGGTAAACAGACTATTCCCTAAGGAACGAAACTTCACAAAATTCTACCGGTATTTCAGATATTAAAGATTTCTTTGCTCAGTGTCGTATAGAGATACAAACTATATGATATATCCACGTAAAGCGTCCCTAACTAAGCGGATGCCATCCCTCACCTGTGTTTACCAAAGATATTTCCTGCCATAAATTTACTAAGGACCTTTCCAACTGTTGTAGCATTCCCCATAAATACAGCCGTCTTTATATCTATTCTAAACCGGAAATAGAAATAAGTTTAAGTGTCTTAGATGAGTCAGTATAGAACACTTCAGCTAAACTGTGTGTGACAGGTGTTGGACATTGTTTCTTTTTATTGTGTGTATATAGTGTTGCTCTCGACCGGGAAGTTAATACCTTGCCCCTCCAGTATCAGTGTAAACTTATAAAACACCCACGATCAAGAGCCTCGCTCATTACTTTTGCTCTGATTGTCGACGGCGTAACGCTGGCAGACCATTCGCCAGTATTCAACGAGGACTTCACTTATTCTGCAAGTTTTTCTAATAAACTTCTTCTCAACTCTGAATTGTGCCTTATGATTTGCTGAGCTGCCTTGTTGTCGAGCTAAGGCTCGGGCTTAGCTACAATCCCGAAATCTACAAACGTGTGCAGAACCCTTTACACGACATCAGCCCACATAGCAGCATATAGTGGCACTAATGAGGCAACACTTCCATTTCAATTTGTTCATCACCATGTATCATACAAATCCATGGAGACAATATCCTCATATGTTCGAGATAGCTTTATATTTTGTTTTGTTAGTCAACGTCCTCCTGCGTAGTGTCATATCGGACGGTGAATGAATGAAATGGGTGAAATGATGCTCAAATGAACCCGAGGTCCATGGAGCTTGAAGGAGTCTCTTCCGGCTGGTATCTCCCGTCACCAGTATGAAGGGAATCTTCTGCTCGTCGTCACTTTGAAGGGTCGGTATGATGAATTCTTTTCTCGTATAAAAGATCCGGCTAACTTTTTCGATGAACTGCGATGACTCTTTCTTTCCTATCTCGGTCGTGGTACGGGTATGAAGTATGTTCACAATTTACAGCTAATAATTTTCCTTGAGACGCGACCCCCGTGAAAATTATATGTTACGTCGATGTATTAACGTTTAGTCTTTCTAATGAGATAGTCTTCTTTGCTCTGGAGGCCACAATTGAAATAATATTAGTGTATTTATTATCACAATTTTATTCGTTAATATATATTACATTTACAATGAAGACAAAAGATAATCGCACTAGGCCAACTGCAAACGATATAATGCAAACAATCAAACAATGGGAAACAAAACATTCCAACACAACGCCTACCATAACTAATAATACTGCATCAAATGCCCCTCATCACAGTATATGCAACTAATTCTATTTTGGGAAAATTGTTTTCAGCCATACAATGTTGCATGTACTGTGATGATCTCCCCACAACAATGTAATTGTACAACAATATAACAACTGTGTTGAAAAACATGTCATCGTTGAATACAAAAATATTTTCTCTTGACAATGTTTCGATTTTTTTTTTTTTTTTTTTTTTTTTTTTTTTTTTGCAACTTTCAGGGGTTCTATGCCCCTCCCCACTAAAATTTGTTTTATGATTTTTTTTTTATAATTGATTGTCACGTCACTTTGCCATATCTATTTCGGCATCTCGGTAGGGCTTAAGCATAGTCTTGTGGTACTTGCCTACCTTTTTGCCGTTACTACCCTCAAGTCCATATGTATGATCTCCAAATTTCTCCGATATCCTGAATGGTCCTTTGTATAATAGATTCATTCGCCTATATATCTTCTTGGAGGCTCTTGACAAATTAAACTGTCTAATGAGGACTTTATCACCGACTTCGGGATTCCATTTTGCTTCATACCTCTTGACTTGAGATGCCCTTTTCTCGGCTTTCTTCCTTATCCTGTTGAAGGCTTGGATACATTTTTCTTCTTCCCGAGGTACATTAGCTTCCCTCTTGATAGTTGTAATGGCTTTAAGTACTAAAGGTTTGGGTGGTTTGCTCGTCATTAGTTCGTAAGGAGCAAATCCAGTGGTGGTATTAATCGTATGGTTCAATATATCTTCTATCACCTGACAGTATTTGTACCATCCTCGGTGATTGGCATGACACAGTATCCTGAAATATATTCCTAAATCACGCATAACCCTCTCACATGGGTTACCTTGGGGATAGTATGCCGAAGAGTTATATATTCTTATATTATTGCTTCGAAGGGCTGTAGTAAACACCTTGCTCTTGTGAACGGTAGCATTATCGGATAAGATAGCTCTTATATGACCATATTTTGGAATCCAATCCTTTAGGATTCTGTTCACGCAAGTCTGACTTTTGATGTTTCTAACTGGGTATAATCGGACAAACTTCGAGAAAATATCAAACATAACGAAGATGTACCTACAGTTATACTGGGTAGCAGGCATTTCACCATGTGCATCAATAGCAACCAAAGCGTTCCTTTCACTCCTTATTACTGATTGTGGAGCACAGTCATATTTAATATTTAAGGGCTTTGCTTTTTGACATAGCTCACAGGCCACAACGAATTTTCTCACCTTCCGGTCGATTCGTTTGAAGTATAGGTGTTCTTTGATAGCTGTGGCTGTCTTCTCACATCCTGGATGCGCGAGATTATTGTGAAATGTCTCTATCACTTCACGCTCCAACTCCTGAGGCACTATGACCTTCCATCTTTTCTCAAATCGCCCATGGAGTTTATATAAAACACCATCGTGTTTAGCGACCGTTCCTCTGTTGTCGTATATACCTGGAGCCGTTTCCCAAAGATCCCTTAACAACGGATCTCGTTGTTGCCACTCGGTTACGTTCTCAAACTTGCTGGAAAGTTTTCGGCTATATCCCAAATTCAACACCATGAGTTTAACCTCATTCTGTGGGTGCGACAATGTTTCGGGAATCTGTTTTTCCAACGACTGTCTGGAGAGCAAATCACTAAAAACATTCTCCTTCCCAGGTATATGATGGATGTCAATATCATGCGATGTAATTTCGTGTATATATCTGGAAATCTTTGAGCTAGTCAGCTTGCATTTCTTTATGAATGACAAGCTAATATGATCTGTGTACACAATGATTTTAGCATTGTACACGTACTGACGGAACTTCTGTAGTGCAAAGTATATTGCTCCGATTTCTTGCTCAGTAATACAAGCATTTGCCTCGACTTGGTTCAGCGATCGGGAAGCTGTAGCGATGACATGGCTATTGCCGTCTCCATCGACCTGTGTTAAGACACCTGCGTAAGCCTGTATGCTCGCGTCCGTATATAAGTGATAAGGAGCGTCAGGTATTGGCCTTTCCAATAGAATTGTGTTGTTAAACAAGTCTTTAACCTTCATAAATGCCTGCTGATGTTCTTCGGTCCATTTCCATTTATTATTCTTTTTCAGTAATCCCCTCAACGGACTGAGTTCTTTAGCATAATTTATTATAAATTTGCTCTCGTATTGGAAGATTCCTAATAATCTTCTCAGTTGTTTGGTATTCTTTGGTGGAGGGATTGCCTGAATAGCTCTAATGCGGTCCATATTCGGAGTTATTCCCGCTTCAGTCACCACGTAACCAAGGAACTCTATCTCTTTAGTCAGAAATTGTGACTTATTAAAATTTATGGTCATACCGCTCTCATGAAATTTCGAAAAAATATACTGCAAGTGTTTTATATGCTCATTATAATCATTATCATAGATCAAAAAGTCGTCTATGTATTGAATTGCGAAGCCTTCTATAGTATCATTGAATATGTTATGAATAGCACGAAGCAGGGCACTACCACTGGTAGACAAACCGAAACCGCAGGTTTTGAATTGATAAATTTTTCCATTAAAACAGAACCCAGTGTACTTTCGCACAGTTTCATCCAATGGAATTTGCCAGTAAGACGACACCAAGTCCAATTTTGAAAAATACTTCCCGCGTTTAAGGCTAGCTAAAACTTCATCTACGCCTCGCGGTCTGAAATGGTCCGGTTGCGTTAAAGCGTTAATCTTTCTGGCATCGATCGTCATCCTTAATGAACCATCGGATTTATGAACCCAACATAGTGGATGGAGGTAGGGTGTATCAGATATTTCTATAATATCATCTTCTAACATTTTATTTATTACCTCTTTTGCTTTGTCCTTTATTGAGTTTGGAATGGGCCGGCTTTTATGGGAGTAAGGGGTAGCGTTTTCCACTTTAAAGATGTGGGTGTACTTGTTGCACAGACCGGGTTTCGAACTGAATACTTCTCGGTTCTTGATTAAGCACGCTCTCAGTTGATTCTTTTGTTCTTCATTTATATTGTGCGCATTATTCACTTTTTCGTTCAGCGTAGCCATAAAAGATTCTTCTTCTTTCTTTTTATCATCTCTGACGACATCCAATCTGTATACTCCGCAATCATCTCGCAGATGGTGATTCTCTCCTCGAACTCCGCGAACATTATTATTAAACAACTCAATTTCGACGTATTTTTGTATATCATCGCAGTCGTCTTCTTCATTTGCACTTACTTTTTCGTCGTCGTACAATATAACATTCTCTACAAAAAATCTTCCATTATTAACATCGTCGAAATCCTCGTTCGCTTCAATATTTTCACCTTCTAACAGTCTCACTATTCGCGTGTTTTCACCATCTTTAACGCGTAGTTCATGCTCTTCGAAATCGATGATTGCTTGCCAGTGATAAAGTAAGTCGTTTCCAATAATAATTTCTCTTGCCAAACGCTGAATAACTAATGCGACAAAATCAAATTTCCAACCATTTACATGTGCTTTAACTAACATTTGGTATTTCACCCGATCTCTCTTTTTACCGATCGCTGTACTACAATACACATTGTTTACGTGCAAGTACTCTATCTTGTTTGAGGATAATAATTCCTGGAATAATTCCTCTGAAATTACCGATGAGCTTGCCCCAGTATCTATTAACACAGTGAAGCTACGGTCCCATATATTTAACTCAATTTGAGGTGGATTGACTAACTCTTTATTGGACTTTACTGGGTTAATTTTGTTGTCGGTGATTAAATTTACGTGAATTTTGCCCTGTGCCTGCACCATCAAATCATTTTCCAAGGCATAAAATGATTTCGGAATTAATTTCCCTGATTCTCATTCGTTTGATTGTTACTTGTTGATATCGTGCCAGTATTTGTTTCTTGATTCTGTGTTCTAGGAAAGTCGCGATCATTCCTGCGTTCGACGCTTTCCTCCTCGAACCTAGGCACTTGGGTTACATTTTCCTGATAATTTGTACTATGATTTCTCGGATCGTAGCCTCTATTCCACCTACGATTGTAATTTCTGTAAAACCGGATGTGATTAATTTGACTGGTTCTTCCACGCCCTCTGGTATCACCACCATAATCATGATTACGTCTCTCGTATCGCGGATTTTGTCTGTCTCGCGGTATAGGACCTCTGTAATTCGATCTCATATCAGGACGTCTATTTGTTCTGTAGTTTTCACCATTATTTTGGTGTGTTTCATCTCTCACGCCATTTCCCTGGTTCTCATTCGTTGTTGGAAAATTATTTCTAAGACGTTCTAATTGCGTTCCTTGATTCCTACCTTGGCCACCTACAGCGCGCTGTCCATTTTCATATCGCTGACTGGAGTTAGTCTCTTGGTAATTATTCTGTGCCTCGAACTCTGCCAATAATTCAATTACGTCCGAAAAATCAACCGGTTTCGCCACGATCAGATTATTTCTTATGTGCGGTGGATAATGGCGAATAAGTGCTTCAATAACCTCCTGTTCACTCAACTGAGGTTGGAGTAGTTTCGATTTGTTCGCCAGTTTCAAAAAATACTCCATCATTGAAATACCACGTTTACTGTCATAATGTCCGGTAGCCAGTTCGACTTTAATCTGGTTTTGACGTCCCGGTCCCCAAAATCTATTTATAAAAAGGTTTCGAAACATACTATATGTTTCGTGAGACGCCAAAGTTAGTCTTAACCATTCCAATGCGTTTTTCTTAAGACAGCGTTTAACCACCATCATTCGTATCTCGTTCGGAATTCGTTTGATCCTAAAATAATCCTCCAGTTCTTTTATGAAAATTTTTGGATTGTCACCGGCTTCTTCGTCAAATGACGGAGGGGTTAGGTCATGGAACAAGTGACTAGCGTGACAATTATGGTTTTGACTAGGGGAGTGCATTGGCATAGCTAAATCATTCTCCTGAAAGTCCGCCATATTACTGTTATTGTCAAGTGCATCAGTATTGGTCATATTTTTGCATTCACTCACAAATTGATCATGATTGTCATTAACTCTATCAGCCTGTAGAGCAATCACAACTTGGGAAAGCCTTCCTGTAAATTCTTTTTCCTTTGTAACCGTTTCATTTATTCTATTTACATTTACATTGGCTTCCTCCTTTACTTTATTCAATTCTTCTCGCTGTGACTGCATCTCAGCGCTTATACCCTTTACAACATTTTCTAAACTATCAATTTTTACATCAATGTCATTTTGTTTTGACCTAATTCCATCTTGATACATTTTACAACTCTGTTCTACCACGACTATCTCTGTTCTCAATTCATCTCCTACCTTTGCAATTTTTGCATTCTGTTCTGCTAGTTTTTCATCAAATTCTTTACTTAATTCAGCTTTCATTTCTACCACTGTCTTCTCCTGTCCTAACTTAACTTCATTTATCAATTCTCCTAGCCTAGCTATTTCTACTGTGTTTGATTCCTGTCCTAATTTTATCACGCTTACTAACTCACCTAATTTAGCTATATCATTGTTACTTGATTCAATTCTTTCTGTACATTCCTTCTTACATAATTCAATTTCTTGTGACAATTTATTTATATTTCTGGCATTATCCTCCTTCAAATCTGCTACATTTCTAACACTATCCTCTCTTAGTTTTGCTACATCTGCTTTTAGTTCTGTTACATTTCTAACAAAATCTGCTTTTATATCTGCTGTATTTTCTCTTAGTTTTGCTACATCTGCTTTTAGTTCTGTTACATTTCTAACACTATCCTCTCTTAGTTTTGCTACATCTGCTTTTATATCTGCTTTTATATCTGCTGTATTTTTGTTCATCGCTTCCAATATTTCTTTCAATCCTATTTCAGATTCCTTACATACTACATTCTTTCTACCTTCTACTGATAACTTATCACTCACTTCCCTCTCTACACTATCATTATCTTTATCAACTTTTTCCATCTTCTGTACAATTTTCTTATTGCGTAGTATCATAAATTAGTACTAGTCTTACTTGAATTCTGGAGCACAAGAAAAAGGATACTCCGTCAAAATGTCTTCTTTTCACTCTTTATCCAGGTACATATTTTTACTCCATACGCCTGTATTCGAGCCGTCGCACGTCTGGGCGCCAGTATGAAGGAGTCTCTTCCGGCTGGTATCTCCCGTCACCAGTATGAAGGGAATCTTCTGCTCGTCGTCACTTTGAAGGGTCGGTATGATGAATTCTTTTCTCGTATAAAAGATCCGGCTAACTTTTTCGATGAACTGCGATGACTCTTTCTTTCCTATCTCGGTCGTGGTACGGGTATGAAGTATGTTCACAATTTACAGCTAATAATTTTCCTTGAGACGCGACCCCCGTGAAAATTATATGTTACGTCGATGTATTAACGTTTAGTCTTTCTAATGAGATAGTCTTCTTTGCTCTGGAGGCCACAATTGAAATAATATTAGTGTATTTATTATCACAATTTTATTCGTTAATATATATTACATTTACAATGAAGACAAAAGATAATCGCACTAGGCCAACTGCAAACGATATAATGCAAACAATCAAACAATGGGAAACAAAACATTCCAACACAACGCCTACCATAACTAATAATACTGCATCAAGCTTTAAGATACCCGACTTTCGTCTTCTCAGGATAAGGGAAAACCTCGGAGAAAACCTTATCCGGATAATTCACCTTAAGCGATATTCGAACTCGCGACCTCTTGAACGTCAGGGAGACACACTACTACCATGATACAGAGGCGGGCGTTCGAGGTACTTTAATAGTGTCAGGGATGGAAAAGAAATGTGTAGCAGTTGGACCTGACAACACAAACATAAATTTTGTTGGCATAATCGAGGGTAAAAATGTAATCACCAAATTAAAATCATATTAATTGCGAAGTATCAGATCTTCAGAGGAGTATAACTGTTGATCGTCACATTTAACATTGTATGTTTTAGGATTTTAATAAAATGTAAATTTATATCTCTGTGGGTTTAAACAAATATCATTTCGGACCGATAATGTCCCAATTTGTATCAAATGTATATTTTTAGCAATGTGGCCTATATTTTCATAAAATAATCTGGTAATATAGTCTTGCTTTATGAAACTCCTAACTATTCTAATCCTCTTCTGATTCGTTCCCTAACCCCCGCTGATTTTCGGGCTCTAATTTTCTGACGAAACGTGGCTTGCCTTTCATGTGTTCCATGGTAAAAATTATCTCAAAAAATTATGTGTCTCTCAACTCGTTCCCCTCTGGGTTGTAAATATCTACCATCCTAACTTAAGTTCCTTGCTTAGATGTTCGACTTCCCATGACATTCCAGTTTTCTCACCGTTCTGATCACTTCCTCATTTCAGACGGCTTCAGAGAATGTTTTACATGCAATAATTTTTAAAACTAAAATCGCCTTACTTTATATACATTAGATAAATTTAAACAACATTGATATGCCACACTGTTTCGTACATTACATAGATTTGAATAACATTGGTATGCAATACTGCTTCAAAATATGCGGGACACTTAATGAAAAACAGAGAAGTATATTGTCGGAATAACGACCGCTTAAGCTAAATAAGGGAGGACCCCAGAAAATATGAGACATCTGGTCATCCTTTTATACTAGGTGGAAGGTACTGCTTCGGCGACGCGTTAACCAGGGATTCTGCATGATAAGTGTAACAAATATGGCTAATACATTTATTGTCTATAAGCACTTATTTTGCCGAAAAAGTATAATTTGTGTCAAATATTTGGGGCCATCTAGCTTCTTGAAGAGTAGACATAATTTTGTTCATTATTTCACTGTCAGGTAAATATTGTTTTACCAATGTTGTAATGCCTTTTTACCTTAATTGGAATGAATTTCTCCAGAATTTAATCCTTTCTAAGGGAAATGTGGAAATGGAGGTTTTGCTTGGTGCTACAAAAGTGAGGAAGAAGGGAAGGGCAGACGACAAATTCATGCGCCATGTATCAGGCGCGGCTCTTCAGGGTAGGCAGGGTAGGCATTGCCTGCCCTACCGTAATACATCAACAAAAGTGAGGAAGAAGGGAAGGGCAGACGACAAATTCATGCGCCATGTATCAGGCGCGGCTCTTCAGGGTAGGCAGGGTAGGCATTGCCTGCCCTACCGTAATACATCAACAATTAATCTTTAGCTATGATTCTGCATTTTATAATTTGAACCGCCATTTTCTCTAAATTGTAGTTCAAGAAACGTTTTCTCGGTTATAATGACCAGCGCATGGTCAGATCATAGAATCTCAATTCCGATTCATCAAAACTGCGCTGCGTGTTTGAAACGGGCGACAGAAATGATACGCATGGAACCTGGGTAGTGGAGAGCCGGCTAGTTTAACTTGTGCCGGCTCGGCCGCCTTTCCTCAGTACGAGGCCCTTGAACATGGATAAGGAAATATTCCGTCTGCATACGCACTCCGAGCATGCGTAGACGTGTCTGCCTGCACTCAGAACACTTAGTCGGCTCAAATCCGAATTTATACGACCTTTTTCCGAACAGCCATACTCCACGAACGAAGATCTCAGAGATCCGAATCGTTTCGTTGTCACTCTGTACTAGTAATGTTATGCATTGTGGTTTTGTTTTATGTGTTGATGGGAAATAATACCTTTTGCCTGTAAGCATTTACAGATTAGGGGGTTGTGTTTGTATTTTACTGTGTGTTATAATGCCAGTATTATAATACCAGTGTGTTGTAATACCAGTATGTTGTAAGACCAGTATGACCGACTTAATTACTGAACTATTAGAGAGTCCGTTTTCGCGGCGCACTGACAATGAAAAGAGGAGTGTTTTAGCTATTTAACACAATGCTACAGTCAGATAATTTTTCAATTTCTTCATTCATTTTAATTTTGGCGGTAATTCGTCCATAAGTCACACTCATTCACTCTGCACTTATTAAACAAACAATATATTGTTTGCGTTATCCGGAATGACTTCGTCCCCTTTATTTCGGATAAATGGGGTTCTACTGTATTATTATTGTTGTTGTTGTTGTTCTTGTTACACTTTGCCTGCCCTAAAATTTTGACTGCGAGCCACCACTGCCATGCACAAGCATTGGTGAATGGAGTGGCACATTTAGCTCTCATTTACGACAAGGAGTTCATTCGTGTTATTTCAGCCCGGTAATCTACAAACGAGCACAGTTGTTTTAGCAAAATGAAGAGGAAGAACTATTTATTTGTGTCTTAAAAGCAATTTCTGTTTTTTTTTTAGTTCGTAATGGATAATAAGCTTCCTTAATTATGGAAAACTGACTTCATTATTACTTGAACGAATACATCATCTCTAATATTCACGACTGCCAGCCATAACATTTTGGTTCGTGTGGATTTGCCCAAGATAGTGGCCACCTCAACGGTACGGTACTCAGTAGGCGAGGGTTTTGTTTACATCTGAGGGAAGTGCTATCCTCGAATCACACGCCGGTTGGGTACAACACAGGCCGCTGGTACGTATGACCAATCCTATCAGTTCAGCGTTACCTTTACATCGCCGACAAATGAACACTTTCACAAAAGGATTAAACCTACCGAAACGGAATTTAGTATTTTATTTCTCTTACACCGACATCTATTAGCTAGGCTATTCTGGCCTGTATGTCTACCCATATGGTCTTCGTCTTCGAAAATCTGGAGAGAAAGAAGACTTTGAAGCGGACCCTAAGCTCGCTATGTTTGAAATGATAATAGGCACAATATTTAGCCAATCACATTCTTTGGCATAATTCACTGAACATATCTCGAATAAAATTAAACATAAAACATGTTTTTTTCTTTCCTGCGGGCCAAACCGATAGCGCTAGTTTTCGTCCGCCTAAAGCGCCCGTCTCCTTTATTCTAGATATCATATTGTCCCAGTCCAGTCCGATGTTGGCAGGCTGAGAGCAGCCCGAGATGTGTCATACGTGTGCCTGCCCTTTTCAGGCCTTAAACACTTTTATGTCAGGATGTGGAGTTTTGCATGGTGGTGGGTCAGAATGAGGTTGGGGTTGAAGGGAGCTAGCAATTTCTGCTCCTCGGTGGCTGTAAGTCAGGGTGCAACGGTCGCTGGGTATCGTTGGTTGTTACATATGCAAATATGAGTGGTTTTAATTTTCAAATCTAAGCATCTCTTGGAAGGCTTCTATGGGAGCTCAGTTTTTGCTGCTGGTCGATTAACTCCGCTATTACCGGATATGCCCACATGCCATGCAAGGGAAACCGGTGATGTACAAGTGTGCGTTCTCTGGGTTTGTAATCCCCAAATATCTAGCAAGGGTACTCATATGCTGTGGCAATGAGCTGTAAAAGTTTTCACTCCGACGCCTAATTTCATCCTCCACATGGAAGATACGACGGGCCCTAATGACCTAGTTGTCGACGGGCCCTTAAACCTAACTCACTCACTCTGGAAGATATGAGGCCTCGTGCAGTAGTCTCCAGTGGAAACTGCGGTACACAGAATATATTAACAAAACACCTCTATTCTGCACACACTGCGGTTACAGGAGGTGTGAATCCCAGGGCTGCGGTCTCCTATACGCGCAGCAGCTTCTGAGGCGTTGAGTGACCAGGCCGAAACCCAAACTGGTAGGGAGGGATAGCTTGAATGTCTCCCAGTATGAAGGACAAGCGGGCAAGTAGAAGCCCCTCATAAACTTTTGAGATGACAGAAAGGAGGCCTATGAAGCACTAGTTGGCTGGGTGTACCGGGTCTTTTCCCGGCTTCAAAATGCCAAATCTCTCGGTCTCCCTCCTCTCACATGAAAAGTGACACACAGCGAGGCACATATTCAGGACTTTTATGAGAAAGAGTACGGCCTCGACTGGGAGGTGGTGAAGCATGGTGGGAGTTAGCCTGTCAGGTCCCATGGCATTCTTGTGGTTGAGACGCCGGAGTTTGCCTTGGAGGTATCTAGGTTTTACAACGGGAAGTCGATCCGCCTCGTCGGTAGGTCGTCGTAGACATCGGCGTACCACTCGATGAACGCGGTCGGAGCAGTGTAGGTTCTGCGGGTCATCTTCAGGTCTCATAGACCTCTCCAGGTATTTGGCGAACACATCGGCTCTGGCTTGGTGTTCATAGACTAGCCTTGGGTGCCCTGGATGAGGGAGATAGGTGGGCCACCTGGGTTTCGGAGGTGATCCTCCACATGTCACCGTCCTCGAGGTTCCAGCGAGTCATCGTGTCCTCTCACGCGCGTACTTTTACCTCGTATAGTCGGAGGCGCAACTCGTGGCGAAGGCTCTTTAATGGTGCTAGATGGTGTGGCACGCTATGTCGTTGGTAGAGTCTGCGAGAGGACCAGGAACGGTGGATGAACAGAACAACTTCTACTGGCTGGACATCTGGGTGAAGAGGAGCTGGTGTGTGTCTGTGTGTGTGTGTGTGTGTGTGTGTGTGTGTGTGGTGAGGTTGCGGACAGTTCGCGTCACGATGGAGGTAAAGGAAGAGACCACTGCCTCCAAGGTTGGGATGTCAGTGAAGTTTGGATTAGCGGAGGAGTCATTGAAGTAAAGCTTAACGCAGTCCCAATCGATGTCTCAATGTTGAAGCGGGACTTCATGACCGACAACCCGGATGTGAGTCTGATCAACACGAGAAGTGTTTCATGATAACGAAGTCAATGACAGATGGCCGTCTCTGACCTCGCGAGTAGTGGGTGGGTTGCCAGGAGCCCTCTATTCTAAGCTGAGGGTGTACATCTACCATGCGAATCACTTCTTTACCTCTTCTGTCTGTTCGGGGGCCGCAATGCCAATGCGGATGCTTGGCATTGAAGTCCCCGGCTAGAATGTCATGGCGATGTAGGGCGAGGATGGATAGGTAGTCGTTAGCTACGAACTGTCTCTGGAGTGGGGGGTACAGAAACCCCAACACTTCCGTTCCTCCGAAGTGAACAAGGATGGTCGTGACCTATAGGGCTTGAAGTTGTGGGGGCTGGGCGGAACAGTAACCTACACTCCGTCCGTCAAGGGTTCGTCAAGGGGTTGGTGTCATGGGGGGGGGGGGCTAGGGGGTGGCGGCCGATAACGTCCCTCGCCTGGCGTGCGCATGTGGGAGCACTACTCTCACGCGGGACCTCGGAAACGATAGCCGTCTTTCGAGCGCAGCGACGCCTGCTCGTGATGAGGGATAGGGAGTCTCAGTGGTCGCTGAAGCCTTTGTTTGCTCGGGGGGGGGGGGGGGGTAATTTGACTCGTGACCTGTCGGTTGTATCCGCAGATCTTTATGAGACTGCAGCGTATGTTGGCCCTGATGCTGTAGTTGAGCATGCCTTGCTGGTGCAGGGCTTACTTGAGGGCGGCTGACGGTGCAGCAGACCTAGCCTGCGGTTGCGCTTGTGGTGGTCGTCTGGAGCCTTCCTGGCCGGGGATAGTCCGTGGCACGCTACGTAGCATATTGTATTTTATGAAACAACTATATACAGGTATAGTCACGAAGCACCATATGTAGAGAAAATGTAGCTGCTTGTACTAGGGCTCCTGATGGCTAGCTACTTGCATTCACTTAGAGCAGTGGTGTCAATCGTGGCCCTGAGTGGCAATGCCACGGAGAGAGCAAGTCGCCGTGCCCTGGGCAGAGAGGGCCAGACCGTTAGAAACCAGTTCGTTGCAGTTTTACGTGTGATGCAGGCAGAGCAATGGCTGCGCCCGAGAGCACAGACATGAGTCATTTCGATTCGCATGTTTCGAATGGGAAAACAATTCCTCTGTAAAGTTGTGGTAGTAGTATTCAGTACCTAATATGCAACCAGTATCTTTAATTAAAAATACAACATACAATGTCATAATGAACATAGATAAAGTAAGTAATACAGCAGTTCAGCTGGAGCTGAAAAAAGTACAGTGTGAGTCGCCTTCATGAGAAATTTGACATTTCATGATCGAATTCTAGCGGAAAGTTTACATTAGACGTTTCCCAAATTTGATTCCCAACGCAGCAAAAAGTATGGCAATGTCTGGCAGTACCTACCTTTGTGAACAGGGTTTCTCTATAACGCAGCGCCTGAAAACTCGCCACAGAAACAGGCTCTCGGATAGCAATTTGGCATCCAGTCTTAGAATCTGTCTTTGTAAGCCAAATTTTGAAAAGTGTGTGAATTGAAAAATATGCCAAGTGACTGAAGCTACAAATGTGTAACATGCGGTATTTTACTTAGGTTTTCAGCAAGATTGTCTTAAATGCATTATGCAGACGCTTAACACTAAAATACGTATCTTTAAGGACAGTAGTTTTCAAACATCTTGCATGTAGTCCTTTCCTTTAATTTTGGAGGAAATCGCCAACCCCTGTTACTAATAATGTTTCGTGTTATTTCACTTATTTGAAGATAATACAAGTAAATATTCTGTTATTATGCTTAATCAAAATAGCTAGGAATATTCATTTAAGGTACAACGGATTTCAAAGCTGCTATTTGATTTCTATAT
>CM060968.1:61680606-61700606 GCA_030765045.1 Tenodera sinensis
AAGTGGCAGGGTTTGGCCACTCAGAAAGGGGCTCTACCAAATCCCTGAGGTACATGACAATACGGAAGATCGAGTCGTGCAGCGAAGTGGAGCATCGGGAGCTCAGATATCTCTATCGCCACAACAAGTACCTCCGCTGCTTCTCTCAGGCAGGAAGTTCAACCAAGCCCGGAGACTCGAGAGCACCTCTGCAATGTCAGGGTATCCTGGTGGGCGTCAACTTCTGGGTGAAACTGTTCCACGGTGACACCTCATTGTTATCTGTGATGTATTCCACTCTCTGGGCTGGATTTTTCGCATGCGCCTCTGCTTACAGCGTAATATTTTGACCAGAAGTTCTCGTCAGTTGGGAAAGACTGCTGATTGCCGACTAATATTGTAGCTTGAAATAGACCACATTCACAATGAAGATAACACGGCTAAACGAAAAAATATTAATCCATTTAGTTCCTATTTATCGTCAGTGATTAGTTCACGGTTCGGCCAGTAGGGGCGTTTTATGGAGTTCATCCTGAAGGGTTGCCAACGTTTGAACAATCAAAACCGTCAGATACTCGTAGAAATGACATACGTGCGAATATGAGGCAAGGGTAGGCCGTCAGGCCATACGGGATTCTGTGGTTTTGAAATGTAACCAAAGCTTAGGTTTACTTAGATTAGTGTTTTATATAAACCATATTCATACTATAACGGCTATATCGAGTTGCAAACACCATGATAGGATTGCATAGTGATTCTATGTGACGAAAAATAGTTCAGGTCAACTACCCATGACATCAGAATGCTGACAAAGCAGACAGGAGTTTTATTAACGCGGGCGATTTACAACCCCTCTGTTACGTTTGATCTTTTCACATTTTCTGTTGCCTGTATTCTCATCGTCTGTTACGATCCTCGTCTGACGCCTCCAAAAAGTGTACTCTAGCGTTGATCAAGGTAAGTCTGTGTGTTGTAAGACCTTGCACCGGGTTTTCAGCCACCCGAACGCGCTGGTCCACGGACTCAAGGTTAGTATTATTTCTTAACCCTGGATGGCTACCAGAAACTCCGTGAACCTGTTTCGATTGCCTCTTCTCCTCTAAGCGTACATCCTCCTGTCTTAGAGTCTCTCGCCGTGAGAGGTCCGTTGCAATTGGCGGAGGTTCTGGATAGTTTTTAATATAAGAGGGCACCGTCATAAGTTGGCGGAGCCATGGAGCAATTTTAAGGCTTCTTATAATTTGGGGAGGCACTCTTGCAATTTTTTTCTTTCTCTCTAATAAGTTGGTAGACATGTCATGGAAATTGTATAGGAACCATTATTATTGTTTTTTCCCTCCCATACAGGTATGGGCTGAATAAATTCTCTACATAGAGGCAAAGTACTGAGGGTGGTGGTATCCTCCAGAGATTACCCTCTCTGTCCCTCTCGACTGTCAAGGCATTTTCCTTAGAATAGGTGGATCGACAATACAGTACATCATTACAGAAAGGGACAGTAAACCGAAAATATATCTCATAGTCTCATGCCGCGCACGATGCACCAATTAGTCCGTGTCAGCATAAATAGTCAAATTATGTAAAGAGCTCACTGGTTTGCAAGAGGAGCAAATACGATTTCAGCAGTATCAGATATTCATAGAATTTCGAAAAATTGGCCTCTGATTTACAAAGACTAACTCACGTAATGCTCACGTCGGGAAGAATTATCGGAACCCCAAGACCAAACCCGAGCGCTCAAAAGCAATGGCAAACCAATTTGCGTAAACAGCCAAGTCTGTTAGATAAGGGAGTAGATAGCAAACTGAACTTAACTGTTGTAGAATGACCTTCAAGAACGGTGCAAGGTCTGCAGTATGTAGTATCGCGCCCTCCACTGGACCAAGGCACAATATCCGGGAAACCAGGCGAAAGCGTTAGAGATTGTTTATACAAATTCGAAACTATAACACGCGCGAAGCACTGGAGAGACCACAAGAGAATACAGTAATTGCCGTGCTACTTAACATAAAAGGTAGCTAAATCGCAGAAAACTTTCGCTTGCAGAAACCCAAGCACGAATTGGGACGAATTGAAACAGGCCTTCCTGCATGCCTTTGTATACGCAGCGGAAGAAGAACTCTTGGAATATAAGTTCAGCCAACGAATACAGGAACTGCGGGAGCCCGCGGAGCAATATGTGTATGATGTTGTGTGGCTTAGTGAATCCAAACATAACCGAATGAGAACGAGTTAAGTACACTCAAAGAAGACTACAGCATCATTGAAGGAGCAAACACTGCCAAATCATCCTCTAATGGTCGAAAGTTTAATCCAGTTCGTGCGGAGAATGAAACCGTGCGCTATTTGGCAGGAAAGAGGATAGACCTCCTAAACTCACGAACTACCACATCTGTCAATCACGAGTAGGGCCTGGAACATCAAATGATGGAGATGGCTAAAGCAGTTCAGCAATTAGCTGAACAGCTCCAAGAGATGAAAGTAAGCACGCAATCCCCGGGGCAACATAGAACTGTTTCTTTGGGACCGGCTAGGGGTAACACAGGTTACCAGAAACATATAAGCCTACGTTTAATCAAAGAAGGACGGCAGCCGCAAAGCCAATTTTCAGTTACCGAAAAAGGATAGGCCACGTGGTTGAAAATTGCCGAACAAGTCCGAGTTATACAAATTTTCCAAACGGACCTCCGAACAACTGCCGCAATTTCTGGGACGGTGAAGCCAGCTAACGTCCAAAACACAATAGTGTTGCTACGGGGAGAACTGAATATAAACGTCCTAAGAGACACGGAGAACTCGGTGAGCATAATTGATAATAGATTAGTAAACGAAAGAAAACAGGCTGCTCCCCCACACTTAATACTCGTACTTCGCACGGCAAACAATAAATTATTAGAAATACAGCACCAGGCGTGTGTTAGATTTAACATGGGAGCAGCAGAAGTTAGAGAACAACTATTAGCAATAAAGAACTTCCGCATGATTTATTACCAGAAATGGATTTCCTCAGGAGATTCCAAGCTCTCACATATCTCGCCGAGGACACTGTAGAGCTGACACTGGAAAACGGCACGAAAATAAAGTTGCTAACCAGATACAAAATGAATGCCCACTGGCTCAAGTGAACATGAACCGGACGTATGAAGCCGAAATTGTGAACTCCATAATTATAGAAATAATACTGCTTCACGTGGCAGAACTAAAGAATCAGTAAATGTTAAAATCGTCACATATATAACAGGTACAGACCTGGGAAGATTGTTCAGAGTTAAAATTGTCAGAAGGGACAAGTAATGTTGCAGGCAAGTCATTAGTTGTAAATTCCAGGTAGTCAGCCTAATACATTGTAATACCGGTTTTCCTGGAAATCGCTCAGCGCAGGTGTTGAGTAGGAAGACGAAGAATAGTCACGTAGGCTTCCTAGAAAACCCCACTGCTGGCGTAGGGGTAATTAAGAGATGAAGAGCATAGAGAGCGTCATGACGCGATGTTTTCGCGCCATGAAATTGGAGGGGTTTTTGAGGGGAAGTCCGAGGTGACTTCTGACTAGGAGCACACGGAGCATATACTTGCTCTCCAGAACCTGGGCGGAGCGGGTTAGTACACTTGTCGCCCAGATCTCCGAGCGAGCACTTCAGTCACGGGACTTGTATTCCGGATTCTCGAGTGTGAGGACACATTATATTTAACAGTAACCATCTTCGGTCTTAGTAAAGACACAGTAATGACTTGCTAATAGCGATCGGCAAATCTCACGCATTCTTATTTTAGTGAGAATAAAAGTATTTCAACGAGAGTTTTGGCTTTTATTTGAAAACACCCACGCATACCCAGGAATTAAGATCACATGCCAGAACAGCCGGAGCAAAAATCACCTGAGAGCAGCATGCCGCTTAGGATAGTGGAAAGGAGACGGTAATCCCGCATCACATACTAGAAGCAATAAAAAAGGCAGCGTGCTATATGGATCTGAAAACCGTCCCCCCCCCCTCCATTAGTGTTAAACAGGTCAAAATAAACCTACCTCCAACCGGTGTAAAGACTCTGTTACTGGATCCGTACATTAACATCTTGCATAACAAGTAATTCTGCCGACACTTTGTGACAATGCGGAGCAACAAATAATTCATGTACAGAATAACACTGCTGCTCCTCAAAGACTGTTCCGGGACACCACCATAACAGTAGTGTATGAAGTTGCCTTGGTGCAAGCCAAGGGATCAACGAAACAGAGATTGCAGATGCAAAATTTCATGTCAATTCCAACCTTGATCAACCACAGCAAGAACTGTTACACCAATTCTTAGACAAATACCGCCATATTTTTGCAACAAACTTAAGGCAGCTGGGTACCACGGAATTTATCACTGAACTAAAGGACACACCCCTGCCAAATAGAGACCATATAGCGTATCGCACAGACAAAGAGAAACTATGAATAGCCTGGTGAGGGAAATGAAAAAAGCAGGCATTACTTCGGACTTGCATAGCAATTGAAGCTCCCCTGTTATTTTGGAAAAAAGAAATCACGAGTATATCGCTTCTGTGTAGATTACCGCACGCTACACAAGCAGTCTCATCATCGTTCCCGCTGCCGATTATCGTTCGGATTGATGAACACACCTAAGTTCTTGACAAAAATTGGTAATAAGCTACTGGGAGAACTTATGGGGTTTGTATACTATGTAAATATACAAAATGATATCGCTTACTTAAAACTTTATTTACTGCCACTCATTATACAACAACCGAACCTTGTTGCTATGATACAACTCTTTTCTTTTTTTACTGTCGCGTATACATCCCACATCACTCCCCTTCCAGTAACCTAGTTGCGATACAAATTCAGATATACTAAATATATATAATAGAATGTAAGTAGCGACTAGGGAATTTCACTGATCTGCCACTTCGAGTCTTTTTTTGTGGTTTTTTCTTCATCTGATTGACTTTGAGAATTAGATGTAGACTGTTGTGATTCCTTTGGTTCTTTTAGAGAAGTGTGCTGCTTTTCTGGGAGTATTGTTGAAGTATCATCATCTGCACTAATGAAATATGCTGGTTTCAGGCGGTCAATTGAGATGTTTACAGGTTTTCCCTTAATTTTGAGTGTGAAATATTTTGGAGTTCTTTGATGGCTTGAAAAGGACCTTCATATGGTGGTTGCAGAGCTTTCTTGACTCTGTCAATTCTCACAAATACATGTGAACATTTGCTGAGATCTTTATGCACAAACACAGATTGGGAAGTTCTATGCTGAACTTCTAAAGGCTTGAGTTGTTGCATGTGTTTTTGAAGATTAGATAAAAAAAACTTTCTGGCTCCATTACAGCTTTAGGTTGTAACGGGGTCGTGACTTTGGGCGCCTTTGTAGCGGGTTCTGGACGTTGGGTGCCGGATTTAGGTAGGCATGAGAGGATGTTTCTCGGGCGCGAGGTTAGATGACAACACAACACAGACTTTTACTAAGTTTATTATTCAACACTTCATTTGCCTCGAAGTGCCGACCTGAGCAGGTTTCTGGTGTTTCGCTCTAAGATTGCTATCTGCTTTACTTTACACTAATCACAGTCTATTTTCATACCTCGACGTTTCTTTTGGCGCGAAGCTATACTTATTTAGCGATACGAGGCTCTCCCTCGTCGCGACATCGCAACACCAGAGCCAACTGTCCGCTTCTACGTTATTCTCTTTATATCTCACCCCCGCACTTTCTCTCTAGTCCCGTTATGGAGGAGGGAACAATCTTCCCCCAGCTGTGTCCTTGGACTTCTGGCAAAATGTCCCTCGGCTTGGGATGACAAAAGATTGTTTGTTCCGTGGCCTTCAGAAACTTATTCAGGTCAACCTACTTCCAAAAGGCAACTTCTTTGCACAATACCAAGTTATACTTATATCTAAAATCTTATATTTATGTACATTCTTAATCTAAAATTACAAATATATACATAGAAGTTCCCGTCTCAAATGCGCCGGATTTTGTAACAAGAAAAACAGGAAGATCTTTGAGAGATTTCTCCTTTTTTCTTGATTACCAAATTCTATTTTCCTCCGAAGTCCTGACTTCAGCTTAACTTACACATGATAATGTCCACTTCCTCGTAGCATACCTTTGCTTTCAATTAGCTACCTGTCTTGGACTTTCACTTTCTTCCCTCACACTATCACACATATAGGTCACTGACACAGGTTCTCCTTGTCTACCTGGCCAACGTAAACACAAGGGTTCAATGTCTTCCAGGGTCCCTCAATTCTTAACCAGTGTTTCACATAATGACCTTTTGTACTGCTAATCTAATCACATTTACGAGCTACTAATTTTACACTTATTTCTACCTATCTTCACCTATATCCTTCCAAGTTTACCATTGTTCCTTCATCTGTCTTTGTAAACTTATATACCTCTTCGCGCGTATTTTAAACCATTATTTTTATTTCAATTGTTGCTTGTTATTGTTTCCCGCATCTTCGGTCTCCCTTTGATAAGTAATTAGACCCCTGACACCATTTATTTTGTAATGACCAAGCTCTCGAATTGATAGGCCGACTCGGGCGTATCTTACCTCGAATACTTATTCATTATGTACTTTTGCGTGCTCTTTCCTTTATTTGTTCTTCTTCGGTTCTGACCTCGTCCTGAAGATACGGACGTAATAGCTGCTTATGCCATTTTCCCCCTAGTTTACCGCTGTTCAAGTCCATAAGCAAGTACGTGTCAGTTCCGTATTCCTCTACTACCTTATACGGACCCTTGTATAAAAGTCCCATGCGCTGGTTATATTTGTTTATGGCGCTAGAAAGTTTCTTGTTTCTCACCAATACGAGATCGCCTTTGTGTAATTTCCACTTTTTCCTCATTTTCGCCTTATGTTTTTCTTTACGTCTATCCGCCCTCTTTCTCATTCGCTCTGCGGCCACTTCCATAATTTCTAATTGCGACGTACTCACGGCGCCTTCCACATCAAGGGTTCGCGGTATGTTCGCACCCATCGTGTTAATGAGCTTGCCTTGCATTAACTCTACCGGTTTGAATCCCGTGACTTGGTTTACCGATTCATTTAGTATCTTTTCAATTGTCGGTATCATCTCGGGCCATTTCGTTTGTTGCTTACTACAGGATACTCGCAGATACACCGATAGGTTTCTCATGGTTCTCTCGGTCGGGTTGCTATTCGGCCGATAACGCGAACAGTGGTAAAGTTTGATACCTTGTTCTTTCATCGTGTTAACGAACTTCTTTCCTGTAAACATGGTAGCGTTATCTGCTAGTAATGCGTCCATTTTTCCGACCTGGGGAATATAGTACTTCAGCAATTTATTCAAACATGTGGCACTATCGATCTTTTTAACCGGGTAAATCTTAACGAACTTTGAGAACACGTCTACAAATACTATGACGTATCTATATCCAAACGCTCCTCGGGGTAACTCGCCATGACAATCCACCGTAACTAAGGATCTTGGTTTGTCCCGTAGGATGGCGTTCGTCTCGTAATCGTACGCGACTTGCAGTGGCTTCGCTCTTTGACATACGTCACACACCGTAACCGTATGCCTTACCTTTCGTCTTAACTTAGGGATGTACAAATTTTCCAAAATGGTAGCAGTCGTCCTGTCCGTCCCTGAATGACATAACGCTTTGTGGAACGTCGTAATAATTTCTTTTTCCAGGCTACCAGGAATGTACGTCTTCCACTTCGGGTTAATGGCTCCGTGCTTTTTATATAAGACTTCGTCTTTCATTCCCAAACTACCTTCCACCTGTCCATCTATTTCCGGCGCTTTGACCATTAAACTGACCAACTTACAGTCTTTCCTCTGCAATTCGCTGATTTTCTTTAATTTCTCCTTTAATCCCCTATCCATTGGTATCTCTAGTTTCAACACTTTAATTTCTCTTAGCACTCCACCCATATTATCGGGTATTTCAGCATGATGGGTTAGTCGCGATAACATATCACTGAACGTATTCATCTTTCCCGGTATATGTAGGATTTCCACGTCATACATCATTATTTCATGAGCGTACCTACACATCTTTGAGCTAGTATACTTACATTTCTGTAGAAAAGACAAACTAATGTGATCAGAGAAGATCTTTACCTTTTTGCGGTATATGTAAGTTCTAAATCGCTGAATGGCAAAATACATCGCACAGATCTCGATTTCTGTCACTGACGCGTTTCTCTCTACGTGGTTCAGCCCCCTGGAAGCCGTACTTATAACATGGAACTGGTCTGGAGCTGACCTTTGCCCTAGAATAGCTCCAAACCCTTGGCATGAACCGTCCACGTAAATTTCATAAGGAAGTCCATCCCTAGGCCTCTCAAGTAGTATAGAGTTTGCAAACAACTGCTTAATCTTCTCGAACGCCTTCTGCTGGGTGGCACCTCAATGCCATTTCACCCCTTTTCTCAATAATTCCCTTATAGGTTCCATTATACTGGCATACTGTGGAATGAATTTCGCCTGATAGTTTAAGACGCCATTCAGTTTCTTTTTGTCAGGTTTTAGCCCCTTTTCATTTATTATGTACCCCAAAAATTCTACCTCCTTTACGCAGAATTTAGATTTTTCGAGGTTTACAGTCATTCCATTTTCTCGAAGTTTCGTCAACACGTAATCTACATGTTTCATGTGCTCGTCAAATCTTTATCTATGATCAAGAAGTCATCCACATAATGGAGCAAATACGTCCTCGTGGCATCCCCTAAAATTTCATTTATGGCCCGAAGCAAACCATTTCCCGAGGTACGCATTCCGAAAGGGCAGACAGTATATTCTAGCTGTATCCCTTCGAAGATAAAACTCGTGTATTTCCTAACCTCTTCTTTGAGCTCAACTTGCCAATATGACGCCGTTAAATCAATCGAGGAAATATATCGGCCCCTGGACATCTTAGTGATCAATTGCTCAATAGATTCGCTCCTAAAATAGTCGGGAAGGGTGTATTTATTTACCCCCCGTCCATCCAATGTTTTCCTTAAACTGCCATCCTTCTTCGCTATCCAAACAACGGGACTAATTATATCCGAATTTGAGATTCTAAGTATTCCTAGTTCTAACATTTGGTTGATAATAGCTCTAGCCTGCGTCTGTATGGCTAATGGTAGTTCCCTCTGTCGGTAATTACAAGCTTTCGCGTCTTTTACCTCGAAACTGTGTTGATATGCTTTGCATCTGCCGGGTAATTTACTGAAGGTGTTAGCATTTTTAGTTAATGTGTCTTCTAACTGGCTCATTTGTTCCTTGGTCAATTGGTAAGACTCGGTCAGCTTTTCTTTCATTGCAGCCTGCCGAACTTGGTGGCTTTGTTCCACGAATAAGGGTACGGGCGCTTTCCCTCTCTCTCGCTCCAAAGTACTCTCCGCCTTTTCACTAAAAGGAGGTCTTTTACCCTCGGGTTTGTTATACCTGATAGCAATCTTTACAACCGGTTCCGTTTCTACACGCATGTGCTGGATAAATAAGTGTTCGTCTCCTATATCCGACTCATTTAACATGCCAACAATCTCACTTTGTTTTATGTTACGAACAAACGGTACACCTATTCTCCTTTCACCTTTATTTAAAATTAAACTTCCCTTTGCGAAGTCTATGACCGCCTTCAGGTCGTACAACATGTCACATCCAATAATGGCATCACAAATCAAATTATCGATCACTAAGAATATGTACTCAAACACCTCCCCGCCGATTTCTAAGCATAGCATGGTCTGCAGTTTAATTCTTTGCACCGTTTTGCCTACGGCTACCTTGCAAACCACATTAGAAGTAGGTAAAGTCATCATCTTGACATTTCGGTTTAGCAACCCTTGGAAAAACTTCGCGCTACATACATTCATGGTAGCACCGGTATCTACTGTAAATAACTCCGCTTTACCTCCTACTTTAACCTCTATTACCGGGGATTCTACTTCGTTTTCGTCCGAGTAATTCTGCAGTATTGCCAATTGTTCACTTTCGTCATCATTTAATTCGGACCGTAGCCCAGTGCAGTAAATCACCCCAGGGTTCGGTGCAATCTTTTTCCGGTCCACAACAAGATCGCAATTTAGTTTTCCGGATTATTTCCGTCCACTATTGCAAATCCTTCTCTCACAGGCGCCACTAAGATCTCTTGACCTCCGGGCATATTAGAATTTCCCCCTCCTTGGCCCCGTCGGTTATTTCCTCGCGAGCTATATCCGCTACCGTAATTTCCCCTGTCTTCTCTACGGTAATGCTCTTCGTCGGAGTCGTGGGCTCTCCACGGGGTTCTCGGGTTATGCCTGTTTCGACGTCCCCTAGGTCGGTACGGCCCGTCATGGAAATTCGCCTCCGTTCTAATTAAATTTACCTGATGCTCTCGTCTGCCGTTTCTTGGCCTACCCTCGAATCTTGGCGGGTCATCTCGGTATCGTTCCCTGATGCCAACGTCTCGGTTATGGTTCCCATTGTAATTTCTGTTGGCGCGCGGTGAACTCGGCTGACCACGCCAGCCTCCCCTTTCATTTCTCCGCGAACCATAATCAAACTCCCGTTCCCAGTTGCTACTTTCAAAAGCTGACACAAGATCTATTAATTCAGTAATATCTTTTGGTCTCGCTACAATCAGGTAATTTGTAATCTGCTGTGGGAAATGTTTAATAATTTGCGAAATAAAATCTGCTTCGCTTACAGGAGGATCGACTAATCTGCAATTTTGCGCGCAAGTTAACACGTAGTCCGTCATCGACTGTCGGCCGTGTTCATTGTATCGGCCGTTGCTCAATATTGATCTGGCTTTGTTCTGCGTAGTCGCGTTCCAGTACTTGTTAAGGAACATTTGCCTGAAATACTCGTAAGAACAATTTTCCCCCAAAACAAGCCTTAACCACGTCAGAGATCTATTTTTCAGAGCCTTACGCACAACCAACATTTTGAGCTGTTCCGGTATATCCTTTATCTCGAAATAGCGGTCTAAGTCGATAAGGAATTGTTTAGGATTTATGGCCTCAGACTCTTCAAAAATGGGAACAGACACTTCATTCAGTAATTGCCCATATTGACTAAGACTATTTCCTGTATTAGACGGGTTCACGTGGAAGGAGCTAGGTGTCACATTCTCTATAGCTGCAGCCTCATGCTGTGCACTATTTACAATTGAGTTATTTCCATTACTGTCAACTGCGCTTGTCGCATTACCATCATTAATACTTCTTAATTGTATCTCTATTCTCTCTACAGATCCCTGGATTTCCACTATTCTACTCTCGTTCTTTTTTGAACGGTTATCTACCTCTAGATGAGCTAATAGCTGTCTCTCCGTGTTTTCCTTAAGTTTATTAATTTCTTGTCCCTCAGCTTCTAATTCAGCGTGCACTACCTGCAAAGTTTCATTTACCTCCCCATGCACTGCGTTCTTAATAGCTATTAGCTCATCCGTCAGCATTTTCATAGTTTCTACATTTTTTCTTTCACACATCTCTTTCATACGTTCTAAATTTTCGTCTACGTTAATTCTAAAGGAATTTAACCCTTCCTGGATTTCGGAAATGCTCCCCTGCTGTGTATTTAATTGCTCCCTCATTCTCTCCTCAAATTCCTGGTGCTTGTGATCTAAATGTTCTTTGAGCTTTGATTCTTGGGTCCTAAATCCTTCGTCTAAGAGTTCTTTAACTTGACCACCCATATTCTCTAATCTACTACTCATTTCGTTTAGTTCTTTACCCTGACCACTAATTTTACTTTCCAATCTATCACCCCTTTCGTTTAGTTCCTTAAACTGACCACACATTTCGTTTATTTCTTTAGCCTGTCCACTAATTTTACTTTCCAATCTCTCACCCATTTCGTTAACCTGACCACTAATTTTTTCCAAGAGTATCTTAAAGTAATCTTCCGAAGTATTCCCTACTGCGTCGCTGCTCCCAGCTATGTTTTCTTTATTCTGTTCTAACGACTCCATTTTGGTATTTCTACTTAACTTTCCGCTACGAAGGAGCATCTATTTAAAATTACCCTATTCTAATCTTCCCCACTCAGTCATACAGTATATAATATCCTCTCATTCTTCCACACATTTGTTTTCATGCATCTACTATTTTAACTGTGATATATTTTGTCTTTACATAGGATTGTTTGTTTAACTCTGACCTTTCGGCGACTTGCGTTGCTGGGTTGATGTGGTCGTCCTCTGATGTTGATTGTCTCGCTTGTTGAAACAGCACCTCGTGCGCCTTTCCTCCGAGGTCTTGAGGCTGTTTCCTGTCGCTCGTGATGTTACTTGGTCGTCGTCTCCTTTTCGCGTACACGGCTTCTACTGCTGTCCCTGGGTTGAAGTTCACCTTCTTCCTACGCGTCGATTTATTCTCGCCGAGTCAACTGCTTCCATCGGTGATCCTCTGGTTGTCATTCTTTGTCGAGCCACCACGTTGGGATGCCATTTGTAACGGGGTCGTGACTTTGGGCGCCTTTGTAGCGGGTTCTGCACGTTGGGTGCCGGATTTAGGTAGGCATGAGAGGATGTTTCTCGGGCGCGAGGTTAGATGACAACACAACACAGACTTTTACTAAGTTTATTATTCAACACTTCATTTGCCTCGAAGTGCCGACCTGAGCAAGTTTCTGGTGTTTCGCTCTAAGATTGCTATCTGCTTTACTTTACACTAATCACAGTCTATTTTCATACCTCGACGTTTCTTTTGGCGCGAAGCTATACTTATTTAGCGATACGAGGCTCTCCCTCGTCGCGACATCGCAACACCAGAGCCAACTGTCCGCTTCTACGTTATTCTCTTTATATCTCACCCCCGCACTTTCTCTCTAGTCCCGTTATGGAGGAGGGAACAATCTTCCCCCAGCTGTGTCCTTGGACTTCTGGCAAAATGTCCCTCGGCTTGGGATGACAAAAGATTGTTTGTTCCGTGGCCTTCAGAAACTTATTCAGGTCAACCTACTTCCAAAAGGCAACTTCTTTGCACAATACCAAGTTATACTTATATCTAAAATCTTATATTTATGTACATTCTTAATCTAAAATTACAAATATATACATAGAAGTTCCCGTCTCAAGGTTGATCAAAAAATTCACCAGGAAGCCTGATATGTGTGCCATACACCATCTCTGCTATCGAACTGTTTGTGTCGTTCTGAAATGATGCACGTAGACCAAGTAAAACTGTGGGAAGCGTATCTGTCCACTTTATTGAGTTGTGTGCGATTATAGCTGTTTTCATTGTGCGATGCAGACGTTCAACTTTGCCATTACTTTGCGGATGATAAGGAGTTGTATGTTTAAGTTTCACACCACAAAGTTCTGAAAGTTTCTTGAAAGTTGACTTTCAAATTGTCTTCCTTGGTCTGTAATTAAAGTGCTTAGAACTCCAAAACGAGCTATTAAGTGATCATAAAATGATTTTGCCACTGTTTCAGCTGGGATGTTTTGCATTGGTATAGCTTTCATCCATTTAGTGTAGCGATCTATACAAGTGAGACAGTAGAGATAGCCATCTGAAGGTGGAAGTGGACCAATAATATCAACATGAATGGTACTGAATCGCTCACCTGATTCTTGGAAAGTGCTGAATCGCTCACCTGATTCTTGGAAAGTGCTGATTGGTGATTTGGTGTGGTTTTTTTTTTTTTTTTTATTTATTTTACTCTTTTGACATGCCAGGCAAGCTTGAGTCCATTCTTTTACATATTTTTTAATGTTGGGCCAAATAAACTTAGAGGTCATTAGTACTACAGTTGATTTGATTCCAGGATGTGCTAAATGATGAATTTGAAGAAAGAACTGCTTACGAAATTCTTCTGGAATATAAGACTTTATGTTATTGGTTGATACATCACACCATAATGTTTTTCTAGATGGTAATGGATAACTTTTGAACTTTAAATTGGTATTTTCTTCTTGAAGTTGTTTCAGTTCCTTGTCTTGTTGTTGGCCGTCAGCAACTGCATCATAATCGATGACAGAGACGGACTCTAAACGCGACAAGTTGTCTGCAACTATATTGTCTTTGCCACTAATGTGCTGAATGTTTGTTGTAAATTGAGAAATATATTGTAAATGCCGCAGTTGTCGTGGAGATGCTTTCTCATTTTTTTGCTTGAATGCAAACATAAGTGGTTTATGATCCGTATATATTATAAAATATTTTCCTTCAAGAAAATGCTTAAATTGTTTGACAGAGAGATAGATTCCTAGCAATTCTCTATCATAGGTGCTGTATGCTCTCTGTGTCGTGTTTAGTTTCTTTGAATAGAAGGGGATGGGTTTCCATCCATTTTCTTCATATTGTTGTAGAACACTTCCAACTGCAAAGTCACTTGCATCTACCACTAATGCTAGTTGAAATGTTGGATCTGGAAATGTTAATATTGCTGCATTAGCTAAGTCTTGTCTACATTTCTCAAATTGTTGAATAGTTTCAGGAGTCCGTTCAATTTTTCGTTTATCTTTCTTTTTTGCACCTTTCAGGTTGTCGTGTAGCATAGCTTGCGTTTTTGCTGCATTTTTAAGGTACCGTCGATAGAAATTAACAGTGCCTAAGAACAAACGAAGATCATGAATTGTTTCTGGTAGCTTGTAGTCAAGAATCACTTTCACTTTATCTGGTAGAGGTTTGGAACCTTCACTGGTGATTAAATGTCCTAAAAATTCCAGTTGTTCTACACCAAATACTGATTTAGAGACGTTTAAGTGAAGTCCAAATTTATTAAGTCTTTCAAATACCATCTTGAGATCTTCACGATGTATTTCATTAGATTCTGAAGCAATCAGACACTCATCAATATATGGAAAGACAAAGTCTAATCCTCTAAATACTTCATTAATGAAGCATTGGAAACTGCTTGGTGCATTTCTAAGTCCAAATGGCATTACGTTAAATTCATACAATCCAAATGGAGTTATTATTGCTGTTTTTGGTTTATCTCCTTCGGCTACTGGAATCTGAAAGTATGCCTTGAAGAGATCAATTTTACTAAATACCTTTTTTCCTCTTAATATATGTTGAAAATCTTCAATCCGAGGTATTGGGTATCGATCAGGGATAGTTTGAGCATTCAGCCGTCCATAGCCACCACATGGTCGGAAAGTTCCATCCTTCTTTGGGACTATATCCAGGGGACTAGCCCATTGTGATTTTGATGGCCGAATAATTCCATTATCTTGCATGAACCGGAATTTCTGTTCCGCAATGTGAAGCTTCCGAGGATCCAGTTGTCTTGGTCTGCAATCTGTTGGTGCTCCTTCTGTTGGAATGAATTTGTTGGTACCAATTGAGGTTAGGTTAAATTTGGGTAATTGGATAGTAAATCAGCAAATCTATCGTTTTTTGACATAGTGCTAATTATATTATTAGCTGTAACAGCTGTTATTTCACCCTTGATGCAGAGTTTTGTTTCACCATCAATTAGTTCTCTTTTATTTAGGTCAATTAATAAATTGAATTTTTTTAAGAAAATCAGCTCCTAAAATTCCCTTGCTAGTTTTTGCTACTATAAAAGGCCATTGGAATTGTCTGCGGAGTCCTAAATCAATATTCATGGTTTTAAACCCATAAGTTGGAATCTCAGTATCATTTGCTGCATACAGTTTAAAATTTGAATGTGAAATTTTGTTATTGGCATTTGCCGGAATTATGGAGACATCAGCTCCACTGTCCACAAGGAATCGTATACCCGTTTTTTTTTTTGTCACGCACAAATAAGCGGGATTTGCAGCAATTATTAATAGTTTCAGTAGCAGAGTTCGCTGCCCACTCGACTACTTTTTTCATGTTTTCCGGATCATTCCATGAGCATGGAGGTTGACATTTTTCAGGAAAGCATTTGTTTCCGAACTTAAAATGATAATAACAATATTTTAAATTGTGCTTATATCTTCTGCTACGTCGATTTCGACTGGATCTTCAACTTCTAGGCCTAACAGGCTGTAATGAGGCTATACGCTGTTCTAAAGCAGATATATGTGCAGAAAGTTTGGTTATGGCGTCGCAGTTGCTTTCGGATACTTCATTATCCGTACTAGCTGTTTTATTTATGCTGTAAATCTCATTATGGCGGTTAATTTCAATAATTTTATCTGCCATAATAGCAATCTTCTCCAAACCCTCGTCAGACACTATCAAAACATGCTTAATGGAGTTCGGTAACTTTCCTAACCAGAGAGTGCAAAGTACTTTCTCGGATATGTTAATACCAGCTAAAGATTGCATTTTCCTTAAAAGTTGGCTTGGTTTCATGTCTCCGAGCTCCAAACCCATTAATAAGCGTTTTATTTGCTTTTCTTCGCTTTCTTTGAACGTATTCAAAAGACGTTCCTTGGCAGCAGAATATATTTTGTTCGATTCGGAACCTTTAATTATGTCCCAGATATTTTCTAGATATTTCGGTTCAAGTTGAGCAACCAGGTAGTTAAATTTGGTGTCTTCCTGGGTTATTTTGGAAATTTTAAATTGTGCTTCGACTTGAAAAAACCAAATTTCTGGTTTTTCTACCCAGAATGGCGGAATCTTCAGGCTTACCTGATTAGCTTCCTCAAGCGGATTTTCGCTTTCATTCATGTTGTCTTGCGATGCACTCGTAAATTATCACGTCGGGATTCACCAATTATATGGGGTTTGTATACTATGTAAATATACAAAATGCTATCGCTTACTTAAAACTTTATTTACTGCCACTCATTATACAACAACCGAACCTTGTTGCTATGATACAACTCTTCTTTTTTTACTGTCGCGTATACATCCCACAAACTGGAGCATTAGAAGGCCCTCATATATCTAGACGATGTAATAATGTGTGCTCCCACTTTCGAGGAGATTCTGTCAAATCTAAGCTGTTTTAAAAAATCTAGAGGTGAACACGTTTAAACTTAAACCGAAAGTGAGTTTTCGAGATAGAAAACATAAAATGTCTGGGTTACAAGTGTCTGAGGCAGGCATAGAGCCGGATAAAGATAAAATACAGACAATTGTAGCATTAAGAGCTCCCAAGAATGCCAAGTAAGTAAGGCAGGTTGTTGGACTATTTTCGTTCTACAGGAACTTCATTAATGTCTTTCTAACTATAGCGCATCTTTTCCGGTTTTTTTTTTTTTTTCCTTTTTCTTTTTCAAAATTAATTCCGAGGTCAGAATTTTTCCGGTACCGGATGAGATTTAATGGCCATACCGAGTTGCAAACATCACACTAGGGTTGCATCAGTGGTTCTAAAGTGACGAAAGATAATTCTGGTCAAGTATCCATTACATCAGAATGCTGAGGAAGCAGGCAGGAACTTCATAAATGCGAGCGATTTACACTCCCTGTCTGTTACGTCTGGTCTGTTTACGTCATCTGTTCCTGTATTCTAGTCGTCTGTATCGACGCTCTCTGACACCGCCACAACGTGTAGTCTAACGCTGACCACGGTCAGTTTGTGTGTAGTATCACTGGCCCAGGGTTTCGGCCACCCGAACCTGCTGGCTGTAATAAATAGCTAGGCCACCAGCTCAGGGTTAGCATTATTTCTTAACTTCAGATGGCTGCCAAAACCCCCTTGAACATCTTTTGAATGCCTCTTCTCCTCTAAGCCTACATCCCCACCTGTCTTCGGGGTTCTCCCCGTGAGAGGTCCGTTTGTCCGTACAGTAAAACCCTGCTTACCCGAGCGAAGGAGCAAGGGCCGTTTCGGATGACACATTTTTTTCGGATAATCGACAACAACCATAAGCAGCGACAGAAAGAAACTGCATTCCAAATGTATGTAACAATGTTTTGTTAGGAACTGCGTAGGTTTCAGTGAAAAAAAAAAAAAAAAAAAAAAAAAAACGAGAGGACCTCCTTGTTTATCGTTATTTAGTCATACATACTACTACATACTTGCTACTGTATCAGCTTAATACATTACATATTTATAAATGTCATTTCATCAAATCTCTAATATTTTTCCTATCTTCTCATAACGTTTGCAAGTAGCAACAAGCTCTTGTCACCGTTTGATAAGCATGACATCTGTTGGTGTTGAGTCCCTAACTTGTTACATGAAACGAAAGATGTCTAAAAACAGACAGTTTTGTGTTATTGATAGTGCAGCAGCTCAATATTTTTCGTTGAGATTCGAATACGAATTTCAATGTTTCTTAGAGTGTGAGGGGTGAGATTAAATTCACACAATGCTAAGTACAATCGGAATTTAGATTAGGAGTAAAAGAATAATGTCTGTTGGATTAAAAATTCTTTTGTTGTTTAACGACACTGTCAATTGCCAGGATCACATCAGCGTCGCCGACGTACCGGAATTTTGTCCCGCAGGAGTTCTTTTACATGTCAGTAACTCTACTGACATGGAGTGAGCTGTTTTAACATTTGTACATGAATACCATCCGTCCAGCCTTCAAGATGGCAATAACGGTGACCTCCCGCCAATGTTCTGGGAGTATACTGTCAACCCAAACATGATTATAGACCTCGAGCAGGAACGCCTTACCTTCAGGAGAGAGTTGCTGCAACATTTGTACATGCATACCGTCTGATCCCGTCGCTGATAATCTCGAAAATTTAAGAGAATATTCTATGTAGCCCCACCATGGTGAAAAGGCGATTGTAATCTTCTAGATTTCTAGAACGAAACGCGAAGCCTTGAGATTCCACCTGAGTTTTAATTGGACGGAACTCAAGAGAGTAGTTTTCACGGAGACCGGCGAAGGTAACAGTCGCCGGTCTGTAGCTACCACAGAGGATTCCTCTGAAGAGGATCTCCTAGATGTCTTTGGGCTTTTCTCTCCCTTTGATGCCTTGGGAGAAACCTTACTCTCTTTGAGCAAATCGGATCTTTTATATTGGGTCTTAAACTTTATCAGTGAAGCATAGGTATATTTATCGAGATCAACTTCTTTGTTGGCGACCGTCCTGATCTGGTGTGTTGAACTACGGTGCTTGTAGATGCTGAAACGGACTTAGGTGATGTCAAACGCTTTGGATGTGACTTAGCTACGAGAATTTTGTCTGAACCTCTTGCCACGTTTACATCGCTAGTTTGAGTTACGATTTCCCGACGCGGTACCGGTTTAGCTGCAACCGAGCTATAGGTAGCAGAGATCGGGATAGCGGGCTGGCGCAAGCGTAAGAGTTTTCGGGCTTCTGAGAAGGACACCTACTCTCTAATCTGGATCTCCTGGATGGCTCTTTCCTCCATATAACGGGGGCATTCTCGGGAGTTTGCTAGATGTTCTCCCCTGCAGTTAACACAACTGGGAGGTGATGTACATTCATCGTCATGGGCGATACCTTCACAGTTCACGCAGGTAGCTCTACTACTGCAAGTGTCACTTGTATGACCAAAGCGCTTAACCGGTTCGGGATGTAAGGCCTAACTTCAATGGCCTCATACCCTGCCTTAATCCTTTGCGGGAGATCTACCCAATTAAAGGTAAGGAAAAGGGTAGGGTAGGCAGATATTCGCCTCCGTCTTTTCTCTGAACCCGATAAACAGATAGCATACCTTCATCTGCTAGCTGCTCCTTAATTTCTTCATTGGCCATATTGTCCAATGCGCGGGTGTTCACAACACCGCTAGAGGAGTTCAGCGTCCTATACATCTCTACACGCACAGGATAGCTGGCTAACAAGTTGGCTTTTAAAACAGTAGCTGCCTGGGCTGCTGAATTAGATACAACCAGCAGCGTGCCGTTGTGAGATCTTGTGCAGTTTTTAACTGGGCCAACTATCTTATCCAGACCCTTCTGTATCACGAATGGATTCACCCACCTAAATGTTTTACCTTCCTCTGTTCTTGTTATAACTAAGTAGTGAGCATCACTAACTCTGCTACTTCCTTTTCATTAACTTTGCTGTATTTGTTTTTTTGAGTTTTCGAAGAACTCATGGCGATGACATCCTCTACCATTGCAAATGTCTCCGATGGCATGCTCACTTCCTGGGCGCTACTCCGGCTTACTATAGGTGAGAGTCCTGCTTAACCTAGGGTCTCACCTCCAAGTGTATAGACAGAGGGACTCAATCGCCTTCAGGAGTGCATCAGCTCATGCAATGGCCCCTCCCCGGGAC